>CP135556.1:5500461-5557083 GCA_032402905.1 Khaya senegalensis | reverse complement strand
ATGGGGTCAATATGTCAAACTACTAAAAAAAAGGCTAACAACAATAGAACCTTTTAGATATTTAAAAATATAGGAAAAGTTCGTAATTATTCTCAAAACTAGGGGCCCAACTGATAATATGATCAGGTTGAGGATTAGTGTTCAACTTTGGAAGCTATTTCTTTTTTCCATATATCTTTAAATTTTCAGTTACATGTCCTAAAATTTATATTATGTATTCAAATTTATAACTTAAATTAAAATTTTAATAATCACAATAAATAAATTTAAAATTGTATATTATAACCGATATTTATAAAATAAGACAATGTATTATTATTTGTTATATATAATAGTATAAATGCACATATTCAAGAAGAGTCATTTAAGATAGTAAAAAAATTAGCACGGCATGAAAAAAATTTGGATTTACTATTTAGAGTAATGTTATACATTTTTAGTAATTTTCAAAAATTCATTCTACACAATGATTTACAGTAATACCTCTCTATAGTACTACTTTATATAAAAATAAATTTTATATAGTCATAAAAATTTTAGCCCTAAATTGAATCAATTGTAAATAAAAATAAATTTTATATTATAATAAATTATAATTTTTTTAGAGTCTTTGCATAATAATTATCATCCATATGTTCAAAAAAGTATGCTTTCTTTTATTAAAGAAAGAAAAACACAAAATAAAATATTTTTTTAAAATTATTTAAGATAAAAATTTATTTTTTAGAGTTATTAGCATATTTTTAAACTTATAGTATCTTTTAACTATTTCACAATATCTTTTTGCTTCTAATTTGAATTGGTTCTTTCATTTTGTACAACTTAACACAAATAATTTTGATCAATTGAGTTCGAGAATTAATTTTGGGTGGCATGGTTGATTTGCTAGAGGAACAAGAAAATTTATTACTTGAATTTGTTGAAAATTACATGAGTTGTGTTATACAATTTCTAATATTTATAGCATTTACATTGAAAGAAAAATAACTAAAAGAATACTGACGTTTAGATTATTAAGATGACTTTTTACATTTTCAACAATAATAGATATACGTACTAGTTTTTTGAAATTATGTATCTCTTTTATTAATGTGTATATATTATATTTGACATATTCTGATAATTAACTATTAATGTAGTGCATATTTTATTTCTATATTACTTGTATTAATAATAATTAAATCGAAATAATAATTTTATATTATACCTTTATTAAATTATAACCTCCTTATAGTAACAAAATTAATTTGATTCCAATATTATAATTATAAAGGGATTTTACCATAATTTTTTTTTTACTGAATAATTAATTTTATAATTTTTAAAATGATTAATTATCTCATTTTAATATGAAATTTGAAACATGTAATATTGCTTTATCATCAATTACCTGCCTTGTAAGTAGTGAGGTAGCATGTATGTCAGAAATGGTTGGTTTATTACTCAAGATAAATAAAGTCAAGAGGGAAACATAGAAAATCCTGAGATTATGTTAAATTGAATGAAAAAGAAGCAGCCGAGATTCTCCTCATAAATATAATTTGTTTTTTAGTTAAAGATCATTAAATTACCATATTTCAAAAGTTAATTATATTCCCTCTTGCTGAGCTAAAGCTATATCACTTTGGAAAAAATCAAAATAGAATAGCAGTGCCGGTGATAGTGAAAGATGGGAAGAAGGAAGTTGACAATTCGGAGATTGGAAAGTATGAAGGCAAGGCAGACAAAATATTCAAAGAGAAAAATAGGTCTTCTGAAAAAGGCTAAAGAACTTTCTGTGCTGTGTGACACTGATTTATCCCTTTTAATGTTCTCTCCCACTGGAAGACCTTCTATCTATGTTGGCCAGAACAAGTATCACATAGATATCTTTCTCTTCATTTCATGGATTGATTTCTGTTTAATTTGCAGGCAACAAGTAATAATCTGTTTGCATTTGCAGGGATTTAAGCAGTGTGTTGGAGAAGCTGTCGAAATTATCTGTTGAAGATCGAGAAGAAAGGTGAAATTTTCTTCAATAATATATATACTCCTTGTTATATACAATACCCCATCACTTCACTTGTATTGTGTATTAACTTGGTTGTGTTTTCTTTTAACCAGGAAAGGCTACACCATGAAGGTATGATCAATAAATTTTTGTTGAAATTACAAGTATACTTGCTTGTTGTGTGATGCATGCAGCCAGAATCCTAAGTAATATAATTTATGTATTAATGGATGGAGAGAAGTTGTTGAAGAAAATATATGCAAACTCTGAGGTTGATCCACGAAACTTCTCACTTGACAGGTTAAATTTTCTTTTTGATTCCTTACTTTAAGTGATACATACACGCATTTACTTGTTCTTCAAACTTACGTCCAAAATTTGATTATTTATTGCAGAAGTGATGTACTCAAGGTAAGAGTCCCCGGAGAGCAATGCAATGCGAGTCCATTAATTTTGTTTGTTTGGTAATACAATTAATTTGAATATGTAGTTGCAAGAAGATCATCTGAGGGAGGTGAAAGAAAAATTTACTGAGAAAAGCAAAATACTCAGGTTTTACGTTTCTAAATAATTAATATTAACCCAATTTTAGTTTAGTTAATTAGTTTCAGCATATTTAATTGCTTATTTAATCAAATCCCAGGGAATGGAAGAATCCACATAATGTTAAGGATGTTGCACAAATTAATATCATGGAGGAGCATCTCGTTGGATCTCTTAACAAAATCAGAAACAAAAAGGTACCCAAATTATTACACTTGTATATATAATTCAACCTTTTTGTCATGAATCTTGCATTTTCTTTATAGAATTCATAAGCAATATGATGTTGATTTTCAGAGACAACTGATACAAGAGCAGCAGCAGAAACACCAAGCCTCTCAGGTACTCATTTATTCACCAATTGGATACTTGATTGACATTATGATCACCAATTACAAGATAAGGAATACATAAAGCCATATAAAACTAAAGTTTGTTAACCTGAAATTGCCACCTTTACATTATGTCGAGTAGCTAACAAATGATATTTAAGCTTTTGAAGGCATTTGATGTTGAGGACCTTCAAGCGTAAGGGCATTACTCTTCACAGGCTGCTTCTGCTTGGCACCATCCCCAACCTTCTCTTCCAAGGCTTGGCTATCCAATCATTTATGGTTTCTGTCTTAAATATAAATGACAACAATAGTTTTCTATTTGAGTAGACCGTCCAACTTCCTAAATTTTGTACTTTAATTCGAATTTTGGGTTCTTGACAGCAAGTTGCAATCTCGTGTTATTTATATACTTTTACAAAGGGCCAAAAGTGATTCAGTATTTTATTTTTCGCTTGCGCCGTGAGACGAGGCACAAGGCTCAAAGCTTGTAGTAACTCAAATCTTTGAAAAACGATATTGATAACCCACATAAAGATTTCGGCATAAATTGATTCAGATAATGCTCATGACAATTATGAATCAACCTGCTCGGAACTATATACATCTAAACAGACGCACTGACAATGGCAGGGCGGGGCGGGGCAGCCCTGCCAAGGCTCCTCAGTGAATTATTGATGGTGTCATCACTCATGCACATGCATATAATGCAGATTACAGAGATGCATTACCCACTCCTCAGACCGAGACTCAGCCTCAGAGGTCCAACAATGTTAGCCCCACCCAGCCTAGACCATTTTAGCCATAGGTCCCCACTCACAAAATGCCAAATTTACTACCATAATTTTACATAGTACTTGCATGCATACATATATGAATTTTTTCATACTACCAACTAACATCTATAGGTAAAAACGAGTCCATTTTTTGCTCTTTTTGCTTTTCCTCGTCAGCTACAATAGTTGCGTACCAAATCTTTATCAACAATTGATTTCCCCTTAATTGATCATCATCCACTCTACTCTCCGTCCTTTAGATATTTTGTTCTTTGATGCTTTCTTCCTAACTACCCTTCGCTATTCTGAGAAATTACCTCTCCAAACTTAAGGAAAAGTTGAGCATCTGAAGTGCTCATTGATGGGCAGTTGAGCATGTGTGGAGTCTTGAGATTTGCATACTCATCCTTGTAGCAAGGCATTATAGCAGATGAGAGCAAGGCAGCTGGGGTTGAAGTTGGTTGTTTTAGTGGTTCAGGTTCTGGAACAAGGCTTCCAAGAACACGAGTAACTTCATGCATCGTTGGCCTATCTGATGGCTGCCTCTTTGTGCAAAGAAGAGCTAGCTGAAAAACCTTCTTTACGGCGCCAAGATCCTTGCATGTAGCAGTGATCTCAGAATCAACAGTTTCCATGACAGCGTTGTTGGCCGTTTTAGATAAAATCTAATAGATAAGAGGGTAAAAATGTCAAACCATTTAATAATCCAATATAGAAACTGAACAGAAGAAAAAGGCAGTTAGGAGTTTTCCAACTTGAAGAACAAAGATTAATTGTTAAAACCTAGTTCATAAACTTTCCAAATTGTGTCACCATTATATTTCAAAGATAGATATGGATAGAAGACAAACCAGGTGATGAAGATTTGATTCATTATCAACAGCTTTCCTCCCAGTTAGCAACTCAAGTAGAACAATCCCATAGCTGTATACATCAGACTTCTCTGTCAGACGAGAAGTTCGGGCATACTCGGGGTCTATATATCCAATGGTTCCCATAATGTAAGTAGATGTATAAGACTTGGACACGCATAAACTTTTGGCAATACCAAAATCTGTGAGATGGGCTTCAAAATCCTTGTCCAATAGTATATTAGATGACTTCACATCCCTGTGGATGATTCGGGGACTACAATCATGGTGTAAATAAGCTAAACCTTGTGCAGCTCCTAGCGCTATTTTCAGTCGGGTGTCCCAGTCAAGCTTCTTCTTCTTTGTAGGACCTGTGATACAAAAAGTAAATAAGAATTCAGAAGTCAAAATATATACATTCTCCGTGATGTGATTTGTTCTGCTTTTATACTATATAACAAAGTGCATATGCAATTCAACAGACAGGACAGAGACTTACCATGAAGAAGATCCCAGAGACTGCCATTTTCCATGTAGTCATAGAAGAGAAGGTTTCCTGATGAGGATAACGAGTATCCTTGAAGGCTGACCAGATTTCGATGCTTGATGCTTCCAACTGTCTCTAGCTCTGTCTGAAATTCCTTCAAACACTGTGGATAGTGGGAGTAAAGTCGCTTGATAGCCACTGGCTTGCAATTCTTAAGAACACACTTGTAGACGGTGCTTGATGCCCCATAACCAATTATATACTTCTCACTCAAATTCTCGGTCATCCGCATTATATCCTCGTACACATGAAGTGCCATATTCATGTGAAGGATCACTAACTTTGGTGTCGAGTAATTAACTGGTTGTTAACAAGTTCAAATGAATTAGTAACTAATCACAATGATCTAACATTTTCAGTATTATGTCAATAAATAAAAAAATGTAATCATCTTTAGGCTGCTCTGCTTTATAGAAAACACAATATATAACCTAGCTTTTGGCTTTTTTTTTTGCTATAATGATTACCAATTAAGCATAGGATACTTTAACCAAAATGAAATTGTTGCGTTCGTTCTCTCTGTAACTTAGGCAAGGAATTAATCATATATAAACTGTCTAGGTTTATTAAAAAAGAGAAGGCACCTGGCTTGTCAAGTGATCCATCTGGAAAAGGTTTAGGATGGTACGGTCGGCACGCCGCCACCAAGATCATGAGAAGAATTACAAGTCCACCAAGAGCAATCCCAAGAATAGCTGCTTTGGAAATCGTAACTTCATAAAAAAAAGCAAAGAAAAGATACATTAAGCATTTCAGTTCATCCCCCAAGAAGAAAACAACTTCAACAAGTACCTTCTAGATAAAAGAGCAAAGAATATCATAAAAAAATATTTATATTTACGTGCTTTGAATGACATATAACTCAATCAGAACAATCATAGCTGACCCATATGATATCAAATCCATGACATAGTTGACTTGATTCTTGAATTCAGTCAATGTTCTAGTGAGAGTATGCTTTTATGAAATGAATAAATACAGGCGAATAACTGGTGGTGCAGATTTACCAGATAGATTTGAAGAGTTAAAGAACTTTATGGCTGCTTATAAATGAACATACAAGGCTAAGTGACTAGATGATTACCTCGCTCTGGTGGATGAGAACTACGGCATGCAGAATGGAGCCAATAACCACATAGGCCAGGATTTCCAATGAAACTACAGAGAGGTTGAATTGGTTGGGGATAAGAGACTTAAAAAACCAAATTATTTTGCTTTAGAACCCTATCAAATATTGATAGTGCAAAATCATCTTTTGCACAATAAGAAATTCTGATAAGGAAATATTCTAACCTGTCAGGCGAAAATCTTGAGAAATTATTGCTTGTGGGAATGTCCCCAGCTAGGTCGTTATAAGATACATTTCTGCACAGGTTTAATTAGGAGGGTAGTGGTATCAGATAAAATCATACATTTTATAAGTCCAGCTATATTCAGAAGAAAACAGAAAATTGTGAACAATAGACACACAGGACAGAAAGACTGAGGCAGTTGATCAGCGATGTCACATCCCCTGATAAATTGTTGCTTTCTAGTCGCCTACATTAATTTGCACAAAGAGATTATAATGAAATAAATTGGCACCAACAACAGTGTTATCAAAAAGCTTTAGAACCAAAAACAACTAAAATCCATATTCCATAAATCAAATAGGAAACAACCATGAGATGCCAATCCATAAAACCCACATGAATGATATATTCATCCTTAATGTTCTTTTTTTTTTTTCAAAATAAAAGTTTCAAAAATCAGAACCTTGCCTCACAAAAGTAGAGCAGTGCACCAAACAACATTCCATAATAATCAGGTTCAGCAGTTACTATTATTCATGTTTGATGCTAAACCTCAGAAACCAAGGTTCACTCAACAGTTTTTTGGTGCAGCCTCATAAGATGTATTAAGGCCATAAACAGCTAGAAGTAGCGCGCTAGCACTAATATAATAAAAAGTGCCAATATAAATTTCTGTGGACATGCAAAAGAGTGATAATATACCATCACAAGAAGGGTACTAGGTTAGTTAAAAATCAGATACCTGCAATATGCATTGACACACATGCAACATCCACTATTACATTCAACCAATAATCACTATGGTCACAGGTGATGGGGACTATTAACAAAACTTACAATAAAAACATATTTTGAAGCTGACTAAGTTCTTCAGGAATCACGCCTGAGAGATGATTATGTGAAAGATCTCTGACAATGCAAAAGCATGAAACATAAGTTAGAGAAAGATCAAACATTCTACAGGAACCAACGGTCAGAACACTTAAATGATTTCTTACATTTCCATAACGCTTCTTAGATTACCAAACTCTCCTGGAATAAATCCAGTTAATTGATTTCGGCTTAAATTCCTAAAGCATAAAATAGTAGATGTCAGCAAGAAGAGTCATTGAGAAGTAGCAATCAATTTGAAGAAAAACTTACAGCTTTAGAAGATGTTCCAAATCACCAAGGGGAGAAGGGATGGAACCACTAATTTTGTTGTTCGACATATCCCTGAGCAAAAAGAAATTAGTTAGTAAACAGATCAATGAGAAATAAGTTAATAGTTTAGAGACCAAATTCTTACAGATTATCCAGATTGCCAATCCGAGAAAGCTCAATCGGAATAGGACCCCTGATATTGTTTGATGACAGGTTCCTGGGGAAGTGCAAAGAGCAAAGACATAACAACGATGACATAAACATACTAACAAATTCAGTGAATTAACTGTATTATGCATGATTTGGAAAAGCTTATAAAGCAAAAAATTGCTTGTGTGCATGTAGTAATCAAACCATTGACAAGATAAGAGAGACAATAATGTCAGAAAAACGGATTGGCAAATGAATTCTCGGGCAACATGAAACAGCAAAATGGTTACCATAATCTTACTCAGAGAACATATAACAGACAGCATGATCTCTGAGAAATAAATAAAACAAAAATGGATATCCCTTATAATAGACCATCCCTAGAACTTACAAGTATGTCATACTCTCTAGTCTTTGGAATGCTGGAGGGATGGTTCCATTCAACTTATTTCCGTGCACATTTCTGACATCAAATAAATTGGTCAATAACTACCTTGAAACAGTTGCATATTCGCAAGAACACGGTTAAAGGAATGAGATGAAATACTTACAGGCTATTCAGATTGGTGCATGAACTAAGATTAGCAGGTATAGGCCCTTCAAGATGGTTGTTCGCAACATTTCTGCAGAACATTACCTTAGTAACTCAATTACAATGCATGCAGAAAACATTTATACATGAAAAAATTCAGGAAAAAGTACATACAAATCAAACAAATCAGTGAGCTTCCCAAGCTCTGGCGGGATATGCCCGGTGAGACGATTATCATTCAGTTCCCTGCAACAAGCAGAGTACAGCAATGCCCCATTTTCACAACCGAGAACAGATGACATCCCAAGCAAACACAGACATGATAAAATATAAAAGTTCAAAATAGTTAGACGTAATCATACAAGTAATGAAGTTTTGTCATATTCCCAAGCTCTGGTGGAATGGGTCCAGTCAGTTTGTTACTGTGCAAGTACCTGCATGATAGTATTATTTTAATCAAAATTTTATATAAAATATACATGAAAACTTGATCAATAAGTGATATGGGAACTAGTGGGAAGAATAAACAATACATTCCTTGAGTAAGGAGAACATACTTACAATTTCTCTGTGTAAGTTAAATTTCCCAAAATGGGAGGAATGGGTCCACTTAAATTGTTGCAGCTTAAATCTCTGGATTAGATACAAGCAAATAATGCGCAAAAAAAGAGTTAGGAAACTTTCAGTCACTTACAATATTCAAATTCAGAAGGCTTTTAACTTCACATAAAGTTGAATAGAAGTACTCACAAGACAGCAAGTGCCTGCATCAGCCCAATAACTGATGGAATCTTCCCCGTCAGCCGATTACCTTGCAAGGACCTAGGAGCCACAGTCAAATGTGAGTGTAACTTCTTAAACAAGTTATTTCTGATCACTGTTGCAGTATCAAAAGCCAAGGAAACAGCAAGCACATACAATGTGGCTATTTGCAAGAACCCAATGTTGAATGGAATCTCTCCAATCAGCTGGTTGTAGGACAAGTCCCTACCAATAAAAGCAAAAGATAATAAATGAATTTATGAATTTAGGCACTTCAAAGAAGTGTTCAATGAGTTAATTGGGTACATACAGGACCTGGAAGGCAGTGCAATTGCCAATATTCTCAGGAATGCTGCCAGTCAAACTGTTATTTTTCACATCGCTGCAAATGATATGAGAAGCTCAGTTAGATTAGTAAAGTAGCTTAGATATCAGATAAAACAAAGAAAGTCATACTTGGAGAGAGCAGCACAGTACTAAAGAACTTACAAGTACCACAACCCTGTAAGCTGACACATATCTGGAGAGAGCGTACCCACCAAATTGTTCCCTCGCAAACCACTAAGGTAAAGAATAATAGAAGGAGAATAAAGACTTAGGCTCAAAATCCAATAAGAAAGTGACTGGATGGGAAAGTATATTCAGTGACAGCTAAAAATTTTTAACATCGTATACTCACAGATACTGCAAGACTTCATTCCAGTATATAAGCCTTGGTATTTCCCCACTGAGTTTATTTTGGGCCAGGTCTCTGGAGCCAATTTTTAAGAATAACATGGAATTTCAGCAGCAGCTTAAATTGTTTAACAGAAAAAAAAAATAAAACAAATGAGAACAAAATAAACTTACAAAATTTTCAAGTTTGGTATTTGTGACAAAGTCGTGGGAATTGGTCCAATCAACTGATTATTTTTCAAAGCTCTGGAAGAACATGCAAATTCTATTAAATATAAGTTTTAATTGTAAATACAGATAATAACTTTAAGTAATTAAACATCAAGAGACATGCATGCAAGCAGAGGAACTTACAGAGTTTCCAGCTGTTTCAACTTCGAAATTGAAAACGGAATGTCTCCATACAATTCATTGAATGACAAATCTCTGATAAACAGTTCATCAATATCCAACCAATATGATCTACAGTAAGCTTATGAACTTATATCTCTTTCTAATACATAACTTACAGGCTTTTAAGAGAAGAACAGTCACCAATCTCATCCGGGATCTGCCCAGAAAGACGATTTCCCTTAAGATCACTGGGCAAATAACACACACCCAAATGAGTTTTCATTTGACCAAGCTCAAACTTATGTGAAAAAACGCAAAATATATTTTGGCACTATTTGATTCATCAAACCTAGCCAAGCATAAAAATTATTATGTTCTCACAATAATAATCACAGACGTATTTTCTGGTTAAACAAACAGAACCTCAGCAGCAAAATAATAAAAAACAATAAAGCACAGATATAGAGCACAGTACATAGATTGCAAATCTTTAAGATCTCCTATAGCAGGTGAGATTTCCCCATCAAGATTTAGACCTGACAGATTCCTACAATAACAGAAAACAACCAAACATAAAAAGAGGAAAAGAAATTGAAATTTAAAATCTAAGAAACAGTATATGGAGAAAGACAACAAGTCAAAACACTGATATGGAAAGGAAGAAAAAGAAAGCCCTAACAGTGGTACAAAGAAAAATATACTCACAGTGCAATGACACTGAAGGTAACATTATCACAAGTGACTCCTCTCCAAACACAATAATCTGAAGATGGTGAGTCTGTCCAATCATAGAGAACATTATCCACATCCCTAAACGATTTCTTTATCTCCAATAATGTTGCTCCTTCAGTTTAATATAATCATTCATAAGATTCAATCCCAAACGAAAACGGTAGCCTCAATGCGAATTACACAAATAGCACAGCAGTTAATCTTCCTAAGTCAATGATAATGTTTAAAACTTTGAAAAGAAAAGCTCAAAACTTTTCCCAATACAACTAGAGCACTTAACACACGAGCTTGAATCAAACGTGTATAGATGGAGCGGAAGTACAAGAAACAAGAACTTCGTAGTATCAGCCACATGAGGCTCACAAACTTTAAATATTAAATGAAAAAGAGCAAGGGAAGAGAAAGATTGCTAAACGTTAACAACTACTGAAACTCTATCTATTAGCAAGGAAAATGGAACTTTCAAACAAAAGAAAAAGAAAACAATCAAAAATAGATACTTTCAAGCTCGAAGAATGTCCTTCAATACTGAATAAACAGAAAAAGAAAAAAAGAAGTAACTTAGCCAAAATAATCTACTTTCTTCTCCATCCTCTGCTTACATTTTTCTCAAGAACCATACAAAAAAAAAGTACTCATCCACATGGAATCAAACACTCACCATCGTCTGAAACCACAGAACCGAAACTCAAACAGAAGAGGAAAACCAGGGGGACGAACTCAAAACGAAATGCCATAACTGCCTTTGAAACGGAACCCATATTTACACAGGAAAATTCATCCCAAGTCTCAAGCAACTTAAACGACACAATACTTAAACTTTAACCCAGAAACCCCCTTCAACCATTCTTCACTCTACCGACGTAGAATAATATCTGAGAGAGAGAGAGAGAGCTCTTGTTCATTTTCTGGGTCTTTGTTGATGAGAGGGGAAGCAAGCAAATAAGAGTCAAGCGGAAAGAAGCTAAAAAGCTATCTGCTCGTTCAATCACATCGTTCTGGCAGTCGGGCTATATACACCATACATACAGTGCTAGCTAAGCTTGTTGGGTACAATGAGAGAGAAGGAAGAAGAGAGAATACAGAGGACTGTACACACTGTGACGGATGGAATTATTTCACAGATAAAGTTAAAAACCTCTCTGCCAGAGATCTGCCATAAAACCTGCAACACTTACAACTCTCTCTCTTTCTTCGCCACATTTTTATCTTTGTTATTCTCTCTCACCCTCATACAGGTGGCAGCAGTGTAAGTTTGAGCTTAAGCAAATTTCAACTGTGAATAATAATGGGGTCGCTTTCGGTTTGCTTTGTGTTAGAAGAAAGAAAGAAAGGATTAACGTTATATATGCATTATCAGTAATGTAATAATAAAATCGTTTGCAATGGGTTGACAATGACGTTGTATTTCTCTTGTTCCTCTTTATAGCTTCTATCCATGGAAATATGGTTAATTTTTTATTTATTTATTTTATTTTGCCATGAACATGAAGTTATATTAAGAAAGAAAGAAACAGAAGGGGGGTGGGCGCTCATCATTTCATATTAATGATTTTCTTACCAAAGCCATGAGTTCGGCAGTTATCAAACTTACTTTCCGTTTTTAACCGTCCTTCCCTCCACCCCACACCACACTTCCCTGAACGATCCATCAAATTCTTAAAATTCAATATCGCCTTTTTTTTTTTTTTGGCAATTTTCAAATTTAATATTTGTTATAAAATAAATAAATAAATAATACTGTTTGCAAAAGGATTATTAAGGATTTTTTTCCAATAAATTTTTGAATTTTAGAATAAATCATGAAGTTTTGGATTATTAAATGAGGAAGTTCTAAATATGTTTTTCAATAATAGTCATCATAGAAGCATATAAAAGCTTGGCAAATCCTTAAAAAGAAATCTTAAAGCTCGAAGGAGATTACAGAAGAAATGTAAATAAAATTAGAATTGTCAGAATTTCTGCTCGAGAGAAGAGAAGAGAAGAGAAGAGAAGAGAAGGGCGGGGTAAAAAGGGGCAGGTAAATAAGAAAGTGACAGCGAAAAAGAAAGTGAGGGTCCCACAACGGCAGTCTTTCCGTCCGTCAAAGAAAGAGAGAAAAAGTTTTACCATCAAAATCTTCTCTTTAATTTCTCACCTCGGGAAGGTCAATTGCGTGTCTGGTCTCTTCGACTCACTCACTGACACAACCACAGCCACTGGGCCCCAGCCCATATGATGCAAATTGGCCCACCCACCCTCTCGATCTAACAGCCGTCTCTCACGACGTTAACGTCGCTGTCAAAAAGTCATTTTCAGCCTAGCCTTGTCTGATTTAATCTGAGCAAGTAGTAATATTCAATTTCTGTAAAATAAGAGAAAATTATTTTTACATTTTTTTTATTTAAAGAATAAAAATAGTATTATTTTACAAAAGATTTTTTTTTATTATTATTATTATTTTTTTTTTTTTCAAACATGGAATTTGAGGAATAACCAAAACTAACACTACAATGTTTCCCGGTTTAGAGAATGCTGCAGATCAAGGGAACATGTCTCTTTCTTAGGCCCACCACTCACTGCCCGCCACGTGACACTCATTTAAATGTCGTTGCGTTTTAATTTCTATCTGTCATGCATAAACCATTAACCATACACGCACAAACACAATAGTAGGAATGAATGACAATTGGCTGGTAATCCAATCCTTATTAGCAAAAAGCTGTTTGGTAATGCATCTTATCTTTTTAACGAATTTGAATATAATATATAAAATCTTGTAGACAAGTTGCCACAGATATGGGTCCTCATAAGTGCCCTTCCAAATATTTACAAATTTTTAATTTTTAAAAAAAAAAAATTTTAAAGAAAAATTTTTGAACTTCACTTAGTATTTACATTGCTTGTGTGCAAGAGAGAAACAAGAAAGATTTAATTTTTAAAATAATATTTTTTTATAATAATAATAATAATTTATTAAAAAATAAAAAAATGATTACAATCGTAAATAAGATATTTTAGTAGTATTGTTTTATAGTATTGTTTTTTATTTAGTCTTCTAAAAGTTAAAAACTCGACATTTAATATCTTTCTTATGTATATGTATATGTATTGCGTGTAAAAAAATTAATAATTGAAAAAACAATACATATTTAAATTTAGATGTATTCATCATACACCGCGCTCATTGCTATTTTTAAAATTAGATCTTAGAATTTTAAGTGATTTAAGATTGAGATGGGGTACCCATATAAACAATCAATTAAATTTAAATTTGGCATTTTTAAACCTTTAACTAAAATTAAATAACATCTAACACATTAAACTTATAGTCTCATACATTAAAATGCATACTAACAAATATTTCGTATTTTTACATACTTCTTCCAAAATTTAACAAAATCACACATAAATAAATATTTTATAAAAATTAATAAAAAATATTCTTCAAATTTGTGATTAATATTTTTTTAAATGTGACAATTTAGAATGTCATTTTTTACACATCTACACTAATAATTAGCGTTAGAGTTTATTTTGTTAATAGTAATGCAGTATATTATGAAAATTAAAATTTTAGTTTTAAATTCTAAAATAGGTATTTGAGAAATATGTTTATTTTATGATATCTTCTATTCGTATTTTCTTGATTACTAAAAATAAATATTTATTCAGATAATTATTTATATTTTTATTATTCATGAACTATATAGTATTGATTATTCAAAACTATTTTAATTTATATTCATGTTATTATAAATAAAAATAAGTAAAATTTTAGCATAATTTATAAGAAAATTTTTTGTACTTTTATATTTATATTTTTTGTATTTAATATATTTTATTTTAAAATAAAATATTTTTTATTATAATTTTATATTTATATATTTTTTATTTAAAATATTTTGTATTTAAGTTTTAATATATTTTATATTTGAGAGATATTGTCTACTAATTTTCATAAAATATATATTTGTACATAATTTTTTTAACTTAAAGAATCGTGTGTAAAAATATTAAATAAATATATAAAATAATAATATTATTTAATTATTTTAATTAATTAATAATTTAAAACAATTATTTTGTGAATGAAAGATATTTTTTTTATTAAATGTAAAAAAAAAAAAAAATTGAAGCGCAAGGATTATTTCGGCAAACCTGAAAATACCATTAATAAAGGCAAACAATTGGAAGAATGATTGATGTTGGAATATTTTTCCATAATTGATTCCCCTTGCCTATTTTTTCAGTTAAGCTGTCAACTTCTTGGGTTACATCCACCCTTGTCATTTTATTTAAATTGTTGTATTAAAATAATAATTAACTGATAAAAACAGTTCCTAAAATTATTCCTTATAATATTTCAAAATTATATAATTTATTTAATATTATATCAAATGATTGATTAAATTTTTAACAAAGAATTTAATTCATCATATTATATATTTCAAAACTAATTACATCACATATCAAATAATTTGATTTTAATCTAGAATTATATTCATCATATTAATATTAATGAATTAATTTATTTATATTAATAATA
Organism: Khaya senegalensis; assembly: GCA_032402905.1. Lineage (NCBI taxonomy): Eukaryota > Viridiplantae > Streptophyta > Magnoliopsida > Sapindales > Meliaceae > Khaya > Khaya senegalensis. The sequence goes on along the minus strand of CP135556.1, from coordinate 5,541,897 downwards.
TTATACTTCTTGAATGATATATATTATCTTTTAAATAATAAATTAATCAATTTAATTTTTTATCAAGAAAGAAAGAGATTGAGATATTAATTTTCTTAATTCACTATCTATTCATTAAATAAGGACATTAGTTAATATAAAAATTTTAAGATATATATTGTTATTTTATAAAATATATATATTTATTTATATATTATATTCTATAAGAATATGCTTTTAGGAAATCATTTGTCTAAACTATAGAGGCATGTGCCATTAATTTGGTACTATAATATGATAGGAAACTTGTCGAATTTAGATAAATATAATCTCCCTAGGATGATTACATAAAAGGTCCCATATCTATAGTAAGTATGTCATGTTGTTTGGTGGTTGATTTTTATTTTTTTGTTTTGGGGAAAATATGGAGAGGTAGATGTTTAATAAATTTAGTAATTTTATATTTAGTATTTTTTTTTGGTAAGGAAATATGGGGTACACCCCTTAATTGTTTTCCTAATATTCCAAGGGTACCTATACTCTTAGAAATACCCAAATACCATCTAAACTTTTAAAAATACTCAAATTCCCTCCTCATGTTAGCTCCAAGTTTATTCTTCGGGAATATTTATGGATTTTGACTTTGATTACTTATAAATATAGTAAAGAATGTGTCCAAGATCCCCTTAATTTTTCAAAAATACCCGCACTATTTAAAAAGTATTATTTTTATTTTATATTTAAAAAGAATGAAAAAAAAAAATTGTAAGTTTACCAACTCACATTTTTACAATTTACTAATATTATAAATAGTGTAAAACTTCAATTTGATGAGACAACATGGTACAAGATTACTAATATTACAAACAAAATGAAACTTCTCATTTGATGGAATAATGTCATATAACTACAAATAATATGAAATGATATTTTGAATATGTTTCTTCTTGATGTCTCTCTTCTCTTGTTTGCTAATATAACAAACAAAATGAAATTTCTCATCAATAAGAAAAAGTATATACAGTGTGAAACTAACTTTTCATTCGATGATGCAAGTCACGCAATTACAAATAAAGTGAGATGTAATATTTGGTGTATTTTATTTCAACATCTTTATTATCAAACAGGATGGGTTAATAAAATTTATAAATTTTTATATTAAATTATATAATAAAAATATGATTAATTAGATAATATAATTTGAATTTGATGTGTTTAAAATATATAATCATTTATCTTGTTTTATATAATATAATGTTAGGTGGCATCGTATTATTATTATTATTATTATTATTATTAGTATTAAAAAGTTTGGGGTGGGGGGTTTTCCTTAAAAAATTGGGTAAAAAAATCAAGAGGTCTTGAAAAGATGCTCTTAGTAAACTTAGTAGTAATTAAAGTCAAAACATACTACACACAAGGACTTCTAATGTCAACGGGGAGGAGTGCATATAAAAATAATTAGGAAAGTCTTGTCTTGGACATACATATTATTCTCTTAGTAAGTTTTCAAATAATTAAATAAGTGATTAAAGCTAAAATCGGAAAATATTTTAAAAAGAAATTTATAAGGAGAGAACATTTAAATATATATATATATATATTTATAAAATTAGACGTTGGGTAAAGTAAAAGAATATTGCTTTATTGTAAATGTAAAATAAAAATATGTTAGGGGGATGGGATGGGATGGGATGTGATCTGATGATGTAATTATTTCTCACTTGGGAAATAGGGACCGAAGAGACGCCCCATTTTTTTTTTTTTTTTGTACTTTTCTCATTATTATTATTATTTTTTTTAAAAAAAAAAAATCACATTCACATGTACATAAAATTTGTATGTAACTAAATCAAGTGAGAAAAGTCTTAATTAACCCAGTGAAGGAAATGTCATTGTTAGTTGCAATTTATATTTTTAATAAATAAATTAAATATTAGGAGAAAAGGGAGGCCCGGCAATCACATGCAAGGCGTTTTTGCAATGAAATGACATGTTCAACTTCAACGACAATTGTTCCCAAGTCACGTGCCTATTTAATGTCTTTTTATTTATGCTGTTTCTGCAGCTGTAGCTGTAGCAGTAGCCGTAGGCCCATGACCATGCCCCCTTCCTTCTTTCGTTTTTTAATAAATAATTAAATTAGTTAAATCCTAAACAAATTACAATCCATATTTATTTATTTAGATAATAGAATCCAGTTGGTTGGGCGGCGGCAGCAGCAGAAGGAGGAGGAGGAGGACTAACAATATTTTATTCTTCAGGATCTTCTAAAAATCAACAAGAGAAAAAAGGTCAAAAAAGATCCTTTCTTGCCCCAAATCCAATCCTGGAATTGAATTGAAGGAATTGTGGGCCGTGAAAGACACATCATGACTTCCTCTCTCAGGACTATTATTTTATGCTCACTTTCTGTGTGTATACTGGACGTTGCCAAGAAATAAAGCCAATGGTAATGGCCAGTCCCATAAGTAATTAAAAAAAAAAAAGTTGTTGTCTTCCTTTCTTTTCTCGGTACAAAATAAAAAAAAAAATAAATATTAGGTCGCATGGATAATATTACAATCCTATTCCAGGATAACTTACAAAACATGATATTTCCTCGAGAAAAAAGATCGTAGGGTACGTGGGTAATGTGAAATCTGAAGGTTGGGGGGCAAAATGCAATTATTTTGTATGGGAAGAGAATCTGAACTGAAACCTACCGGAATAATAATAATACTAATAATAATAATAATGGACTATTTCTCTCTCTTCCCTTTGGTTTACATGTGATCCATCGTACAAGCCAATACCATGCAATCTCAGATCCATATTTCATGCATTTCCATATCATATCTGCCATTAAAAGTGTTCTATTTTTCCCTTTTATAATATAAGAAAGCAACTCTATAATTAACACAAACGAAGCCTAATTTAGAAAAACCTCCCCCTCTAGGCTGTTCAATTAACCTTCTCCTTGTCGCAAAATCACACTCAATTGGAATTTTCTCTTCTGCCCGCGATTTTTTTTTTTCCTTTCAAGAAAAATAAAATCTAAGGAAAGCTAGGTCTTCCTGATCGACCTTTCAAATCCATGGAACTGTAGAAGCAATGAGTTGGTGACAACAAAAATAGAGCTAAGGGCCATTAATCCACCTGTGTCAAAGCAAGCATTATTGCAATTGATGAGTTAGTCTATGATAAACAGAACAAGGGTATTTTCTTAGGACCCATAAGTGAAGGCATGTGGGCATGGTTTTCCTTTCCTTTTCGTATTCTTGAAAAAATAATAGTGAGTAATGGATTACGATTTAACTCACCAGAAAGTGAAGGTGTCATGGCAAAATCATATTGCGGAAGTAATGCTCCAGCTGCAATGGGGATGGCAACTATATTATATGCTATCGCCCATGATAAATTCTGATACACTTTTGCCATTGTTGCCTGTGCAAGATCCAGTGCATCTACCACCTACAAGATACAATCTCTATGACTTTGAGAATCACAACTCAAGAAATATACCTTGCTAGGTAGACAACCATGCACTTTCAACAGTCTCAAAGAACAACCTGAGGTTTTCCTGCTTTGCTATTTATAGGTGAAAATTCCAATTATAAAGAACTAAACCTTTCACTGAGAATTAACTCCCTTAAGTGTTTTAGATTAAAATTTTCAATGGATAAATTTGTACCAGGAAAGTAATCTAGTGTGACCCAGTGAATGGTCAAAAAATCATCTGTCCTTGGATATTTATATATAATTTAATAACTCTTTATTTGCATTAGAAACTACTTCGGTATATTTATATTTTTATGAAGATTAAATGTAATTATGACAGATTTCAAATTTCAATCCTCAATATTATCCAAAAAACTTTTGTGAAAAATAAATTTTATCACAATATCTTCAAAAATCAAAACCATCCACAGAAATTATCATGCAAGTCGATGATGAGAAATGCTCTCTCTCTCTATCACTGTCACACAAACACACTGTATTTTTATCATGCAAATTTTTGACTAAAAGACCATTTTATATCAAAATGATGGTCTAGTTGAAATAGTAATGTCCCACTTTTATGGAATGGTCTGCAAAGCAGATAACATGGTTCAATCTTGATTCAAAGTATACATCAAAGTTCAACCAAAGAATGTTCAATACCAATGAACAATGAAAACGCTACTCATGTACAGAATGCCATACATCTAAGATTCCATCATATTACCTAGTTGAAAACTATGATGATCTCAGATAAACTTGTAGAAACAATAATGCCTGTGGACACATGGTTGCATATAAAAATAAAGAGTGTGAAAAGAAACATACTTGTGACAGTTTGTTTCCAAGAAGTATAATGGATGCTGCCGTTGATGCAGCATTTTCTTGTGCTTCAATCTGCAGTGCAATTCCAACATCAGCAAGAGCCAAAGATGGTGCATCATTTATGCCATCACCAACCTTCCAAAAGTGAAAAAAAAAGACATGTTAGCGGAACACTACAACTAATGCCATAAGTCTCTGTTTTCTTTACATTTGTTGCTTGGACATGAGTGTCATCTAACACCTTCTAAGCTGCTGCTCATAAGAATGGTTATACCCATAAAACATAAATGGAAAATCTGCTGCAGAGGCAAGAGCCATTTTGGCTGTATCCATGAGCATTTGATGTAATAGTTCGACATTATCTGTCACCATTGCAACCACCAAATAGTTTTATAAAAAATGTTTACCTTAAATATAAGAAAGTCAAATTGTCAACTAAAGAACCCAACAGGATATAAATTATTGAGTTCCCAGTACACTCACTATTGACATAAAAATCAAATTCACTACAGGGTAAAAACATCCAGGTCCTTGAGTTTTTATGTTTTGACCAAAAAGAACACAATTTGTCCGCTTATATCAATTACTGTCCCTAAATCCTATTGAAATGACCAAATTACCTTTGTAATATTAAATTTTGACAATTATGATATAAAGAATGTAACTTAACACTAAAGGGCATTTCAGTCATTTTGATACAAGTTAGGAACCTATTTGATACAAATTAACCATGTCCTTACTTGAAAAGGCATAAAAACTCATGGACCCAGAGGTTATTACCCAAATTCACTACCATGCTAGGATGGATAACATTAGTTTCTCCATGTTGTTATGAAATGCTAGAGGAATAAGGTATCTGGTTGCAGATGGTACCATTGCAACACGATGTCCTGCTGTTTGAAGAGTTGATATAAACCCCAATTTTTGCTGCGGGGTCAACGAAGAGTTGATATATTCTTTTCCTATTCCAACTTGCTTTGCTGTAGCTGCAACTGCCTCTTCCCTGTCTCCTGATAGGAGGAAAGTTGTGACACCCTTCTGCTGCAGCCTTCCAACCAAAGCAACAAGATAAGCACATAAGGCACAAAATCACATCATAACAATGGCAAGTGGATGGTTTTATCAATATATACCATGCAAAAAAATACAGTAGTAGCCTAGTAGGGGTCAAATACATCAGAGAAAATATATAAGGTTCTTCTGTCAGTAACCTACAATTTGAATTCCCTTGGGTTATATTGAACAAATGATCCACCAACTGCACCTCAATGATAATATCAATCAGTAAACACCAATCAAAGAATTCAGCTGGAAACTTATGTAAAGAAGTGGAAAATTATCTACCCACAAAAGGAAAAGTGGAAGGCTTCTGTTCACAGCTGACTACTGCTGACTCTAATTCCAGACAGTCATATTAACTTAAAAATATATGATTTTACAGAAACTAATCTACAAAGCAAAGCCATATTTCAGCTGAATTTACTGCTCAAGAGTTGGAAAATATGACGTGACTTCCTTTCAGTGAAATTAACACTAAAAATATATCATTAGGAAATCAAAAATTATTTCCTGTTGCAGGATAGATAATTCAAAGAATATATTAACAGAGACATGATGAATATCACTAGAATTTGAAAAGAAAATTTAAGTTTAAAAGACATGGGTTGCACAATAATCAGATAAATGTGTGCATGTTCGCATGTGTGCAGTGGTGGGGTTGAAGGGTTATTTAAGTTTTCATTGTAGTTGGAAAACTAATGGTTTTTGTGGTATTGAAGTGTAGTGGCTTTGAAGCCACAACTACTATAGGACAGAAACACTGGGTGTCAAATGTTAATGAAAAAAATGAGTAGATCCCACTAAAAGTTGGTGTTAGCAAGTTTGCCTTCAAGGCATAGCAGAAGCAACACAATCCTAAACAAAGCCTAAGCATACTTGCTAGAATCAGGTTTACTAATCATAAATTGGCAAGAATCAGTTGGCTACTTTCATTATGGAACTTGCAACCTAATTTACATATGAAATCAGAAACTGAGAGTTGTCACAATTTGCAGAAGAGTTTGTCAATGTCACAACATATCATGTGGAAGCAACTTACCTCCTCACAGTATATTCAGCATCATGACGCAAACTGTCAGATAATGCAATAGCACCAATAATGCCTTCTCCTTCACATCCAACATAGACGACTGTTTTTGAATTGTTTGATGGTGATGCCACTTCTGATGTGTGATGCCTTACAGCATGTTCCAGATGCATTAGATCAGAAAGATGCACTCTTTTCTGAAAACGTTCATTAACCCATTCTAAAGTACCAACTGCAACCAAGCATCCGTCAACTTCTGCTAAGATTCCGAAACCTGGTTCTGCTAATTGCCCTCTTGTGGCTGGGATGGTTAAATTCAATGATTCAGCTTTATTTACAATAGCCTTTGCAATTGGATGAGTTGCCGTTTTCTCTACTGCAGCAGCAATTTTAAGAATTTCCGATTCATCATAAGAAATAGAGGTCACATTAGAAATTGCAGGTTTCCCTTCTGTCAGTGTTCCTGTCTGAAGGTTGGGAAAAAGAATGAAGTCAGAACATAAAACTTTCATTAACATGATTTAGTAAATCTTGAAGTACCTTGTCTAAAGCAACATGATCTATGCTGGCCAATCGTTCTAATACATCTCCTCCCCTAACAAGAAGTCCTTGTTTTGCTCCTGATCATTTTGAAAGCAAGAAAAGCAAACTTAGAGCTGCTGACCAGTACAGTATCCTTAAAATTGAATGTAAAGACCTAACAACGAAGATGACTTCTTATTTTTATTTTTCATATTCAGTTGCATCCTCTGGGCTCAAACTTTATGCCCGGATTTCTGATACTTAACCAAACCATCTCATAATAGATAAAATATTGGGACGGGTTTATGAAAATGCCAAAATTCCCAAAACGATAATATAAGCATCTGAGAGAAAAAGATTCCCCCATGTCATCATTTCCCGAAAGAACTTTCCTTGCATGATCAAAGATATCACAGGAAGTAAGAGCCAGCTACAACCATCCATATTTTTTCACGGCAGCTAATCGCTAATTTAGGCATCAGTCATGAAGATACTTTAACTAGTGTATAACAAATAGAACATTCACTAAATTCTCTTAAAGTCAATACTAATCTGAAAGGAAGTTGGTTCCAAGACATGAAGTCAACATGTCATGGATCATGGGACACAAGGAATATCAGAGGAAATTGAGATTAAAATATGCAGGATATCAGTAGTGTATGTTCTAGATTTGTGGACATCATATGTTATCAAACTCAAGATTATGAACAAGTTAGATGGCATACCAAGAGAGGTGCCAACCAAGATTGCGGTGGGTGTGGCAAGGCCCAGTGCACATGGGCATGAAACTACCTGGGAAAGTAAATCAATGTTGTGAACTGCAAGTATTAATAAAAGCTAAAGAAATCCCCCAATGGAAGCTGCGCTCAGCATTACTAACCAATACATCCACAGAGAGTTTCAAGCTCAAAAGCAAAGGATTCCCATCTGGCCCAGCCATATCATTGAGCAAAACATCTGGAAAGATGTGGGATCCAATGTAGTACCTGAACATGCAAGAAAGAAAGTCTAAAAGGAAGCAGTAGTCAACAAAAATGATCTTGTACAAGTTGAAAGCTTGCTTTGAGAACAGAAAGTAAAAAATTCTAATTCAAAATCGTCCTCCTTGGGAAGAAAATTGAATAGTGACTCATGTAGCCTCATCCTTACTGAATAGGATAAGGCCTCAAAAGAAGGTTGGCAGGCAAAGCATTAATAAAAAACCATTAAATAAAATTGTTTTGCAGTTTCAGTGTTCAGTAGGATAACTCCTTGTCACTTTTCACCATCATTCACTGTTCCATGTCCCAAGTTCTGACTCTTTGGCTTGGCAAACAATAGTTTGCATTCAGTTTCTCAAAACATTAAAATAGATATCTTAGAAAAACTAATCAAAGTTCAATTTTAGTATCCCTTTAAGCACATTCAAGATGCATGGCGCTAATGGTGATACAAGTAAACAAGCAATCCCCTACCAGAATGCAAATGTTGCCGCTGATAGAGTCATTACACTGAATACAAATGGGCTTGCTATAGCATCAGCGAGTCTCTGTATAGGAGCTTCACGGCCTTGAGCCTCCTCAACCTAAAGGCCAGAACACAAAGCTTAATATACAACAGAAACATTTCATTACTAGTTCAAATTCTAAGCTTAGAATTCTTACATGTTTACAGACCATCAAATGCAGACACACTTGAATATAGCAAATTTAAAATGTCAAACAACGCCTACAAGGCATTTGAGAATTTCTTACATGCTATTTTTGTGAAGTTTTCAGCTATCTCTGGTTCTATATCTTAAAGCTGATTAATGATATGAAAATTTCAGGCCAAATGCCATGAGACCTATTACCCATTCCATTTGTCTTTCGCTCTAGTAGTTGATGTGAAGCAGATAATCTAACCTGAAAACTAATAGTCTCACTGCAGGTAGTTTTTCATAAACACGTGCGCGTAAAAAAAGACTTCACATGGAACAAATTGCATAGTTTCATCATAAGCATGGTAGATATGTGCATTTACTTTTGCCAAAGTACTCTGGGAGCTAAATGTTAAAAATCTTTTTCCAGGAAAAAAAAAAAGGGTATGCAGCACGTCATTTACTTTTTACTTTTCAAAGAATGTCTTACTAACGAATGAAGTCACTAGCTCATTATCAATAAAGTAGATTAAAATATATAGAACATAGAATTTCTTAAACTACATATGCAACTACCAAGGACCAAGACTGGTATACTTGAGTTCTACACAGGAAAAACCCAAGAACAGAACAAAAACGTGTACATATATAAAAGGACTCATTCAAATGTTAAAAAAGTAATGAAACTTGTTTTGGCCTATTATCAGATGCAATAAAGAAAAACAGAAAATCCTTGTACATAAATGAAATTCAAACAATAAAATAGTTTAGAGTCATCGGAGAAAAATAGTTTACGAACCATGGACACAATTTTGGATATCATTGAGTTTGAACCAGTGGAAGATGCTTCAATCCTTAAAGGACCATCCTGGAATAAATTGAAACAATGGATAAATAAACCAGTTAAACAATGCAACAACACACACATCAAAGGAAAAGAAAGAAGGAAATTCTGTTTCACAAGAATTTACTAATGCATGAATGAGTATGTAGATTAAGCCTGAAATTGTCAGAATCATTCGGAGAGAAGATAACTTTAATAAAAAAACATTGTATGTGTTGATCTTCTATCCAATAATAACTTTAATAGTTCAAGGTAAATATGAAAATGGTCAATATGTGTATGTCTCAAGGATAAGCTAAGAACCGAAATTCCCCACCTGGAACAAATCAGAAAGGTTTATGGAATGAAAGAACAGTAAAATTATCTTTCTCGCAAGTTATTTAATCATAAAATCTAATTTCTCCTAATCATACCCAGTTTATTGTTCCAGCTGAGACTGTTAAGCCTTCTTCTTTAAATACAGGAAGTGATTCTCCAGAGAGCATGGATTCGTCGACGACACTTCTTCCTGCAAGAACTCTTCCCTGTGCAAGGAAATTTCATTTTAGCTAATTTTGAATGAGCAGATTACTAGCTTTCGCATATTGTGAAAGCACAGTAATACTGCAAACTCAATTTTCACATCAACATTTAGTTTTAAATCATTCTAAATAAGAGTACAGCAATAACACCAGCTTCTGTGGAGTCTTCAACAAATCCTGCTAAAAGTGTTGTACACTCCATGCCATCAACAGCAAGGGCAGCAGTTTTAAAATCTAGTTGGACTAAGCATTGTGGTAGGGTTGTTGTTGTTGTTTTTTTTTTTTTTTTTTTTCTATTTTTGGATAAGAGAAATTGAGGTTTTCAAAATCAATAATTTTAGCTTTTAAAATTTTAAACACTAAAACTTCGAGTTTTACAGTGAGAGCCACTACGTGTTTACCAAACCATTACTGATTCTGGGTGGCACTTCTTTTTGTACACTGGTAGTTTGCTTGAAATTAATATGTAAATCCATGGCATACTTGGAGCCGTCATATAGTTTCAGATTAAGTACAGAACAGTTTTACAACTTGTATAGCTATGCAGGCTTGTTTAGTGTGTTAATAATAGTCTACCTTATATATTACATGACTAACATTAAAAAATAGGGGTCTCTGTTAATATTCTGAAACACTTACATCTACAGGTATAGTTTCTCCAGGCAAAACTAACACTGAGTCTCCAACTCGAATATCATCAGTTGGGACATCAACGCAAATTGCATCAGAGCAAAGTACACTATCGGCAGAGGAGTCACTTTCTGATGAAGTAATAACAAGTCTTGACTGAGTTGATATGAGTGACTACAATAACAAAGATCATGGTGAATTACAAGCAAAAAAATTGCATAATACCTGTTATTAAGAGATACGATTACAGAAGTTGAAGTAAAATTGCATCAAACATATTTAGCATCCTTGTTTTTCTGCTACTGGAAAAAAAAATTAACGCAGTTGCCACATATTGGATAACAGCAGTTCTAGAACTCAACTAGAAATGCCAAAAATAATGAAGTGGCAAATGCTACAAAGAGTACAGAAATGACCAAAGGAAATCTAGCAGCAGCAAAGAGGAACTAAAACTGCCAGTATTCCATCTAGACGCACTTTAACACTGGAAAGAAAAAAAGTTTTCCTGTTTCAGTTTCAGCAAAGGGTTCTGAATTCAGACTGATCAAGATTATCTTAGCATGAATGAGTGGCAGTATTCTGATTTGAACCAAGATTATGTATAAATGACAAGCCATATCATTTCAAAGATGCACACATGGTCTCCAGTAAAGCAATTTTATAGCTCCTACATAGAATGGCAGGTATGACCAATATTCTGTGATTTATGCACTAGCACCACAAGTGAAACAGCAGGAATCTAGCGTCAACACATACTTTCAGATGAAGGCAGATTAACAGGAGGTACAACTAAGCCTGATTTCAAAGTGAAAGCACTCAAGTAAGTGCCAAGTTTACTCTTTCAAACTTTAGATTTGAAGCTCATTGTAACTTACTAAAAGTTCATTCATGTTGCTGGATGCCCTAATCCTTGCCCTTTCTTCCAGAGAACGTCCCAACAGCACGAAACCAAGAAGCATGACCTGAATACTAAAACAAAAGATTCTTCCATGAGAAATTTTTCAACTCAAGGGAAAAAAAGCTAATGTTTTATTGACTGCCTTTAGGTTACAGTTAGCCACTAAATGAGATAATTCATTGTTAGAGGAGAAATGATGAGAAAGGTTGCTCCACTAGGATTGAATTAAAAAAATTTACAAGCTATTTTTGTAGGATCACAAAAAATGCACATTGTGACTTAAGGATTTAAAGCAAAGACTGAATGTGAAACAAGTCACCGGTTCATCAAAGAATGATGCATCCCATTCTAGCCCAGGGTTCAGAAGAGAGACCTACAAGAGTAAACAAATTAAGAATAGTATTTAGAGCCTAATGGATTTAACAGAATCATGCCATCCTGAAACTGAAGAAGGAGTCTCACCGAACTAATGAGAAAAGAAGCAATGCATCCAAAACCCACTAGAGAATTCATATTAGGTGATCTTTTTATGAATGCCCTTAAGCCATCAAATAGCAAGTCTGCAAAAAATTTATATTTAATTGAAATCAAAAGGGCCTCATGAATTGAGTATAATATTTTTCACATTGCACTACAGAGTCAATTTTTGTTCCCAACAGTAATACTGGAAACCACTAACGATTTGAAATCAAGAAAATCCTTAACCTTATTTCATAAACTTAAAGGAAACCTTTCAAGGTCTATAGAGAATTCCTTAACCTTTTTTGATAAACTTAAAGGAGATCTTTCAGAGTCTAGAGAAACCGAGATTAAACCAATAGTATAGATATAAGCAAAAACAGAAAAGTAAACTGCAGTGCTGAAACTGACTTTTACTAACTGAAAATTTGGGTAGCAACTAACCTCTCCCTGGTCCGAGCAAAGCCCCAACTGCAAATCCACCTTTCACGTACGAGTTATGTAGCAACTCCCAGAACGACCCTAAACCAATCACAACAAATCAAATTAAAGTTGAAATTATAATCACTTAATTAACTTTATCTTCATTCGTTTGATTTCTAAGGAGGGTAAATTTTTTTGATATTCAAGAATTCTTTTAAAAAAAACCGAAAATTTTGGAAATTTTCGTTTTAAGCTTAAATAAATTACCGTGAGCAACATGAATCCCCATTGAATGCAAAATATGAGAAGCATGAGACCCACAACACAAGGCCACCAAAGTCCAAGCAAAAGCCACACGATTCCTAGTTTTCACGAGCAACTCCTCTTTGTTCTTCGCCATCTCCTTCCATTTCTTCACGTTCTCTGCCACTCCGAGCCCCGACACTCTCCTCTTTGCCTCGAATCCGCACTCCGTCAATCTCTTCCCTAAACTCAGAGCAACATTGTTCAAAATCTCTTCACTCTCCCCAATAACCTCCGGTTTTATTCTGACCGCAGCCGTCTCGGTCAACATGTTAACCGCCACGGAGTCGACCCGGTCGTCGGACGAGAGAACCGATTTGACTCGAGACACACAACCGCCGCACATCATGCCGCTGACGTTGAGGAGAATCGTGGAGTCCACACGACGTTTTGGAAGCTCAAACGGTTCATTTTTCGGTTGAGTTCTGGTTTCGAGGGAGTTCGTTACGGCAGGAATTGAGTGTCGCCGGCGTCTTTTTTGTAAACGAGAACGAGAAGTAAAGACAACGCGGTCCAATTGGAACCTAGTGGTGTAACCATAGGTGAAGAAAAGGTGGGGGCGAGGGGAGATAGAGATTCTGAGTAAATCAGTCGCCATTGAAGAGAGAATAACTGGAGGGAGAGAGAGAAAGGTAGGCAAAGGTTGACGACGAGGATGGAGATGATAGTTAAAATCAACGAGTGGCAGTCGTCGAAGATGTCAACCTGATAGAATTACAGTCTGCCCCGCCAGAACTCCATATCCTCGGCCTTTTGTCTGCTAGGCTGATAACGGGCCCACGATTTTGTGGCCAAGAGATGGAGGGAGGCAAGCTGTGCGCAATCGACTATTGCCCAGTGGCTAATTTCATGAGGTAAAAAAGGCGGTAAATTACGTTATCATTCAAAACGCTGCGTTTTAGGGTGAATAAAAAATCTCTCTCCTCCTAATCTCAAAATCTGAGTACGTTATCTAGTTGTCTCTCCATTAACAGTTCCACAATTCCAGAGTGTCGAGCTTCACCAAAAATGGCTCTGAACGAGTTGTCCACAGAGAACCCAAAATATAGTGTTGAGAACGTCCTCCCAAATTGTGTACTACTCTCTTCGGCATTTCTACAAACACCGTTTGCGCAGCCAATTTTTAGACCGTCAGTGGCAAGAAATATGGTTCCAGTTGTATCTTCAAATGCCATTCGCGATCTTCACAATTCAGTTGGTTCTACGGCTGATAAATTTTCCAGGTTTTTTCACTCGATAGCCTCTCAAAATCCGCTTCTCCAGAAATTCCTCTCTTTGTCTTCTGAATTCCAGAGTTTCTGCCATGAGGTAATTAACTCTGCCTATCTTTACATCTTAGATTGAAGAGTTTGTGCGCCATTTCTCTCATTCTCGACTGAACTTTTCGTTCAGGTTCGTTGCAAGAACTATGTGAAGATGAACTCTTTGTCGAATCACAACTTCGCTGCCGTTTTGCCGGGTGACTCAGTGGCAGGGCTTCTGGTGGCGAATGGAATACTAAATTTCCTCAACATCTATAACACCCTTTTGGTTATCAGGCTTGTTTTGACCTGGTTCCCTAATTCTCCTCCTGCCATTGTTAGTCCTCTCAGGTCAGTAAAATACTTGGATTTATTAAACCTCAGATTTTTCTGTATTACTAAATTATGCAAAACTTAGGACATGAAACGCAAGACTTTTGAATGTATTTCTTGGATTCTATGTTACAACTTGTTCTTCTATAATTCTAGTTTCATACATAACAAATCTCGCATTCCATGTTTCAAGTAAAGTGTTTAATACTGTTAGGAAGCCCAACAACATGGCCAAAACCACTTGTCGAACTTCGAACTATATTTCTTTTCCAAGTAACCCGTGTTTTTAACGGGGTGAAGTATCTATGTCCTTCATGTAGTGGTTACAATGATCAGGATTAATTTGAAATTTCCAAAACTTGACTGTACCTTTTAAAATTGTTAAAATCTTGGTCGAATAAGAAAGTTATTGATGAATTTCCACTATAAACTGCATTTATAAGTAAGGGAGGTCCAAGACCTTTTCCCTTTCTGAGATGATAATTGTTGATTCAGTTTTGTTTCTTTCTGATGTATTCATAATATGGATGTTATGTTCTTGCTCCAGCACATTGTGTGACCCGTACTTGAACATTTTTCGAGGAATCATTCCCCCACTGGGAGGGACATTGGATCTCTCTCCCATTCTGGCATTCTTGGTTCTAAATGCATTTACTAGCACTGCAGCTGCACTTCCTTGTGAACTCCCAGTAACAGGAGCGGCTGGTCAACCCAGTTCTTTGCGTGCTCCAACATTTACTCATCTTACCTCATCACAGAAGAAATGGATGAGAAGGCTGGCAGGCAATCAGGAAAAGAGATCCAATGGTGTCAATTAGGCAGTTACATTCATAGTAGACCTTGTGTGTATTCTCATAATTTTTGACAATGTGTAGTAATCTTCTAGCTCCACTAGCTGAAATATTGTAGTAATTCTTTGCTTTATTGTTATTGGTGTTATCCCTTTTTTGGAATCAACGAGGCTGTGGGGTTGATTGTTGCATCTGTTGCTATCTAATCTGGAAACACATGACAGGATCATGAATAAATTTTCAGTTTAAATGAATTTGCTGTTTCAACATTCCAGAATCTCTTTGATTTTTTACTCAATCTACAGACCAGATGGTTTGCTGGATACTGTTGCTAAGGAATAGATCTTATTATTCAAATTTCAGTTTGTTCAACTCCTCTAGAATCATGTTAATTAAAAACAAGGTTATCTTCTTCGCTATTTGATGCACATCAGTTGCTTTACGTTTTGCTTTCCTTGAAAAAATTGGGGAACTTCTGGAATATATTCTACCATGCTAATCAGAATTCTGTGGACGTGATGATAACCAAAGAACTTTGAGCATTCATGAGATACGGAGAGCATCCGATTCCAAACAATTATGCACCAGCAGCATCAAATTTATATTTTACCATCTCTGATATTATTCCCATCCATCCAATCGAACACCAAAAGCTTCAACAAGAAGCTGCTAGCCAACTCTTGATTTTCCACAAAACATCATCTCAAAGCTTCTGGAATAATATCTCATAGACGATAGATTAAAATTAAAGTACCCTCCATATATGATCAAGTGATTGCAGCCATCTGATACCATAGGTATTCGATATCACTATTGTCAATAATTAAACCTGAGGGAAATTGGATCCGTAAAAATCTGGGTTTGGTTTATTCTATAACTATGGTTGCCAAGGGATAGTTGAAATCATATGAGATTCTAACAGTAGGGTATTGTAGTTAAACTTGGTTCTCACTTTGCACGTTTTAGCAAAAACAAAAGATAGCAACAAAGGGTAGTTTCTTCTGAGAGCTTTTTCCTGAATGGAGCCAATAGCTAGATCCAGGACGTGCAGGTTTTCTTCATATGAGAGGCTGGTGGCCATTGGGTTGACCATTCTAGCCGTGTTGTCACCTCTCTACATCGACCGGAGATCAGTCAATGAATTGGAACTTGAAGAGCAACCGATCAACTTCGATGCTTGGTTGCCTCTTCTGCTACTGGTATTGATTTTGGCCATCGCATTGTCACTTTACTTTGACCAGAGCTTTACCACGTTTGATCCTTACTGGATACACAGAGTTGGAGGTTCTTCTGGTGGTATCATCATAATTCTCATAGTTCTTGCTTTGGTTTTAAGGTGTAAAGCTTTCGTGAACTACTGAGAGGTCTGGCTGATATTTGAAGAAGAGGAATTATGAAATTTGAGGTTTGGCTGTTTTTTAAGCTTATGAATTTACAGCTGAAATTATGAAATTTTCATATCCTGTAATGGTTACTAGTTAGAGTCAGAGAGATTTAGCTGCTGGTTAATTTAGAGGCCAACCATCCATATCTTCTATTTCTTTGAAATTTATTAAAGCTTTTTTCTTGAGTTCTAAAGTTTTATATATATATATATATATATATATATATATATATATCACCTTTTTCCTGAGTTCTACGATCACACCGAGTTGGTAAAGGAATTGGGTTATTACTAAAAAAAGCAAGATACTTCTTGTTAGAATGTAATCTTGTATTTCCTGACTGTGAGGACTGAGGAGGACCAAATAGTGAACAGCTTTAGTTTCTAAAGTATGGAATTCTTGGTCTTGCTTACAACTACAACAGAGTACATAGCTTCTTTTGTTCCCAGATGTACATGAAGTGTGTACAAACAAGCTAAGTAGTTGCTTGGACATGTTCATTTCACCAATTTTAATCTCGATGCCTCCGTCGGTTCAAAGGTTTGTATAGAATGTGTGGGTAGAGAATAGAAAAATGAGTTAACATTGCAAAATGAGGAGATTTATTTAAATTGAAAGTGAAAAGAAGACAATTCGCCAGTAAAATCTCAAAATACTAAGGTAGTACCCAAGAATTTGTGAGAAGCCGGTGACCGGCATTATGTGAGAGAGGGAGAGATTGACCATTCACAGCACCTGCAATCGTCTCACCAGCTCTGAAAATATTACTATATTTGAAGTAGTCCAGGCTCATAATTTGAGCCTTGCAATAATGAAGCTAAATTGTTTATAAAGTCCGAGGAGTGTCAAAGCTATCACAAAGAAAATCGTTTCAGAAACTCCCTTTTCCTGGTTGGAAAGGAAACAGAAAAAGCAGCCGCAAGATAAAAAAGGAGGGATCCCATATTTTGGTGTTTATTTATTTTGATGGGTTGGGTACTCTTTCAGTAGGAGGAGGAAAGAACATAAATACACAGAGATACCTTTCAGACTAAATAATAGACATCCAACAAAAATGATAAGCTCACAAATTCGATGACAAGCAGACTGTAAAAGTCAAGTCCTGGAATGATTGCCATTCAAAATGTTTGGAAGGAAAGATTTGTGCTCCTCTGTAAAATGAAAAACAGTAGAAATCTGCACATCAAAAAATGCTAAGAATAATAACCAGATACTTCTTTTAATGATATGATGGATTTCCTTTTTCTTTTGGTAATATTTACTTTTATCTTTTACTTTAGGAGAAGCAAATAAAGATGTGACTATTATGCCTCACTCAGAGCTTCCCTCGCGAAAAGGATGCCAGAGAAAAGGAAAAGACCTCATTTATCTCCTTCCTATTGTATTCTCAACACAAAACGTTCCGTGCAAGACACTGCGTGGCATTTTTCTGGGACCCAAATCGCAGTCCCGTGAATCACTACAATGGTGCCTCTCTCTTTTACAGGGACATGAACTATGATACTGGTCTTAGTCTCTCGAATAATCAACATTCAATAGAGATATCGCTGGCAGAGTACCCACCCCATACAGCACACTATTTTACTAAAAAATTGTGAGATTACTGACTTCGGCATAACATCTTTCAGTGTCACCCCCCATCCGATCATAAGGAGTGCCGACAAATCACCATAAATTGATGAATCAGCTATAAATATACTTCTCTCTCTTTAGTAATTCAAAAAGAACGAAAAAACAACATTGAACTTATTTATAGTATCATGCAAGTAGTATGTTTCTAGTACAACTTTATATCTTTAATTTAATTATGAAATGATTTAATAATCCATCCATTCTATTTGCTTCTTCATGGATACCACAAAAGAGGTAAGGTATGCCTTCAAAAGAATTAGCTGGGAAATGGGGTTGAACAAGGAAAATGAAGGATTTAAATTGCTAAGCAAAATATGAGAGGTGCTGTATAAGCCACAAAATTGCAGCTAGTTGGCAAAATAAAAGAATGGCTTTTCGTTTACAGTGGGGACTGTGAGTGGCAAGTTGCAATTTGAATAGTCCAAGTGTCTTGAAGGATTCAGTTGATTGATTAACAATGAACGTTAAATATGGTAGCGCAATAGAGCTTGCTGCGGTTCAAGCACATTGGGATACTTTAACAATGGAGTCAATTTTAATCCAATGATCTGCAACATTGAGTTTGATAGGCTGTTCAGAAACACTTCAGTAATCTGCAAAAAGCGCAAAGAATCCAATGTAGACAATTAGACCTATTACCATGTACTCTGGCCTGTGTTGCTAATTGCAAGCATTTTACGTCAGGATATGATAAGCATGAGCATCCTGAATATTAAAATTATTAAGACATGCATAATTGAATGGAAACAAACTATGTCCACATACCATATCATGTCACGGAAACACTAGCTACCATACTAAAACATCCAAAACATAAGATATACATTATGCTAACTGTAACACTAAAAGAGATTGATGGAGATGCTATGAAATTTGTGCAGTGTGATTCACTGCAAGTAATTCCACTCCCACAAAAATGTAGAAAGGAGCTATGTAAGCTACTCATAATATTGTGCCCTGCCCTTTGAATGACAAGACCAAAAATCATTAACAAATAGGTCACTGGGCAGTCGATTCAGTGCCATGCTACACACAGACCAGAATCATTGGAATAGAATTCTCCAGTTTCCTTCAGTGCTTATATGATTTCAAGTGTGTTTAAATCCACAAAACTTTCATGCGTAGTTATATCTTATCTGTGGCAGCAGTCAAGGTCTGCCACACAGATGATAGAATTAGAACATACATTCTACCTCTGCATCTGTTACACATGAAGCAAATTTCACGAATGCAATTCCACAGTGATGACATATAGAAGTTACAGTGTTAATATCCAACAAAATACCACATTGATGCAAATCATCATATAAAAAATAATGGACAGGTTCCACATATGCTGGACACATACACATATTGTGGAAAAATTTTAAGCAGTTGCTTACGTGAGACATACGAACAATAAAACACAGAAACAAAGTTTAAAGAAAATGAAAAATTATTTTGGACAATACTATCATCTTTTCCTTCTTTAAGTATATTTGGATATTCATGCATTTCTAAGCATTATGCTGATGTAAAAATAAACAAAGCCTAAACAGAAGTTATGCTTTAGCAGGTCCAAGCGAAAATGGAATTTACTTGGAATGGGACTTGCATACCTGTGTACATCCAAAGAGTTTGAGAAGCCTTAATGACAAGCAGCTGTCAACAATAAAACCTAGTGTATCATCTGTTAATCTCCGGCACCAGGATAGGTCCAAACTTAACAAATTTCTTGAAGATTTGGCAAGTGACAAGGCAGTGTTCGGACCAACCTGTTATAAGTTGCTCATTAGTTATAAACTTAGACATAGTCGCCTCCAATATGGATTCATTTTTAAGCAAGATAGTTAGCTTCCATGTTCAGTTTGAAAAATGAAAATAAAAGCCAAACTAAGATCATGTATGCAGATGTCTCACCCCACTGATATTATTCAGTGAAAGTTCAGTCAGTGAATCTCCAGAGACTTCCAAGAAGGCAGCAATGGCTTCATCACTGCAGTATTTAGAAATTTCAATTGTTACATCTCTTTCATAAAGATGGAAAGAAGCTTTTGAGTGATTGGACAAATGATTTCATTGCCAGAGAATCAAATAAGTGCGCAGATAGCCAATATTATACATCATCCTAACCAGGCACACATTAACAAGTTGTAACGTATAAAGTAGTAGTTGAAAGTAAAATAACTGCAAAAGTTCAGCAATGCTTAATTCAAATTTTTTGGTGTCGGTACATGATGCAGTCCAAATTCCCGACCATTGAAGCCAGGGCTGCAGTTGAAGCACATCTATTTGAGTCCCAAGAAGTGAAGTATTTTAAACAACTTAGTTGGTGGTCTTAGAGAAAAAGCCATAGAAAAGAAATGATAACCCTGATCAAAGTTACTGCTTTTCACATGAACCAAGTGACAAAGAAGTCCATTCTGTGTATTTAATGCAAGATCAAATGAAAGATAGTCAGATAGAACTACCGTCAAAGATTACAATATTTTACATGCTATCTACCATAGGGTTGACCGGTACAGACTAATTGAACATCAGGGACATAAATGAACGATAACATCACATTGAATCAACGAATGTGCTAATGAAGCTGGAACTGTGAATAGATACAGATTGCACGAAAACAAACCTGAAACGGTTGCGGCAAAGTTTAAGGCTGCGAACTGATTGGCAACCATTTGCAAGATATTGCATAGTTGAGTCAGTTAGGTTATGCAAACACGAAAGATCCAGGGCACATAATTTCAAACATTTTTGTCCCACAAATTTAAGAGCTATATCAGTCAATTGCCTGCGTCAAGCCAAAGGCACCTTTGTGAAAAGAGATAAATATACATAGAAGACAATGTTGCAATGACTATTGTAAGAAGGACTCACACACAATCAGCGAAAACAAGCTCTTTCAGTTTTGTGCCATGTGTTTTGACTATCTCAACAACAAAATCATCACAAACAGTCTCAATTCCAGCCACTGACAACACTTCCAGATTTTTGAGTTCCTTCAATGCAGGTAACATAACCATGGCATCAATGCTCTGACAATGATCCATATAGAGCTCTCTCAAAGTATATTCTAAATTGCTAACTAGAGCAGTGATGCCTGCAGATGTGAGAAGGGAGCACTGGCTTACATTAACTGATTGTAGTGCAGGGGCGGATGCAGCAATTATGCTTATCCCATTATCTGTCAAACAATAAGCACCTCTCAGAGATATGGTGGCCAAGGCAGGAAGGCTATGGGTTGACCTGGCTAAGGTGTCATGTAAGACATAATCCGGAAGAGACCGTCCACAAAGGTCAAGTTGTAGAACCTGCTTCAAGAACCCAGAACACATCAAAATCTAATCACAAGCCAAGAGTTTAACTAAAAAAACTCTGAGATGCTCTGTAAGATTGAAAGCATGAAAATATAAGTGTTCAAAAGCACATCTCTTAGCAAATGATGATTCTGTCACTTGCATTTATACCATTCTAGGTACATTAATGTGTTTATGTACTGTCAAATGATATAAATGCTAGAATATTTATATACTATATGATAATCATTTAAATTTTTATAATTGTCACAATAAAGCTATGGTACCTAGATTAGAATAATGATCACACAAAACATTCTAGCATTTGTAACTTAATCATACAAAATGCAACATTTGATTTTCAGCTCTTAGCAGTCTTGTGGTAGAGCTAATGGCTGAGAGCCAATGCCAAAAATATAGTGAAATTATGAACAATAATCGTGCTAGTTTTCTTCTTTCTTTTATGTCTTTCAGAAATACTGAAGGCCAAATTTACACAAGCAATGCACCTTGATGATGATGGAGACAGAACTCATTATTCTTTACACTAACGTTTCATAATAAATATTAATGGTATACCATAAATTTTCAAGAAGGATGAACAAATTATCCTTGGTACTTGGGAGAAAAAAATAAATAAATAAAAAAGCAAGATAATGCATTTGTAACCAGTTGAAAGAAAATGTAAATGTTACTCACAGTCAAGAGCTTTGTGTTACAAGCACCAAAGATTTTGGTGAAATCCTCTATCTTTAAATCTGAACAGTCATACGCACGTATCTGAGTAGGAGAGCCATTTGCAAGGAGCTGAAGAAAGTGAGCATCCATTTTCCGATTATCACAAACAACCTGACTAAGCTTATGCCTCAATGAATCTGGAACATGTTCTAGTGACACAATTGCCTCTGCATTCTTTGCAAGGGCGGTCAAACTAAGATCCAACAATGAAGGAACATCACATTTCAAAACATTAAACCCCTTATCTTTAGCAAGCACCCATTTGAAATCTTGCACCGATGGACCATCTTTAGACTTCTTTTTAAAACCTGAATTCCTCTTCTTGATAATCTCCATTGCTTCATAAAAAGGACCGCCCAATTCTTGTGATTCCTCGTCAACTTCCTTTGACATCACTTCCTTTTTTTGCTTGTTGGCTTTTAAGAAGTCGTCTTCTTCAGGAACTGCAAGCCTATGTGCATATTCTCTGGCAACCTCATAACCCCGTTTTCTTCTTTCTCTTAATCTCCTCTGATTTCTCTCCAATTCAGAAATGTGATTTATCTGGGTGCCTTCTTTCTCAAGTTTAGAATATGTGTCCTCTGGTTCTGACTCACTAATTTCAATCAAACCATACTCCTTTATTGGTCCCAAAGTCAACAAAGTTAACGTCCTTTCAATTTCCAATTGTGACAATGAAGAAATATCGATTGGGTTTCTCTTATCAGCTTCGTCGCCGGTTAGGTCTATCGGGCTTCGATCAGGATCGTCATCATCAATGACTATAAACGTCTGATTAACATCAATTCCGTCTTCATCAATCACTAAAAAATGCTGATTATCATCAATTTTGGCCTTGCCCTTCACCTGGTCGGAGTATCTCCTTCTTTTACTTGAAGAACTGCTTCCTTCACTATCTGGGTCTTTCTCCATACTTCTGAAATAGGCTTCCTTTCTGCGAACTGACGAGTCTTCTTCTATTTGTTTCCCAACAAAATTAGCCCCAAACTGCAACTCTACTTCTTCACAATCACGCTCATCTGGCAGGTTATTCAAATCAAGATTCAACATTCCACGCCTTTTCCCAAAATCTTTTGAACCCATGCCGTCGTTTTTTTGTTAGATTCGCCCCAGATAATTTCATCAATTAATTTCCCGTGAAGTAGTTTTCTCGAGAACAACCATTTTCAATTCTTCACCTATCCAACTTGCGACATCACGTTTTATTCATGCTCCATTGATCATGTACTTGCCGCTAAAATTAACTGAAATTGTTTTGAGTTTCGAGCTTGTTTGCTTTGCAAAATCTATTTACGAATTATTACCAATCCTATAACATTGATAATTCAGCTTCTTCTAAGAGAATTTTCTTTTTCTCTTATTTCTGCCTGGCGTTTTGTATGCGTTCCACGTCATACTTTTTGTTATCAGATGTGTGCTTTTATTCCCAGCCGTCAGATTGAGAATAATTCCTTTGCAGGCATCCAACAGTTGTCGTTGAATCCTTGTCTGAACCAACTTCTACTTTGAACTCATTGCCATTGCCAGCGAATAAGTTGGCTAAGTAGGAGTGGTCTGAGTCGTAGTGCCCTTACACTACATGCTCCAATTTTGCGTTTAATAATAATCTTTACATGTAACACATAAGATATTGATGAACAAAATAATTAAGATTTAATTGATTTAGAATTTTTATTTAGAATTTTTTTAAGTTATATTATCATATTTAGTCTGTTATTTAAGTTTATTTATTTATATATTTAGGCACAAATTATTCTTTTTTTTTTTTTTAAATAAGTTAACTAAGAAGAGGAAGATCTACTTCTAATAATATTACTGTTTTATTTTTTTAATCAATAAAATATATATATATATATATATACATACATTATATCAAAAATGTTTGAAACTTCAACTTCAATTTTATTTTCCCCTTTTGCTACATTAGTTGACATGAGAGAAGGTCGCATTAGATAACATCAACATAAACATAGCAATTACCACAACTCATAGGCCAGTAAAATTTGGCAAGAGTATAACTCACAATCCAACGTCTAAAAGATGGATGCCTGAGAATCGGAGGATCAAAATCATGGTGGAATTAGTGGGAACAACAATTCACGGTCGAATGCACTAAGAGATGAGTTTCTAAAAATCAAGATTATAGTCTTGGTGGTTCTCGTAATAACAGTTCATATTCTAACAATTAAGATACAAATTTAAAATTAACTTCAAAATTTATGCATATAACCTAATAGAAGTTGAATATGTAGAGTTATTGAAAAATATGGCTACTTTTTCAAAAAGAATTTGTACATTTTTTTAAGAAGGTTTTTAGACTATTTTTAAATACTCTTACTTGCTAAAGAAAATTTTATCTTATTTGAGAAACAATTCAAGTTAAGGAAGAAATAGTATTACAAGTCCCATAAGAAATAGTTTATGTCAAATTAGATGGTTTAGAAACATTGGATTAGGTATTTTTTGTGTTT
Source organism: Khaya senegalensis (assembly GCA_032402905.1). Taxonomy (NCBI): domain Eukaryota; kingdom Viridiplantae; phylum Streptophyta; class Magnoliopsida; order Sapindales; family Meliaceae; genus Khaya; species Khaya senegalensis. The sequence continues at coordinate 5,517,440 of CP135556.1, read as the reverse complement.
GTACTTTTATAAACTATATTAATTAATTATAATATATTTTTCCCTCACTTTCGATAAAAAGATATTATGACTTAAACATGCAATAACATAAATATCTCATACTTAAATTTAATATATATATATATGTATAATATTAGTCATAGATGAATTTTTTACTTTGTTAGCTCGAAAATTTGATGAAGAAAAATTTCTTATTTATGAAATTTCTATAATTTACACCATCCAAAAAAGAAAGGGGAGTTGGCTAAATTTTTGAGAGAGAGAACCCCTTGTTTTTTTTTCATCTCATGAAAATAAAGACACATGCCCCTTTTATATTTTTCTTTGATTTTGATTTAAATAATTAAGACATTTATTTAATAATTATCCTTTATTTATTATTTAAATATTATATTTATCAATAATTGTAAACTTAATAATTAACTAAATTAATGGGTAAATTTGAACTAAGTGTACGATGATAATTATTCAATAATTACCATTTATTGTACTTTAATCTCTATATTTATGTACAATTTTATTTACTTAACTATTAAGTAAATAATTAAATGTATTTTTAATAGTTTAATGATAATAATCTAATAATTATTAATCATTAAGGTCATTTTTGAAATTTTGCATTTATGTTCTTTTAATAATTTTTATTGTTAATATGTCATGAAATTTATATTAAATTATATGAAAATATAAGATTATGCAAATTCTTCAAATACTTTAAATATATAAAACACTTATATATATATATATTTCTTTGACTATTATATCATTTTGGAAGGTGCTAGCCATCTATAGATAATATTTTCTCTTTCTCGAACATCTTTTAATGTATTAGATTATTGATATGACTATGCAAGTTTATTATGGATTAGCAGTAAACTAGTTCCAAGTACTATTCAAATATGAATACTTTAAAAGTTCAATGATCATAATTAACATCTAGTAATATGCCAAAATTCTTAAATCACAATCAAATAATACTTCAACGAACTCATTCAAATTGTATGCACCATACAAGTAATATCCTTTTGTCGTCCAATTTTGATCAAATAACGATTTATGGAATATTAACATCTTAACAGATATGAATATGCATTATTAATCAATATACTTTAAACTCATCATCGTGAACTCTTTTGTATGATTTTAATTTACTTTAATTAGATATTTAATTTTTAGGCATTTATTGATATTCATTTAGGAACTCAAATTCGAATAGAATTAGCAGATACTCTAAATCTATGTATATCAAGCTAATAGATCCTATCTTGATCATCATTCAGTTTCCATGTAAACAACGCATGACCAAACCCATTTGAACATATAAAATGTGATTAATCTTGCACCTATGTACTATATAAACTCTGCATATTTACATTAAATTTGATTATGATGTCTTAGGTAGAAGAATTATATCATACACTAGTATAATTACACAATACGTCATTGATTACATGCATTATTATTTGATCTATCGTTTTTTGATCGCGTTCAAAAAATAATTCTCTAATTATTAATTTATACTAATATCTTAATAATGTGACTTTCATCATTACCTACATTAATATTATTTTATGATATTTATCAGAGATATTTAGTATACCTACTATGCGATACTGTTGCATATTCAATATTATTTATGTAGGGAGTAATTTTAATAATTTCATAACAATTAAATAAATTATTCAAATAATTGACAAATATACTTTATTTAAATATATAATAAAATAAAAGAAACAACATATGTAATGAATAAAGAATACTTTTTTCTTTAATAATAAACTATAAATATATATAAAACAAAATAACTCTAAAGTCGATAATACGAATGACTTCTAAAATATATCCTAACACCTGAAATTATTTTAATTGAGATGGGCTATAATAAATTATTGTATTTTTGTATGATGTGACTATACTAAATTATTATGTATTTATGTGATGTGTGCTTTATTTCATGTGTTATTAATCTTGTTGTTTTAGGAATACTAATGTACGACAAAATTAGAGTTTAATTAGTTTTGAAAATCTTTTTTAATTTTGTAAATTTACATGTTTAAAAAAGTCTTTTTTTAAAAAAATTTTGTCAATTACATTATTGAATTTGGTATGTTATTAAAATACTAATTTTCTTATTTATGTAGGAATTCTCTTCCTCATTTTGAGTTGACTCGGAGGAGGATGTTTAATCCCTTATAAATAGTTAAATTATTTTATTGTTTAATTACATTTTAGTGAATAAAAATTATGCTTTTCTCATGAATTTATTTTTAAAACTTGTGTTTCAATTTTACTTTCAAAGTTTTTGCTAAAATTTAAGATTCACTATAAATATTTTTATGAAAAATGTATAATATAATTATTCATCGTATAATTGTATATCATAACAAAAAAATTATGCATCTATGAAAAAAATAATTGTAAATAGGAGAGCCAAATATTATAATTGTTATAAATATGAATTATATAATATACACAATAAAATTGAACATCAATTGTCTATAAACTTATAAATAACAATAATTGCACTAACAAATAATAATTTTGAAATTAAACATTGTAATAAAAAAAAATTATAAATCTATGTCAAATGTAAAATTGAGCATCTTACATAAAATTTATGTAAAAACATATAAATGTAATATAAACCAAGTAAATTGACATCACCATTTGTAAATTTTAACATGAAATTGTAATTACAATGAAAGTCCACAAAGAAAATGTAATATTCATAAAATTTAAAACTAAAAATTAAAAATAACAAATAAATGTGAAAGTGAAAAAAAAAAACAAACAATTTCATAAATAATTGATACAGTAAAATTATAATATTGCCATGTGTCTCATATGAAAAAATGTAGAACATGTGACAATAATATAATATTAATACATTAATTTATATAAATAAATTAGTATAAATAACGCTACTATTTTATAAAGCACACATAAAATATATAAATGTAATATGACACCTATAAGTTATTATCAAAGTAATAAATGACAATATTATATTTGAAAATGAATTAAAACATATAAATATAACTTAAAACTTGTAAATTAAAGTTGAAATAATATAAAAACTAAATGATAATGTAACAATTGGGAGGATATGACTTTTCATTTATAACATTTTTCAAATTATAAAGAAAATATAACTTTAATGAACTAACAAAAAATATTGGTTAATAAAGAAATAACTTGTTACATAAGTAGCAAGTAATATGTAAATGTTAGCTATTACTCAAGCAACTGAGGTATATTTATTCACGATAAATTCAAAGAATAATTATTGATACAAAAATTATCCTACCATCATCAAATCAAATGAGTTTTTATCATAGCAACACCACATAAAACTCTTTTATAGATTCAAACACAAGAATCAGTAGCAGTAACCATACATTAATAAACAACTACTACAAAATTTATTAATGACAACTAGTCACTTGTACGAAGAGCTAGCTGAGTGAAAGTAAGCATTGCATTTAATTTTATTTTGAATGAGTCTCTAGTTAGTAATTCATCTTTAATTTAATTTTTAAAGTGTCATATTTTGTAGGCATTTTTCATTGTTAAGTTATCTTAAAAGGTCTTTGCAATCACTTTGATGGAATTATTATTGACCTTTTTGCTTGGCAAAATCATTTTAAGATGAGTATTCTCATTGTTTGGAAAGATTCCAAATTATGTTTTAATCATTTGAATGAGATTTTTAATTGATTAAAACTTTATTGCACCAATTTGGTATCAGAGCAATTATTTTTCATATCAACTGCAAGAAGCGAGCAATCTTTCAACATGAACCCATAGCCAAACCAAAACCAAAACACCAACCCTAACCTCAATGCCAATACCAATTCTAACCCTAATCATAATCTCAACCAATGAAATGATCTTTGTTTTACAACAACTTCAGATTTTAAACCAGTGACTAGAACAAGTTTAGAGAAAAGTTTATTCGAAGGAAGAAATAGGCGATGAGGAATAACATGTAGAAGGAGGAGGAGAAATGAGGAATAAAGACAATGACAATTACAGATACCATGCTATGAATGAATATGTGGAAAGAGAATTTCATCATAAAGGGGAGTTAGAATTTAGAATTTTTTTGGCAATCAGAAAGAAAGTTAGTTTGAGGTACAAAATTTCTTTATTCAATATAAATATTACAGACTATACACACCCATTCTTAGTTACATTTAGCTCTATGTATATTAAGATATACATAACTTAAAAAATAACTCAAGAACTAAAGGACATCAATATTAAAGAATAGAAAGTGACTCTTTAATAAGGTATGGCAACTATCTGCAGTGTTAAAAAACTCCCATTAAGAAAAATTTACTATGCATACAAAAGAAGAAGAAAAGCAATATCAGAAATTTAGTTAGCTAGTGGGAACAAGTTTTGGGCTTCATAAACTTTCATGGAGCAGTTGGACTTGTAGCTTTGGAGGGTTACAGGATAGACTTATTAGCTTGTGCGATTTTCAACTCCCTCTTTCAAGATAAACTCTTGTCTTTCTTCAGGTTTAAGCCTCCATATGAAGAATGTGAACTTGTCTTAGGATAAAGGTTTTGTGAGTGTGTCTACTACTTGTTCATCTACAGATACATACCTAATTATAATCTTCTTATTGGTAATCTTGTCATATATAAAATGAATGTTTATTTCAATGTGTTTTGTTTAAGCATAATAGACTAAATTAGAGGTAAGGGCAGCATCACTTTAGCTATTTGTCCACACTAAAATAACTTGATTTATCTTAATTTTCACTTCATTTAGTAATAATTTGATCTAACTTAACTCTGCTGCAACATAAGACAGTGCTCAATAATTTGATTCTGCAGAAGACTTGACTACAACCGGTTGCTTTTTTAAACTCCATGAGACTAGATTATTGCCTAAAAAGATGCAATATTTAGTTGTTAATTTCTTGTCATCAAGATCATATGCCTAGCCAGCATCAGAAAAATCAACTAAATCAAAAATGCCTTATTTGCTAAACTTTAATCTTAATTGTGTAATCTTTTTTAAATATCTCAAAATACGCTTGTAGGCATTCTAGCTTTCTTCCTTAAGTTCATGCATATATTGGCTCAATTTGTTTACTAAATATGTGATATTTAGTTTGGTAACAGTTGCATATTGCAAAGATTTTATAAAAAACCTATAAAGTGTTATAGATTCGAAAGATTTTCCTCAATAGTTGCTAAGTTTATTACCTATCACCATTAATATCTTCACTCTTTTACTATTTAGTATATTAGTCTGATGAGAAGATTGATGATGTACTTAGTTTGTGATATATGAAGACAACTTTCTAATCCCATGATCTCAAGTCTTAGAAAAAAATTGAGATTTTTCAGATCCTAGAGTGCAAAGGTTTCATTTAATCTTTTGATCAAAGTTTTAATTTCTGTGATATTGTCTCTTATGATGATGATGTCATTAACATATATCAGCAGCAAAATGGTTCTCGAGCCATCAATTTTATAAAACAGTGAGGCATCAAACTTAGAATTGATGAAGTTTCATGTCATAAGTGTTAATTTAAATTTATCGAACTAAGATCTCGGAATCTGTTTGAGTCCATATATTACTTTCTTAAGTCTGCATACATGAGTAGGAGTTTTTTCATCTTCAAAAGCTGGTGATTGAGTCATATAAACTGTCTCATTCAATTTTTCATTTAGAAATGTATTGTTTATATCTACTTGTCTTAAACACCAATTTCGTTGGATTACTAATGCCAGTATCACCTAAATTATTGTGGCCTTCACTACAGGGTTAAATGTTTTTATAAAGTTGACCTTTGGTATTTGTAGAAAATTTTTAACAAGAAGTCTTACTTTGTGTCTTTACACTGTACCATCTGAATTTCGTTTAATCTTGAATACCCACTTTCATCTTATGACTCTCTGACCAATTAAGTGTAGTACTAGGTCCCATATTTGATTGTTAGTCAAAGTTAAAATTTTTTTTTTCATGGATGCCCTCCACTTGGGATTTTCTAGAGTTTGTGTTTTATTAACTGGTATTTCTTCAGTTATAGTATCAACCAACAAGGAGTAATAAGTCTTAAGCTTAAAAATTTTGGCCTTACTTCTTGTAATCATTGAATGACTTGCTGGTTGAGTTGCAATTTGGATGTTTTGTGTTGATTGTAAGGTGTGATTAGTATCTTGGCTTGGATTGTTTCTATAAGGTGACTTAAAAAATATGTCAGTATTTAGTTATTTCTATTGTTCTTAATTCGAATGAGAACAAAATTCTATATTAAAAGTGACTTTGAGGGTATATGTGCCTATTGGTTGAATGTCCACATGTTGATGTTTATACCAATTTGATATGGTAAAGAATGGCAATGTAGAATTTGATTCATCATGTGTGAGTTTAAGAATGTGTGAAATGAAGTTTAGACAAGAGACAAATGGAAATTTTTGTTCATTAAACACTACATTTTTAGCAATGTAGAGTTTGTTTGATGGATATAGACAGAAGTGTTTTTTTTATGATAGTAACTATATCTAATGAACACATACCTTAAAATATGAAAACTCAAGTTATGACCAAAAACAAGTTCATATGGTAACTTATTTTAAAGCATAGGAGTTGGCAATCAATTTATGAAGTAGGTTGATATGTAAAAGGCTTCTCACCAAAATTTTAAATGCATATGAACACGAGATAACAAAGTTAATCTTGCCTCTACTAGATGTCTGTGTTTCTTTTCTACCTTACCATTTTAATGGTGTGTATATGGATAAGCATATTTGAGTGTTATTTCTTGTTCTCTTAAATAATTTTAAAAGGATTTAAACTCTCATCCCATAGCACTTTGAATTACTTTGATTTTATATTCAAACATATTTTCAACTTGAATTTTAAAATGTTTGAATGTAATAAAGACCTCGAATTTATAGGTTAAAGGAAAAATACATGTGAACTTAGTGGAATTATCTATAAAGACTATATAGAATCTATATCTATTAGTCAAAGTAATTGGAACTAGCCCCCATAAGTATGTATGAACCAGTTCTAATACTTTTTTGGTCTTAATTTCATATGACTTAAAGGACAATTTATGCATTTTACCATATTGGCATGTTGTACAGAAAGAAAAGGTGAAGATTGAAGTGTATTTGTCTTCATTGATCTTATTCAAATTAATACATGATAAAAAAATACTTTTAAACAGTCTAGCATAGAGATGACTTAACCTCTGATGCTAGATTGCTAAATCCCTTTGAGTTTTCTGTTTTATTGAGTTTTTGATAGAATTCAAAGCAAAATATATTAATCTAGATTTTGAATTTAAATAATTGGTACAGAAAGCAAAATAGGCTGAGTTATAAGAATTCTTAGAAGACATTTGACACTTTAACAGTTTGTACAAATCCTTTTTAGCTACCTCTTTGAGTAACACCTTTCCTCTTTTCGAATCCTTCATAACACAAAAATTTTTGTTAAAAATCACAATGGTTTCGTTATCATGAAATAGCTTAAAGACACTGATAAGATTTTTGGTGATATTAGAAACATATAGCATATTATCAAGTTTAAAATATTTAGAGTGATGTGGTGTGTAAAGATTAAAATAACCAATATGAGATATTTTAAAATTCTGACTATTACCTACATCCACTTTATTAGCTCATTTGTTTTATGAACTTATTGAGAGATTTTACAGTACATTGGTCATATGATTGGTGGATTTACTACCTATATACCAGGCTAGATCCATGCTTGTTTTAGATCTTACAAAATAGGCATCTTTGTTGTTAAAGAGTAAAGTCTTTGTTATATTTATGCCAGCAATTAGCTATTATATGGCTAACTTTTAAACTGATCTGAAATGTTGGTTTGCTTCCTTTAACATTTTTTGTTCTTCCTCTACTGCGCCATTGATTGTTGAAGGTATTCTTATCTTGATTTAAGGAGTTTTAGTTTCTCTTTTGGTGTGGACTAGTGTGAACAAGATTGGCTAAGATTTCTTGTAGAAAATTTGAATTTAAAAGACCATTTCAGCCATCTAATTTATTTTCTTAAGTTAGAAGCATTGAATTTACTTCTTATAAGGTTAGTATTTCTACCTTTGAGAACAGATTCACTATCATGGATTCGAAGTCCTTTTTAAGACTTCCTAGAATATACATAATCAAATCTTTACCTATTAAATTATCACCTAATGCCTTTAAGGTATCAAATATGCCTTTTATTTTTTGATAATATTATGTCACTCTTATATTCTCTTTCTTTATAAAAATTAAAAAAATTATAAAGTTGACTATTTTGACCATAGACTTGGCTGAGAAGTTTTTTTTTTAAGTGATTCCTAAAGCTCAAAGGAAGTTAAGCAACTTATTGTTGATGCTAGCATTGATTCATTCAGGGTCGATAGTAACCATCCTATGAATTATTGATCATGTTTCTTCTATGCCTTGTATATAAGATTGACAGTATTGATGGTATTTCTAGCTTTATCAATGATATTTTCATACTTATTTGGTGGGATTATTTTTGTGTTTAGATAATCCTCAAGATCATTGTCTTAAGCTAAAAGCAAGACTTGAGACTTTTATAGAATAAAATTTGAATCAATAAGCTTGATTGTATTTAGAAAGGTGATGGCCAAAAAATTTACATTGGGATGTATTGTTGTTGCTTGTGTGGAGCTGGAAGAATTTTCATTGGTAGCCATATGCTATGATACCAAGTTAGAATTTAGAGTTTTTTTAGCAAACAGAAAGAAAGTTTAAAGTAAAATATATTTTTATTCAATACAAAAATTACAAACCATACACACCCATTCTCACTTACATTCAATTTCTATATATACTGAGATATACACAGCTTAAAAAATAACTCAGTAACTAAAGAACATCAGCATTAAATAGTAGAAAGTGATTCTTCAACAACCATCTGTAGTGTTAAATAACTCCCATAAAGAAAAACCTATTATGCATGAAAGAAAAGAATAAAAGCAATTTTAAAAATTTAGTTAGTTGGCATGAACAAGTTCTGGGCTTTAAAAACTTTCATGAAGCTGTTGGACTTGGAGCTTTAAAGGCCCACAAGATAGGCCCGTCAGCTTGTACAATTTTCAATTAGGGGGATTTGTTTCTAGGGTCATGGCAATCAAAACCGTCAAAATGACTTCAATGGAGGAAATTTTCGTTGAAACCACTATGGATATTAAGAACCATTGGATGAATTAACCAGGAGCATGAAAGAAGATGTTGCTAGTTTTTACGAGAGACTTGAGCCAAATTCTTTTTAGGATTGGTTAACTTCACTTGAAGATTATTTTGAATGATTTACAATATCTGAGTTAAGAAAAGTTCGATATGCAAAAATGAAACCGAAAGAGCATGCTCAAGCATAATGGCTGAGCGTGAAGGAATAACTCAATTAAACTCATCAACCACTAGTAATAGATTTGGAAGAAATGAAAATGAGGTTGAAAGAAAAGTATTTACCTGTTGATTATGAGCAGATGATGTTTGAAAAATTACTTGAGCTAAAGTAGGGAATGGAATCCGTTGATTAATATACTAACAAGTTTCATGAACTTACTGTTAAGAGCCAAATTATTGAATAGGAGAACTAAACAATAGCAAGATACCATGAAAGGCTAAAGGAAGAAATAAAAAGGGAGATGTTGACGACCAGGTTGGGAAGTGCTGAAGAAGCTTACCAGATTGCTCTTTGAGTTTGAGGTTCAATTAAAAAGTTCAACTGTTAAACATAACCATGGGAATGAAGCCAGATTTGGTCGAACCCCTATATTTAATGTTGCTCAAACTCTTGCTATAAAAGGAGAACAAAGTAATAATAGTAATGCAGCAACAAGTATTTGGATGGTTAAAGGAAAACAAAAGGTTGAAAACTCAACTCCTTAATATTACAAATGCTAAAAGTATGGCCACTATGCAATTGTTTATCTTACGTGAAGGGATTTTATGGCCTAATATGCAACAAATTTCAAAATTTTATCAAAATCACAAACATCACATACTTAAATCTAACATATATCAAATATATGTATAAAATATCAATTAAGAATGATTTTTTATATTGATAGGTTGATGAATTGATGAAAAATGAACTTAAATCTGTGAAACTCCAACAATCTACATCATTCAAATTGTAGAAAGAGAAAGTGGTGAATTTAAAAAGGAAAAAGTTTTTTTTTCTTAACTAAAATGAGTAAAATTGCTCTATTTTATATTATTTCTTTTTCATTTTTGAATTAAATGATTAAGATATTTATTCATAATTACAAGTTTAACCTTTAAGTGAATTAATGAATAATGTGAACTAAAAGCAAATAGTTAAAAAGAATAATCATAATTTATGAATTTTATAATTGATTTTGTATATTTAATTATGTATAAATTGTGTGACATTTTTTAAGTTATCAGTGTTAATTTAGACACGAGTTTATATCCATAATTATATTCTTTTTCTTTTTCTTTTTATGGGGTTGGATTCATCTATAATTTTATTAATTTTTATAGGCTAGATGATACGTGAGTCTTTAGAGTTAGACTCATAAGGTTATTTAATTTTAATATTGGTTTAAAAAATATAAAAATACCCCAATTTGTTAGTTTTGATAATATAAAAGTGAATTTTACATTAAAAAAAGAAAATAAAAATCAGAGCTTAGGATACTTATAAGTATTTTTTTAATTTATTATGTATCATTAAAGTAAATTTTTCATCAAAGAAAAGAAAAAAAATAATGGATTGAGATATTTATATAAGTATTTTTTAATTTATTATGATTAATTGTACACGATCTCAAATTTTTATATTATAATAGTGTCTTTTAAAAAATTTATTATAAAATAAAATTATCACAAATTTTTTTTAAAAAAAATGAATTAAAACCCTTAGTTATTTTGTTAAATTTTCATTTAAATAACGTGGTTTAATTGTTGTTGTATCTGCAAATAAAAATGACATAAAAACTTTTGTTTTTGAGACTATGTCAATTTGTTGTCTTTTTGTGTACATATATTCATGTGTGTATGTATTAAATATCATAAAATTATTATTGACTTTCATGGTTTGACGTGGAGGTACTAAAGGAATTGTGTTGAATACAATAAATATTTAGCCTGGCATAAATTTGGCCATAGGTCTACTCCCGTAAATTTTATAATATTTAATTATTTAAATATTATTATTTTAATAAAATATTATAAATCTTATAAATCTACCGGTCATAACTCATTAGAATTTGGGCCTATAAACCATACCAATTTGTAAAAGGCCAGCTTACATGAGCCTATCTTTTGCAAGCTGAGCCTAACTCAATTCACATCTCTAATTTTACATAACTTCTTTACTTGTAATATATTACGTGGGTCAAAGGCATTGATTTTTTTTTTTTCAAAGTATACTTTAAAAATCTCTTTAATATAAAGATTAAAATTAAAAATTAAATTAATTAAGACAATAAAATTTTATTTTATTTTAATTAATTATTTATTTATTTTTAATTTTTTAATAAATAAAAATTAATTAAAAATATAAAAGATTAAGAGAAAATTTCAATTCTTAAATTATTCATCAAATTATTGAAACAAACTTTCTTACTTAATCTCTAAATTACAAATTTTAAATTTTGTTAGAAACTTATGTCAAAGATCTCCTAATATAGGTTCTAAAGATTAGTTTCCTCTTTAATATTAATATTAATTAGAGATTACAACAATATAATAAAACTAAATTTAGATAACAAAGAAAATTTTGCCCGGTTCACTTATCGTATAAACATGCAAATATCAAACTATTAATTTGTTTTCCAAAACTGGCTCCAACATTAATAAGAAAATCATCAATTGAACACTAAGAAATTTAATAAATCTCTGTGTGAATCGTCTTCGTCTTCTCTCGCCATGTGCATGAAACCCGAACTTGAAGCTTCAACAACCAATCACTTTTGCTGAGATTTCTGATCGGACGGCCGTGGTGCTGCTGGCCCTATTCCCAACCGAAGCTCCAACAAATCACCATCATCATGAACAATATCTTTTGTCTTTCCCTTCTCTTCTGCTGTGTATCTTCTTCTTTTACTCCCAGAACTACTGGGAATTCTTCCTTCTTCGGAACCCCGCAAAGCTTTCGCAGTAATTGCTTTATTTTCTTGATCAGTACCACAGTCTTTGCCGGCCAAATCAACGATGACAACTCCTTTCTCAGATACCTCTTGTCTGTCTTGAGTTTCAGAATCTTCAACGATCTCTGCTGCTGGGTAGTTGAGGTCAATATCCAGTACTACTACTGATGCTGGCTTCTCTAATTGCTCAGTACTGTTAATAGCTAGAATCGCTGAGGAGGAAGAAGGGTTTTGACTCATGTTTGATGAGCAACAAGGAGAAAATTTAATGCAGTGCTAAAATAAAGAAATTACAGGTTTGTGGATTGCCATATTTCTAGCAAAATCCTGCAACCATAAGGACTGATATGAAAGAGAATTGCAAAAAAGGATACCAAGTTAATTATCTAGATATGGAGAGAGAAAAGAAACTTCCTTTTCTGGGTTCCCGCGTAGAAGTCAAAACATGGAAAATCAACCTCTTTTTTGAAAAAACAAAAACTTTTTATTTCTTATTTTTTATTTATTTTTTAATTCTATCATAAAAATATATCAATATATTTTTAATGACGTCATTTAGTTGTTAACATTTTTACCTTCTTGTAAATATAAATTAATTTGCAAATTGTTTAAACTGCCAAAGACAAGAAAGAGAACAACCAAGATAGACATGTATGAATTATGAGGCCTGGTTGTATATAATGTTAAAGTTAAGAATTCCTTTTTCGGAAAGCAAAAATTAAATAGTATCCCAGAAAACATACTCGGATGGCATAAAGTCTTAAATAATTATTATTACTGAAGAAAACAATGGAAAAATTTTCATATTCAACAGCCAATGAAAATCATAAACTGAGAAATTAGGAAGCAATTCACGAATTCTACGAGGAAGAAGATCAGAAACCAAAGGCATAAGAGAGTGCAATCAAAGCTGTTACGCCATATAACCAGAGACCGAGAAGGGGTCGAGATAAAGCACCAGCACCACTGCATTCATCATTAGCACCGCTGAAGCATCCCGGTCTTGTTATTTTAGGCTCACCATCTTCGAAAACAAAGCTTGAATTATGATTGCCATTGCTGAACAAGACACACCAGAAATAGGGAGCCCCGCCATCAGTGCCAGTCACGGCAGCCCCCACTTCAGTATGATTCTTATTGTATAGAATATCTAAACTCTTTTCATTTTTCATCAGGATTTCCGAAAAAGCTTCAGAAGCATGAACATAGTGGGTCTGGCAGCCAAGTAAACGACCAGTGATTTGGGAGAGGGTTGAGGAAAGAACACCACAATTAGGAGCAAAAGTGTCTGCAAATTCAGAATCAGCAGGTTTCTTGGCATTTGGCCCTCCTACATCATCGCAATGACCTTCATATGCTTTTATATACTGCAAAGCAATGCAGGCCAAGCCCGGGTTGTCACGAAGTGATGATGCCTTGTGTGCAGTTCTATTGCTGTTGAGCACAGCCACCAACTCATCCGCAGGGTTGTTGGTTACCTTTACTGTATTTGTTATATTCATAATGTCGATAAGCGAGAATGTGCTTGGTGTAATTATACAGTTAAATCATGGATTTAAAACAAAGAAAAATAATATAGTGAAAAGACACATGCTTTACATTTTTAAAAATAGCTAAGATAGTGATATATATTTTGCTACTTGTCTGAGCCTTAAGTAAATCACAAAAACTATGGGGTTAAATGTTTACTTTTTTCTCCTAATAGAATCTGGTGACAGTTTCTAAATCATGGATATATGTCCAAAAACCACAAAAGCACTGAGAAATGTGAAAATAAAATTACCCAAAAAGGCTTGTCTAAGACCAGCTTCTTTCAGTAAACTTTGCCATCACTTTCCTAGTGAAAACTCCATTGCAATGCTCTTAAGCTATGGCTTCAATTAGTTACTTTTATTTATTTAAACTAAACCAAGCATATGAAACTATAGCAAAATGAAAACCACTTAATCACCAATCATTTGGTCAATGTGTACAAAATTTTGATGCTAGCCATCCAGTAAATTCATTTTCTCACCCTTCCAGTTTCACAAACTTGTGGCTGCAAACAGCAGAATAATGTCCTTTCACAATTGTGGTCATTAAGGAGCTCACCATTGGTCAAAGTGGCAACATATTTTAAGCTTAGTAACTATATTGACTATGTATGATTAACAAAAGAGCAGATAAGATGCAATAATGAAAGTGCAGAAACTGCAAAAGGCACAAGGATGGGATGCATCAAAATCAAAAGCAGAGGGTAAGTAATTCCTATAAGAACAAAATCACTCCCCAAAATAACTCATTTACAGAACCAAAGCCCTTCTCAACATCCATCCACCCAGACAACCACATTTGTTTATCACATTCCACACAAATGATGAAGAATGAAAGGAATTATTCTACTAAAAATTACCCTATTTTAGGATTGCAAAATTACGAACTGAACATGGAAACCAAAACACTAGCTTGTCATGGCTAATTGGAAGTGTGTTATACCCATATTACAGAAGTCCTGATAGAAAAAGGACGCAAAGTGAGCCCTAACCCATATTGGCCCTAGGATTCCTGCCACTCAGAGCACAATATTGGGGATTTCTATACAAGTTTGAGCTCAAACTGATGTTTTCAACTATCACAGCAGTGTTTCTCTTCTAAATGTCTAAAACAAAGTAAAGTACCACCATTCTTGAGGACCTTGGGTTTTGCATTGGTGTGCTAGAAACTTGTCATTGAATTGGCGAGTGGAGACTAGCAGTCTATAGGTGAACTTAAAAATGCAAAGGAATAACGAAAGTCTTAGGATGTGAAGCTTCACACGGTAAAGATGATGGTATCTTTGGTTGCAACAAATATTAAGGGGGCAAAGGATAAAATAAATGAACTTTCTTTGACTCTCTATTAATTATTTTTTGTGCCAATCTTGTGCTTCCTTGAGAATATTTTCTTCTCTTCCTTCTTAATCAAGAAGTAGAGTCATCACATCCCTTCTTCAAAAAATATCTCATGATTGAGATTTTCTTTAGAACTTGTTTTTGGCTGAAAATTTGTACCTTCACCAACAAATTCAGATATTCACGTATTTACAAATTCTATTTCTTTCTCCCATCATTTTGATTACCTGAAAAAGTGCAACAAATTTGCACCTCCTACACCCCTTTGTGATAAATTAACACACAAAATATTAGCAAAAGCTCATGTCTATGTTGTTTTAATTTACAATGCCCAACTGAATCTACATAGTTCCTTTATTTTTTATTTTGGTTCTGTAAACCCAAAAAGGGAAAAATCTAACATTTAACTCAAATGTCTCATTTTCATCAACCAAAAATTAAAAAAATAAAAGAAAAGAAAACAAAAGTGTAAATAAATAAATATTAAAAAGTGTCTTAAGACTTAAAAAGGAAAAAACTTGCCAGTAATTTTTTAAAGCAAGAGATCTACACAAATCTAAATACAACAGTTAACAAAATCTACAATGCAAAGACTTCAACCAATTATCTCAAGAGAAACATTTCAGAATAAGTAATGCACAGACAACTAAACAAAAATGAAAAGGCATAGATTTGCAGAGAGTTGAGCAGCAGATCAAGGGAGAGTAATAAATTTCCAAATCTATATCACGAAGTACATTATTCACCAATCAAAGTAAAAAAGAAACAATGGAGAAGGAGGCTTACTTTGATTATTAGCAGTAGCAGATATCAAAAGCAGAGGAGCTATAACAAACCATAAGGCCACTGCCATTGTTGCTCTTCTTTATTAATTCAGAAACTCAGAAAATTTGAGGAGACAGTGAGAGAGATCAGACAAGAAACAACAGAAAGAAGATGAGCAGCAAAGTCAGTGAAATGTCCACTTCGTTTCGGTTGCTTTACAACCTGTTATTGTTTATTATCAGCTTCGGAGTTTGACATTAAATACTGACATTGCTCTCAACCGGGTTATCGGGTTCAACCCGAGTCATGTGCTCTTCACACTTTTACCATTATACCCTTTAATTTGACAAAGACACGTTAATATTTTTTTTTCCAAAAAAAAAAAAAATTTCAATTTCCCTGGCCACAATTATCTCTAACGCCAAGACTGTGTCCTGGAAGAACCAAACGGATAACATAACAGCAGTCTAATTCTTTTTCCGTCCGCCACGCGCGCGAGAATCTTTCTTCCATGTTCTGTCAGAATGGCAGCAATTCACACCCCTGCGCAGGTTAGCACTAGCCACTGCAGTTCGTCAACTTTCCTCTGTTCTTCTTCCCCAAAGTTCACTGCGAAAACAAGCGGAAAGAGGTTTCCTACAGTGAGGTGCGCATTGTCGTCCACTAAATGGCGGGAAAGCCGACGATTGGTGTCCTTCTCTCTCGTACTTTCACAATTGGTCTTTCTTCCTAACAGTATGCCTCGTTCCTTTTGATTCAATTTCTTATCATGAATTTCTGGCTTCTGTTGTTATTTTTTATAGCCAGTTCAAAAGTAGTAAGTAAATTGTGATTAAAGTTATATTCAATCCCAAGTAAAGGTTTGTTTGTATATAATTCAGAACAAAGTCTTATAATCAGCTTTGTGTATTAGGTGATCCAAATAGAAACGGTAATGGAGTGTAACGACTTAGGTTTTGTTTATTGAAGGCATATGGATTTGTGGACACATAAATACAAGTGATAATCAATCTTGATCATCTAAACCATGTGATATTGTCAATAATAGCTGAATTCTACAACTATATGCAAGTAAAAGGATAAATTTTATTCACACTCTCTTTTCTTTTCGGGAGATTATGGAGGCGGATATGTCCTGTTTGTTTACCTGGGATAGTATTCAAATGCGTTAAAGATATCTCCTGAATGTGCTAAATCGCTCAGAAACCTCCCTT
>CP135556.1:5471645-5487266 GCA_032402905.1 Khaya senegalensis | reverse complement strand
TTTCACGCAATCAATTTTTAATTATTTATATTTATACTCAATTAATCAACACACATCTATTTGACCAAAATGATCACCTAAAATCAATTGAATAATATCTTAATTGGACAATTTTACCCTTTTTCTAATTTTTCTTCCGTTTTACACATCCAACCCCAATTTCTACCAATTCTCTTGTATCACAATATAATTATTAATATATAAATACATCAAATTAATATAATATAACACCAAATAAACAGTATCTAAAATAGACTATTTTGCCATATTTTCTATTTTTCCTCCATTTTACACATCTAAACTAATTCTTACCAGTTTTATTTATTCCAAATATAATTATTAACACCTAAATATATCAAAATATTATAATTTAACATCCAATAAACAGTATATAAAATGGATCATTTTATTATTATTTTTATTTTTCTTCTATTTTATACATCTAAATCAATTTCTACCAATTCTATTTATTTTCAAACACATTTATATATAATTAAACATATCAAAACACATTAAAATCAAGCATTTACATACTCTATAAATAGTGACTGAATATATCTTATTATGTATAAACTAAAATTTTTCTATTTATACAATTTTATTAACTTTAATCTACTTTTCAAACACTCAATTTTATAAATTATGTATCAATTTCACAAAACTCCTAAATTATAAAGTTAGAATTTAGAGTTTTTACCTCAAATTCAAAGGTAATGGCTATTACACCAAATTCAAGTTTAAAAAATACCTAAAATACCATTTAAATGATAAAACCACCATTTAAATAACTTTTCAATAAGTCCAAAAACTAAAATTTAATGAAATCAAGAACTTTTACTATCAAATTAAAATTTTCAATGCGTAGAACAATTTTTTCTTTTGCGGTAACGCATTTAATCGGACGAATTATGAGATTTCGCTTGATTTTTCTAAGAAAATACAAAAATTTTGAAAGAAAATGGTAAGAATGCCTTACGGGAAGAGAGAGAAGAAAAGGAATTGAATGCATTCAATTTTGAAAAGTCAAAATCTTATCCAATTTTATATTTTTACAAAAATTATATTTTTATTAAATAACTTTTCAAAGTTTACATTTGACTCCTAAGAAAATTATGAGGCTATTTAAATTATTTTTAGATTCTTTCACTTTAGTCTATTAGATTTTAGTGGTTCAGAATTTTTAAATTTTTTATAAAATGATAATTTTACCACTAGGAAAGAAAATTGTCGTTTTGATCATTTTTTTTTACATACTTTTAATAATATTTTTAATATTTTTAAAAATTTAGATTTCAATATAACTTTTGTGGCCCTGGCAAATTGACCATTTTACCATTTTTGATAAAATTATTCTTTTTTGACAAACTGATAATTTTATCGTTCTAATGTTATTCAACCTATATTTTTCTCTAATAATAACTAAAATACAACCCTTAACTCAATTGTTTCTCATTTGGTCCATTAATGCTCATATAAAATAACAATTTTGCCCTTTATTGTTATTTTAACCCATTTTTTGCTAAAATGACTCTAACCAAAGTTGCAAAAATTATTTTATATATTTCACAGCCCAAAATTCAAGATATACCATAAAAATAATTATACTAAAATTTAAAAGAAATACCTAAATTTGAGGATGTTACATCCCTTCATGTAAAAATCATAAGAAAAAAGATGAATAGTATCAAGTTAAATAAATAGTAACCAGTTTAATATTTTATAATAGAACAATCAATAAAAATATATATTTTTTTAAAAAATGCCAATATTGCAAAACTTAACATTCTTCACTTTTAGTGTTCTTTTGGTAAAATATCTCTATAATTATATATTAAGTTGGAAAAAAAATATAACTCAAAACAACTGCTTTACTTAAGAGTTAACAACAAGAATTATTGTAAGAAAATAAATCATAAAAATAACTATTTTCTCTTAATGTGCTTCTCTCTAAGAAAAGAAATTCTACTCCTTTTGAGCATGTACTCACTTATCTTCTCATATTATATAATACTCTCTTTTTTGCCACAAAATGCCAAAGAAGTAATCAATATAACACCAAACAAAAATATAATAAATATAAGTCGCTAATAAAGAAAGCAAAGAAGCAAGAATGAAGCAAAAACATATTGTTGCAGAACATGGAATAATTAAAGGGAAATGCAATACCAATTAGCCAAATTATTTAACAAGTTTTATGACAAACTTAACTATCATTTGTAAAACCATCATATTGAAAGTTTAAATAACAAAAGAAAATTCAAACAAAAATATCTAAATTAAAGCAAAGAATACACACTGTATAAAGAAGCAAACTAGCTTAATGACAATGAAAAGAGCATTACAATTGTACAGAAGGAATAATTTTACACTTTTTGGTTAATCAAAGTTGTGAGTTAATAAAAGCTTGAGGCTGGGGCTTTTGGATTAGACTATCAAAAGCAAGAGCTCCAGTTGTTGAAATAAAAGACTTAGGCAGATTAGGTTTAGGACTAATTATTAGCCCAAGAGTCAAAATAAGAGCAATTGTAGATGTTGTAAAAGCCACTAGATTGAATGGCTATGAAAAATGAGTTGAAGGAGCTGGAGATGCTATCAGCACTAAAGAGATTAACAACTATTCAATATGAGTTAGATGCTGTATTATCTTGGAATGTTATGCAAGGAAAATCTCTTGGTAAAAATTTGTTGAAGTTTGTTTTTCACAAATTATTGCCAAGTATGGTTAGTTGTTATGCTCGCTATAAACTAGAAGTTGATGTAGCGTGTTAAGTTTGATATTGTGTAGGTGCACAAAACTTATAAGAATTTCTAGCACATGCTCAAGGTCTAACATACCATAGACAATTGTTGAAACTTAGCTTTGATATTGTGTTTATCCATGAGGAGTCCATAAATCAATAAGGGAAATGGGAGAACATTTCTTATCACTTTGCAATTTTCATGTAAGATAACAATAGAAAAAAAATGTTTGCCAAATTAACTGGTTACCAATTGTTTGGTACCCCGTTACAATTAACAATTGTCCAAAGTTTTGCATTATTATGCTATAGTGCAATGTAATAGACTAATTGGTAATAATAATAGAATGCAAAGTAGAATTAAAGGTAGTCATGGAAAAGGCTCTCAAGTTAATCTTGGTAAGCCATAGCAAATTAAAGCTAGTAAGTTTAAAAGCAAAAACATCAATTGTCTGAGGATGTATAGTCACTAATATATCCTTATCAACATCACCGTGACTAAAAAATTGTTAATAGCACTAAGAGAAAATTCAGACAAATAACTTATAACATAAACTTTCTGATGCCAATCTCTGGACAAAGATTCATAGAGAACTCATACGTAATTGCCTTAACATATTAAAACACTCTAAATACACTTATCAAAAACTCACTTTTCATCAATATGGCAATTATTCCACAAATCCTAAATTTGTTCTAATTGCAACATTCTTTCATTAATGAACTATTGTTTAATCATTACAGTACATAAATTTTGAACATCCTTAGTGTAAAATCTATTAGAATAAACTTTAGAGACATCAATAACTGAATTAAAAATTACATTTTTTTATTTCTTCTATGTTAAACAAAGGATGTGTACTTTGAAAATTTAGTGATACTTTTAGTTTCATAAGGGCACTCAAAAGTAGCTCAGGTTTTGTTGAAATAAAAGGAGAAGGTGATGTATTGTCATTAGCATCATTATTGTCATCATAATTTAAAGACCTAAGTTCAAATGAAGAAGTAGATGGTGAATAAGTTGGAATCCATATGGTTCTTGTCTTATTTTAATGTGAAAAGGACGTACTAGGGTTTTTTTTACCAATGCTTAGTTATAGTCAATTACCAAAACTCTTTTTTCATTGGAATTAAAGAGTATAATGTCTAAGGTGGTGATTTTATGACTAAGAAAGTGAGATACTTTAAAGCAAAATGGTGATTTCTCACATGCCTTTTGTAATTTTTGTTGGTATAAACCCTAAATCTAGTAGTATTTTAGATATTTGACATATTGTATCATGATATTTTTGATTTATATATATATAATTTAATTATTTTACTATTATATATTTGTGTATTTAATAAATGTAATAATGTTCTTAGAATAATAAGTTGAATTAGTTGTATTATTCTTAAATATTTCTAGTCAAGTATTGTTGTGATTAAGATAACAATAATGTATGGAGACTAGTATGTGTAGTGACTAATAATAACATGCGTATGTTATAATATGAGATATTAAGTCAACACATTGGTACAAGTTAGTAAATTAATATATTGAGTTAACCCATTATAAAAATACTATGTGAATCATTATATAAGTATTATAAGTAATTCTCATAGTGATAATGGTATATGTGATCCTTGAACTTGAGATTATCATAATTCCTAACATAGAAAATGATATATTTTGATATTTTCAAACTTTATTTGTAATAAGATAAACTATAAAGGAAATAATCAAATATGTCATAATTCGTATAAAGAAATATGTGTAATTCAGATGAGATTTGTCTTTTTTATATAATGGGAATAATATTTTAGGCCCTTTAATTGAGTGAGACTTTGAAAAATGCGTAGTTATACTCAAATAAGATAATATGTGATATTGATTTTATTTGACAAAATAAGTCTATTTAAGATATAAAAAAAAATTATAATTGAACCATACGAGAATGACACATTTTATACCCCATGTTCAATTAAAATATCTCGAATAAAGGGATTGAATTATATAGTAATATGAGTCATGGATAAGGCGATATCAAATTACTGATATTTTTGTCACTTGGTTGTTATGATGTGTTGTTAGACACCGCTTATTACTTGTAACACTAAAATTACATTTTAATGTTATTGTCAATGTTACGAGAATCTATTGGATCACATATTAAAATTAAGAATAATATATATATATTTAAATAGGTTTAGAATTTATTGAGTTATTTGGGTATTAATTTTAACTAAACCCATTATGTAAAGATTGTACTAAATTTATTAGTGTCTACTTTACTAAATAAAGTGAATTTTATAAATAAATCTAACTAAATAGATTAAGTCAAAATTAAATATCTAATATAGCCATATATAAATATATGATATTTGTGTTTTTAAAGGTGTGTCTATGGTTTGTTTATTGCGTCTTTACTGTTAAGAAGAGATCAATGCACAAAACATCGTGCATTCAAATAATAGAAACTAGTATTCTGATTATATTTTCAATTATGTAGAAACACAGAGAAATTTGATTTGTATTTGTGATTTGACAATATTCATCTAATTATAGGTGTGTATGTATTTATAATATTGAAACGTATACATATGATAATACTATAGTTTATCGTATAAATCTTGGAAAGCAAATTATTTTTTTTTTTTTGTGTAAATATACAACATAATTACACAACAAAAAGCGGTTTACTTTCTAAGATCCACGCTATAAACCTTAGTATTATCATATGTATATATTTCAATGTCATAAATACGTACATATCTCTAATTAAACGATTTTTATCAAACCACGAATACAGATCAAATTTCTCTACATCTCTATAGTATCTACTTGATCGAAAATTTAATTAGAATACTAATTCTTAAGATTTGAGTATGTAATATTTTGTGTGTTTTTTTTTCTTAAGAGTAAAGACACAAAAACAAACACTAGACACACGCTTAAAAATGTAAATATTATATATTTATATATTGTTATTTTAAGTCTTCAATTTTAACTTAAATTATTTGATTAGACTTTCTTATAAAACTCAATTTATTTAGTAAAGTAGGCACTAGTAAATTTAGTCTAATTTTTACATAATGAGTTTAGTCAAAATTAATACCAAAATATTTCAATGAATTTTAAACTTATTTAGGATTTATATATATATATATATATTATTTTCGATCTTAATGTACGTTTCAATAGATTTTCGTATCGTTGGCAGTAATATTAAAATTTAACTTTAATTTTACAAGTAATGAGTGATGTCTAGCAACACATCATAACTATCCAAGTAACGAAAATGTTAGTGATTTGACATCATCTTATCCGTGACTAATATTATTATGTAATTCAATCCTTTTATCTTAAATATTTCAATTGAATACAAGATATGGAACGTGTCATCATCGTATAGTTCAATTATATATTTTTTTTGATATCCTAAGTAGAATTATTTTGTTAAATGAAGTCAATATCATATATTAATTTATTTGAGTATGGTTGTGTATTTTTTAAAATTTCACTCAATTAAACAATCTAAAATATCATTTCATTATATAAGAGGAGTAAATCCTATCTTAATCACACATATTTCTTTACATGAGTTATGACATATTTGATTATTTTTTTTATAATCTATCTTATTACAAATGATATTTAAAAATATCAAAATATATCATTCTCTATACTGGAAATTATGGTAATATCAAGTTTAAGGATCATATACACCATTGTTACTATGATAATCACTTATGACACTTATATAATGATCTACATAGCAATCTCATGATGGGTCAGTCCAGCATATTAGTTCACTAACTTATACCCATGTATTGAATTGATATCTCATATCATAACATACACATGTTATTATTAGTCACTATACATATCAGTCTTTATATATTATTGTTATCCTATTCATAACATTGCTTGACTAAGGACATTTAAGAATAGTATATAACTAATTGAATTTACTATTTTAAAAGTATTATTACATTTATTAAATACACAGATATATAATAATTAAATAATTAAATGATATATATAAATCAAAATATTATGATACAAATGTATCAAACATCTAAAATACTATTGAATTTAAGGCATTTACTTTTAGTTTCACAAGGGCATTTAAAGGCGGCTCAGGTTTTGTTGCAACAAAAGGAGAAAGTGATGTATTGTCATTAGCATCATTATCGCCACCATAATTTAAAGACCTAAGTTCGAATGAAGAAATAAATGGTGAATAAGTTGCAAGCTATATGGTTCTTATTTCTTTTTATGTAAAGAGGACGCACTAGGGTTCTTTACCAATGCTCAGCTATAGTTAATTACCAAAACTCTTTCTTCATGGTAATTAAAAAGCATAACATCTAAGGAGGTGATTTTATAGCTAAGAATGTGAGATACATCTTTAAAGCAAAATAGTGATTTTCACATACCTTTGGTGATTTTTTGGTTGGCTTTTTATATGGCA
This sequence comes from Khaya senegalensis, assembly GCA_032402905.1. Classification (NCBI taxonomy): domain Eukaryota; kingdom Viridiplantae; phylum Streptophyta; class Magnoliopsida; order Sapindales; family Meliaceae; genus Khaya; species Khaya senegalensis. Next base: position 5,480,071 of record CP135556.1, on the reverse strand, counting down.
ATGAAAAAGACTTGTTGGCTCTTGCATCAGTTAACTTAGTACCTTTTAATTTGAGAGGGTTATTGTAAGTTTTCACTATGGTCATTAAAACAAGCAAATAAACTGTAACACCCCTCTATTTAAAATCAACTACATAAGATATAATCTGAATTTTTTTTTTTTTTACATAAAGATATATATATATATATGGATACATACGCATAATTATGCATTAACACCAAAAAATACCCCTATTATCAAGATACTAGCCCTGTTAACGCCTCGAAGAGTTCGCATCCATATCCCGCGGCGTCACATTGCTTGTAAAAACCACAATCCACAAAGGGTGAGCGAAACAGCTCAGTAAGGAAACATAATATTCTAGTACAGAATTTGTTTCCCTATCATATATACTATACGATACTGATGACGTAGAGGTTATTAAACTTATATCGCCTTAACATAATCTGACGAGATAAATACACTCTGACCCTATACTCTGTATCACTATCCACATAATGCTCATAGTTATTATATAGAATATAAATAAATCTACATGCATTTCGAAATAAAAACACATGACATTTTTAACAAATTATCGACAAATATATGACCGGTCGTGCTAACACAGTTATGGATCGTGGCCACAAAGTAAATTCGCCCAACCCTCATCCATTCACACCACTCGTCTATCGGGCTGAGCATATATTTTATACATGATCGATCATATAATCTGGCTATAACCAAGCCAGCGGGTGTGAAGGGTATCTGAATATTCGGATCCATAACTAATGTAGTCACACAATTAATACCACATGGCCTAAAACCATGCATTCATTTCTTTTTGAAAACTATTGTACACTCAAACCATGCACAATAAATACCACATATGCGCACCTATACACACAGAAATGATAAATAACGTTCACATCTTGATTTTATGCGCATATAAAATTCGTTCACATAATGAATGTATAATGCACTTGCGGATAGTGATACCTAACCAACAATTCATAACACTTCCATAATCACATACACTCGCAAATACCCAGTCTACCAATTTTACTGGGATTTATTCATCACAATTATAATTCCTACTATTACGATAAATATATCGTATACTATCCAATATTAATGGATAACCATATCAACGCATCATTTACTAATAAAGAAAATTTACATAATAATTATAACTAATATAATTATTATGACAACTAACGTGCAACGTCTTGAATATTACAATCTATTCTAAATTCTATTAACCACGTTCCAATCACACGGCTATAATAATAATTCATTTATACATTCCAACAACCATATAAAGTATTATACATACATAACACATCAAAATATTTCTAAATTTCCATAATAGTAACCAAAGTTACCATTTTACCCTTCCTTCAAATTTTTCCTCATTTTGTCCACCCAAATCAATTCCTACTAATTTCATTTACTCCCTAACCTACCTAACACATTCAAACTTACCATAACATGTTAAAATATAACATTTAGAGGCTTAATGAACAGTACTCCGAATTTACCATTTTGCCCCTCTTTCAATCTTCTTCCATTTTATACATTATTCCATACCCAATTTCGTCTAAACACCATCCCTAAATCCATTCCTACACAAATCAACCACCAATCACAAATTCCATAAAAGAAAATTACATTTCCTTACCTTAAAATATGCCAATTGTTTGATTAAACCTCCCAATACCGCAAAACCACCTAAATCACCATTAAAAACCATAAACCACTTTTAAAAACCACTTTTCATCAAACCCATAAATTGAAACTTAGTGAAATCAAGAACTTTTACCGTCAGATTAAAGCTCTCGACGCGTAGAACAATTTTTCCTTCTGCGGTAACGCGTTTAATCGGGCGGATTAAAAGATTTGGCTTGATTTTGTCCAAAAAAATTGAAAGAGAATGGGAGAAGCACCTCACGGCAAAGAAGAGAAAAAGCAACTTTTGTTTCAATTTTGAAAAGTCAACCATACTTATCCAAATTCATACTTTTCAAAATTATACTATTGCCCAAAAATATTTCAAAGCTTGCATTTAGCTCCCAAGAAAATTATGAGACTACCCAAGCCATTTTTATATTCTTTCACTTTAGTCCATCAATTTTAATTACCACTTTTTCTTCTAATTCCTTGTGAAAAGACCCTTTTACCCCTAATAAAGAAAATTGGTCACTTTGGTCCTTTTTCATCCTTTATAGAGAAATTCACATCCTAATTCAATTCTACTTTTTTCTATACCTTATTTACAACATTCACAAGAGTTCTGGATGATCAAAATCTAGCAAAGTCCTTCCGACCCTTAACGTAATGACCATTTTGCCCTTTTTAGCAAAATTGTCCCTTTTTGTCCAAAATAGAAATTTTGGCATTTTTATGCTTATAAAATCTATTTTTCCTTCTAACACACTCTATCATACTAATTTATATTCTTGACATCTAGCTTGATCAATCAAAACTTTATCAAATGATGATTTTACCCTTTTTACTTCCGACTTCCCAAAAATATACCAACCGCGTCTCGAATTGAAATTAAATATACCAACATAATGTTTATGAAATTCTAAGACTTTTTATGAGGTCAAAACTCACTTTGGCCTCAATTTTGAGTGAAAAGACTATTTTGCCCTTACCCGACAAAATAACTTATTTAATCGATTTTCACTCGGTCTCCTTCCAATAACTCCATAAAATATTTCCAAAGACAAGAGATAATAAAAAAAATTAGGGTTTATTTATATCTGAGTGTCACATAAACATGAGGAAAGAAAACAAAGGAAGTATTAAGTCAAATGAGGAAGAAAAGCCAAAAAGCCAAATTTAAATAATTGTGGCAAATTTAAATAATCATTTTATTTGCACTAAAGTTCAAAAATATTCAAAATAAGTCATTTTCGTACCCATGGGAAAGAATTTACAATTATGCTTTAGTCCATAACTTGGAAATTTCATTAAAGTTTGTTCCAAAAAAAAAATAAAATAATAAATAGGCGCCAAAAGTTAAACTTTAAAAAGTGAATAAATCATGTCGACATGATTTTCTAAAATTTTTCTTTAATAATGCATGACTAATCAATCAAGTGAATTTTATTATTTTATATTATAAAAAAGATAAACATATATCTTGAACTTAATATGTGTGTGTGTGTGTATGCATGGTTCGTGCAAAAATAATTTATTTAATAAAAATAGATAGAATAAAATAGCACGAATGACTAATGATTAAATCCACAAGTGTATGATGTAAAGTTGTAATAAAAATATTGTTCCCACAAAAAATTTAATGAACTAAATTTGTTAATTACCACAATTTTAATAACTATGTTTTATTTAGACTTTAACAAAATAAATTAAAATGTAATTTAATAAAACTAAACGACTAAACTAAACATAAAAGAATTATTGTCATAAAAAATCAAATCAAAAAAATTAATTAGGGTTTTTAAATTCACTTTAGCTTACTAAGGTCTTTTAATCTGAATTATCAATTTCATTCAAATTATTCTATTAACTAAGTTTTTGATTAATTTTATATCTCTTTTTTTAGTTTTCACAGAATATAATATATAGTTTTTCTAACCAATATCCTTATATAATTAGATTAACTATATATGCATTAAGATCTAACTCTTAAAGTTACTTAATTAATAACTGCAGTTACACTAATTATTTCTTACGTTGTATAACTTGTGATTTAGTGTTATGTATTTTTCCCATGAAGTACTCAATATTTCACACTATAAAGTAATCAATTCAATGACTAGTTAAATTGAAAGCATTAAGAACAAATTACACAAATAGAATAAACAGGGAATTCATTGATACTTCAGATTTAGTTAACACTTTCACAAAAGTTTCATCATTCTAAGTTAAGAAATCTAGCTACTCATGATATTGAGTTAATCAATACAAAGAACCAAATAAAACTTAAATGCCAGAAAAGGAATAAAAAAATCTGAAAAATAAATCTTTAACGCTTGATTGTCTTATCTTTATCTTCTCTTTGCATTTGTCCTCTTAATTCCTTTATATTTTTCTTTAGTTTGGTGTCTCTCCTTTTTTTCTCTCAATTTTTTTTTTTAATAGAGTTAAAGTCTTTTTCATCCTAGAATTAAGAAAATCTTCTACTATCTTTAATTAAATCAAAATTTTCAGTTGAATTTACTTCCAAATTGCTCTTTTGTTTTCGTTCCCAAGACTTTCTTTTCTTTCTAAAACTCTTCTTAGTAAAAAATTCTCTTTGTTGACTTAGATTTCTCTTTTTAAGATAGCAGTCAAAATTTTTCATTTTTTGCAATAACTATATAAAAATTGTCTTTTGTGACTTTTGTCTCCAAAATCTATTGTTTTTTGAATTTATCCTAGTTTATTTATTTGCAAACTAAAAATAACAAAAACATTATGAAATAACATTTATTTGTCACAAAACTACCAAAATACTATGCTAAAATAACTTATTAAAACCAAGTTATCAATGCACAAAAAATTGATTCAAGATTTTTCTTTTATTTCATTAATGTTAACAATTCAAGGTCAAAGTATATAATGAGTGATTCTAATTAGACATATCATCTTAATCTCACTTTTATTTTTTGAAAAATAACATACATGTGAATGAGCAGTACATGTAAGTTTCTTGCTAATGCATTCTTTTTATAGGTTTTTTTTTTAGATTATTCTTTATATATTGATGATACATATGCCCGTATTATTCAAAGATAGCTTCACATAACAACATAAATAGCTTTTTCTAATTATAGCATGTATTAAATTGTTAGATTTTGAGATAAGAATATAGACAAATGGTTATGACTCAAACTAGTATTTTGTTACAAAATTGCATCAATCAAACAAAATTCAAAAAATTTAGTTATGTATGTGCATAAAAAAATAGGCTTAAATTTTTTAATCTAAGTCATGGTACAATATATTCAAGCTCACAAAAAGGCAATCATACATTAAATTGATAAATTTAAATCATACAACACAATCATCCTTCTTTGTAGATGTTTGATACATTTACAAAAGCAAACATCATATGGAGCATAACACTAAAGCTTTGCTTAAAGATTCAAATCTAGATGTATCAAGATATTTGGTAAAAATGTTAACAAATTAACTTTTCATTTCTACATGCTCTAGCGTGACTATTTCATTTTTACATATTGTAATGTGACTATTTTATTTTCTACAAAATCTCTTATAAAGTGATGTCTAATGTCAATATATTTTATCCTAAATTGCTACATAAGGTTCTTAAAAATATTTATTATATTTGAATTATTACAATAAATTGTTAAAAGATCTTGTACGATATTGTAATTTTCAAGTATTAGTTTCATCTATATAATTTGTGCATAATAATTTCTTACAGTAATGTACTCAACCTTGGCAATAGATAGAGAAATTAAATTTTGCTTATTGTTGTACCATGAAATTAAGTTGTTTCTAAGAAAGAAATAACCTCCAATGGTACACTTTTGATCATCTCATTATCTACTTAATCAACATCACTATGGCTAATAAGATTAAGGTTAGTATCCTTGAAAAACCAAGTACCATAATCATTAATCCCATTTACATAATGAATAATTTTCTTTACAGTAGATAATTGTGACTTATTAGAATTAGAGATTTGTGGTTAGATACAATAAACTACAATTATTATCCTATATAAAGTAGAATTAATGCTAGACCCATTAATAACTTTCAATAATTTTACATTAGTATGTATAGGTATCTTCATGTGGATGGTTGTTTATAACCCAAATTTCTTTAAACATTTTAAGCATACTTACTTTGATTGATAAAGATGCCATTCTCAAGTTGTTTAATTTGCAAACTTAGAAAGAAAGTTAGTTCACCAAATAAACTCATTCAAATTTATTTTTCAAAATTCTTGCATCATAATTTTAGAAATAGAATTAAAAACAATGTCATTCTTATAAATTTGAGCAATTATAATTCTAAAATTAAAATTTTTGGTGAATAATGTTTTATCAATTTCTCCTTTATTATACCATTTTTTCACATAGAAAACTCATTAACCTTTCATACCATGCCTTCCAAGCTTAGTTTAACTCATACACTGGCTTTTTAAGTTTAAAAGTATAATTAAAAAATGCATTTAACAATCCAATCAAAAATGCATTTTTTTATGATTTGAAATAGTTTAAAACTTAGAACATATAAAATAGCAAGATGTAATCTAATTGATACTAACCTAACTATAAGAGTAAATGTTTTATCAAAGTTAATTCCCTTGAGCAACTTACCTAATTTTATTTCTCACTAAATTACCAATTTCATGAAAATTCATTCAGTTTCGATAATGTTATTGTGCTTAGGTATAAGCACTAATATCTAAACATTATTTCTCAAAAACTATTGTTTAAATTTAGGCACTATTATTCGTACCTCATTTTTCATAAATTCTTCTAACTCTTCTTGTATAATATGTGCCCAAATTCTTATAACAAGACTTTTTTGACATTTTGAAGTTCAATGACAAAGATATAACAAACATATTTGGTAATATGGACATTCCTCTTTCTTGTTACTATACTTTCATTGAGATTATCTATTATCATATCAGAGAGATTATTCTTATTCACTTTGGATGATGGTTCTCTTTTAATCTAATTTATGATAGTGTGATTTAATTCAAAGTTAAAATCTAGTTTAACTTTTTCTAACGTTTTTGTTACAATAATATCTTCTATTTCTATTCTAACAATTGAACAATCTAATTTTTCTATACCTTTTATCATTCTTTTATTCATTTTGGAATTTTTCTTGATTTTTTTTAGTGATTCCAATAACTTCTTCCTAAAGCATTTTGTTATAAAGCATTTTAAATCTTATGTAGAATATGAATGCAAGCCATTATGTTATTTATATGTTATATAAAGTAAATATTTGGCATATTTGCCTGTTGTATTTTGATTTTGAAGTTTGATTTTGGCTAATTATAATTTTTATTCAATTTGCTTTGAGAATAGATTAGTTTAATTAGATAATGATATTGAGTTATTTATTTTCTAACTATTTTAGTAAGGGTTTAAGGTTTTGAATTTGAGAATTTTAACATCATACTTTGATATGAGATTTATAAATAGTTGAATTGAGGTATTACATATAAATTAAAAATTAAAAATTAAAAATTATTATGAGGTATTACATATTTCCCCATTGAGTTTTGTACTTTACCATTTAAAATAATTCAAAACAAAACAATGCCATAACCATATCAACCAAGGCTGGCTGATTAGTTCTCAAAAAGAGATACTAAAGGTAAGACACTTGTGAAAGTCCTAGCTAAAAACTACCACATTTGGTGTAATGCGGTACAAGGCTCCTCGAAGATAAATAGAAAAGGCAGTACTACTTAATTCCACATCATGAATGTTTAAGTAAAACTTGTGGATAACATATTTAGAAGTTGTATGGGCCCTTTAAACATCAAACCCCATTAATAGAGCTCAAATAGGTATGCGTACGGTAAAATTTTATAGTACTTGCATTTAAAAATCTAAATATCTTATTAGAAACTCTAGGACATTTATGTGGAGCCATAGATTTCTTAGGCATTTACAAAAAAGAGCAACTTAGATAAGACATAAGTGAATATACTTTACGTGCCTAAAATGAATAGTTATAACACCCCTCTATTTAAAATCAACTACATAAGATATAATCTTAACTTTTTTTTTTTTTAACATAAACATATATATATATATATATGTGCGAAAGTTAGATATGTATGATATCCTGATTATACACATAATCCATAGCATGTAACCCAAAAATACAAGTTTACTACGCCAACGTGTATATATATATATATATATATATACATATACATATAGATACATATGCATAATTATGCATTAACACCAAAAAAAAAAAACCCCCATCATCAATATACTAGCCCTGTTAACGCCTCGAACAGTTCGCATCCATATCCCGCGGCGTCACATTACCTATAAAAACCACAATCCACAAAGGGTGAGCGAAACAACTCAGTAAGGAAACATAATATTCTAGTACAGAATTTGTTTCCCTACCATATATACTACACGATACTGATGACGTAAAGGTTATTAATTCATATTGCCTTAACATAATCTAACGAGATAAATACACTCCGACTATATATTCTATATCACTATCCACAAAATGCTCATAGTTATTATATAGAATATAAATAAATCTATATGCATTTCGAAATCAAAAACACATGACATTTTTAGCAAATTATCGATAAATATATGACCGGTCGTGCTAACACAGTTATGGATCGTGGCCACAAAGTAAATTCGCCCAACCCTCATCCATTCACACCACTCATCTATCGGGCTGAGCATATATTTTATATATAATCGATCATATAATCTGCCTATAACCAAGTCAGAGGGTGT
>CP135556.1:5444925-5471145 GCA_032402905.1 Khaya senegalensis | reverse complement strand
ATATTATTTATGTTATATTATATGCATAGTTGAGATTTAATTTTAATTTTTTATTTTAAAATATATAATTTATGTTCTATATATATGCAATAGTATAGTTTGCTTGACTTATATATTTTTATTTTACGCATACATTATAGAGATAGTAGTTAATATGCAAATATATTAAAAATATATATAATACTTAGGCAAATAAAAAAATATCATAATAAGTATTATTGTTAAGTATAGTTGTAGTATTTTATTTGTTTCTAATTATATATTTGAAAAAAATTTTATTTAAGAAGGTTAGATTTTAAATAGAACTGCTTATGATCCCTCCAATTTTTCTTGAGAATTGATCAATTATAATTATTAGTTAAATAGATTATTCTCTATTACCTGTACAATAAATATATAAATATTTTAAAAAAAAATTTTTATAAGGTATAAATATTAAAATATATTTATTAGAATATTTTAATGTTCCATAAAAATTTAATACATTGAAGAGTAACCACAGCATTGTTAAATTAAATAAAATTTTATATTAAATTAGAATCACATATAGTTTAAGACATTAATTATAATTAATCATATTAGATGTAATAAATTTTATTTCACAAAAATTTTTATTACTTTTATATGATTAATGAGGATAAAATATTATATTATTTTTCTTAATTTACCCGCAACAGTTGAGAAATTGGATATAATATAATAGTTTTATCATTAAAATATGTGAATCTATTTAAATAAAATACTTAACTCATAAATAGTATTTTATATCAAATAATTCATATTTTATACATATTTTATATTGATAAAATATGATAATATTTAAACCTTAATAAAATTCATCATGAATATGTATTTTTATAGCATCATAACTAACAAATATATTTTATATCAGCTTAAATGTTCATGAACTTGTAGACCATTTGTGTTTAAAAAGAAGGAAGGTTGACCGTAGAAATGAAAGTGAATTTTTAAAGTGCACATATGATAACGAAGGGAAAGATTAAGAAGAGAGGAAAATGCAAAATACATGTCCATGCTAAAATAAAAAAAAATCCAAATATTTCTTTTTTAAGAAAAAATGGGCATATGAATAAAGAATACATTAAATTTCAGCAATGGTTTATTAAGAAAGTTATTTTTTTTCTTGTAAATTATGAATTTTAATATGACTAAAATTTGTCATAACACATGGTAGACTGACTCTATCTTTACAATTCATATTATGAACGTTTTGCAGGGCTTGCAAAATCTAAGAAAACTAGCAGAAATTGAGTATTTTATCTATTCTAAAAATAAGATAAATTCAACTGTGAAAGTTATCGAGACATGCAGTTTAGTTCTTAATAATAGTTTTGTAATTAATTTGAAAAAGACATTTTATATTCCTAATTATTAAAAAAATTTAATTTATATTTCTAAATTTGTATCCTATGAATATTCTTTCAACTTTTCAAATTTTTTTATAAGTCTAATCTTGTTAGGAATGGTACATTGTTTGATGATCTTTTTTATATTAATTTATAAAATAATATTTATTATAATACAATGCATACTCATATTGATATAAAAAAAATGTTATGAATGAAAATTATGACATATCTCCATAAAACGAATTAAAAAGTTAGTAAATAATAAAGTATTTAGTGTTTTAGATTTTACAGATTTTAGATTTGTATAAACTGTATGAAATGTAAACAGAACAATAAGTCCAAAAAAAGTGCCGAGAAAAGTTGAAACTTATTAAAAATCATACATACATATATTTGCAATCATAATATAGACTTATGTAGTCATAAGAAGGTTATCACTATTATTAAAAATTATTCATGATTTATGAATCTTTATTTACTGCATACTAAGAATAAACATTAGATACTTTTAACATATTCAAAACTAAAGTAAAAAAATAATGTAGTAAGTAAATAAAGATAATGAAGTCTGATAGAGGTGGTGAATACTATAGTAAATACGCAAAGGATGGACAAGCACTTGGATCATTTATGAGGTTGTTTCAAGAACATAAGATTATTATCCAATACACTATGTTTGATTTTGTAGATTAAAATGTATAGCAGAAAGAAGAAATCGAATACAGTTAGACATGGTGCAAAGTATGGTCAGCAACTCCAAACTTCTTAAGTCTTTATAGATAGATACTCTTAATACAATTATGTATATATTAAATCAGATTTCAACTAAGGCAGTTATTCAAAAATACCATTTAAGTTATGAAAATGTTAAAAATCGAGTTTGTAACATATATGCACTTGGGTTGTCCTTTTGAAATAAAAGTTTACAATTCACAAGAAAAGAAATTAGATCTTAGAACCATTAGTAGATATATCTTTGGATATTTAAAAAATCTAAATGATACAAATTTTATTATCCATCATATTGCATTAAGTTTGTGAAATCAAAAAATACTAAATTTTATGAAAATAACTTGATTAATAGGAGGAATTAATCCCTAAACATAGTTTCTAAGAATTATTTGAAACTATTTATTTCAGATACTAAAGTAATTGTCATTAAAAACATCCCTCTAATACAAATAGATATTGATTAAATAATAGTTGATACTTAATCAAATAATAATTAAATTTCACAAACTAGTGATATTTTAATAGATTATGTTGTTAAACAACAAGTTATACACCATGCTCCAAAAAAAAATGTTAAAATAATATTAAGAAGATCTATTAGAGTAAAAAGATTACTATATTTTAATGATTATATTGTGCATTTACAATAGTCAAATTATAATATTGGAGTCATAAATAATCTGAAAATATTTTCACAAATTATGAGTTGTCAACAATCTAACTTATGATATGATGTCATGAAAGATGAGATGAATTTTATGTCAATGAATAAAATTTGAGATTTTATTAAGTTGTTTAAAGAGTTTAAATCTATAAGATGTAAATGGATCTTTAAAATTAAAAATGATTCACTAAATAATATTGAGAGATATAAAGCTATACTCGTTATCAAAAAGTTCACTTAAAAAGAAAAAATTGACTACATAGTGACATTTTCTCACGTGTCTAAAAAAATTTTTTTTTATGTAATTATAGCATTAGTAACTCATATTGACCTAGAATTACATCAAATATATGTGAAAATGGCATTTTTTAATAAAGATTTGGAAGAAAAGGTTTATATGAAACAATTTAAAAATTTCTCTTACAATAATAGTAAACATTTGTTTTGTAACTTTAAAACAAGCATTATAATAATAGTATTTAAAATTTCATGAAATTATTTTTTTATTTAATTTTAAAAAAAAAAAATCATGGATCAATGTATATATCAGAAAGTTAGTGAGAATAAATTTTATTTTCTTATTCTGTACGTGGATGATATACTACTTATGACTAATGATAAAAAGGTTTTTACATGAAGTAAAACAATTATTTTTTAGAAATTTTGACATAAAAGATATGGATGAAGTATTTTATGTCATTGGTATTAAGATATATAGAGATAGATATCGGAGTATTTTAAATTTGTCTTAGAAAATTTATATCAAAAAAATTTTAAAAAGATTTTAAATGAAAAATTATTCTTTAAGTATAACACTAATTGTTAAAGAAGATAAGTTCAATTTCAACCAATGCTCTAGAAATAGTTTCAAAAAGGAATAAATGAACATTTTATGTATTTCAACTGTTTAAAGTATTATGTATACTCAAGTCTGCACAAAACCTAACATAATTTTCGTAGTTGAAATGTTGGGACGATACTTGTAACATCCCTCTATTTAAAATCAACCACATAAGATATAATCTGAAATTTTTTTTTTTTTAACATAAATATATATATATGTGCGAAAGTTGGATATGTATAATATCCTGGTTACACACATAATCCATAATATGTAACCCAAAAATACAAGTTTACTGTACCAACGTATATATATATATATATATATATACATATAGATACATATGCATAATTATGCATTAACACAAAAAAAAATACCCCCATTATCAAGATACTAGCCCTATTAACGCCTCGAAGAGTTCGCATTCATATCCCGCGGCGTCACATTACCTGTAAAAACCACAATCCACAAAGGGTGAGCGAAACAGCTCAGTAAGAAAACATAATATTCTAGTATAGAATTTGTTTCCCTACCATATATACTGTACGATACTGATGACGTAGAGATTATTAACTCATATCGCCTTAACATAATCTAACGAGATAAATACACTCCGACCATATACTCTGTATCACTATCCACATAATGCTCATAGTTATTATATAGAATATAAATAAATCTACATGCATTTCGAAATAAAAAAACACATGATATTTTTAACAAATTATCGATAAATATATGACCGGTCGTGCTAACACAGTTATGGATCGTGGCCACAAAGTAAATTCGCCCAACCCTCATCCATTCACGCCACTCGTCTATCGGGCTGAGCATATATTTTATATATGATCGATCATATAATCTGGTTATAACCAAGCCAGCGGGTGTGAAGGGTATCTGAATATTCGGATCCATAACTAATGTAGTCACACAATTAATACCACATGGCCTAAAACCATGCATTCTTTTTTTTTTTGAAAACTATTGTACACTCAAACCATGCACAATAAATACCACATATGCGCACCTATACACACAGAAATGATAAATAACGTTCACATATCGACTTTATGCGCATATGAAATTCGTTCACATAATAAATGTATAATGCACTTGCGGATAGTGATACCTAACCAACAATTCATAACACTTCTATAATCACATACACTCACAAATACCCAGTCTACCAAATTCACTGGGATTTATTCATCACAATTATAATTTCTACTATCACGATAAATATATCGTATACTATCCAATATTAATGGATAACCACATCAATGCATCATTTACTAATAAAGAAAATTTACATAATAATTATAACTACTATAATTGTTATGACAACCAACGTGCAACATCCTGAATATTACAATCTATTCTAAATTCTATTAACCATGCACCGATCACACGGCCATAATAATAATTCATTTATGCATTCCAACAACCATATAAAGTATTATACATACATAACACATCAAAATATTTCTAAATCTCCACAATAATAACCAAAGTTACCATTTTACCCTTCCTTCAAATTTTTTTTCTCATTTTGTCCACCCAAATCAATTCCTACTAATTTCATTTGCTCCCTAACATACTTATACACATTCAAACATACCATAACATGTTAAAATATATCATTTAGAGGCTCGATGAACAGTACTCCGAATTTACCATTTTGCCCCTCTTTCAAATTTTCTTTCATTTTATACATTATTCTATACCCAATTTCATCTAAACATCATCCCTAAATCCATTCCTACACAAATCAACCACCAATCACAAATTCCATAAAAGAAAATTACATTTCCTTACCTTAAAATATGCCAATCGCTTGATTAAACCTCTCAATACCTCAAAACCACCTAAATCACCACTTTTAAAAAACACTTTTCAACAAACCCATAAATTGAAACTTAGTGAAATCAAGAACTTTTATCGTCAAATTAAAGCTCTCGACGCGTAGAACAATTTTTTCTTCTGCGGTAACGCGTTTAATCGGGCGGATTAAAAGATTTTGCTTGATTTTTGTCCAAAAAATTGAAAGAGAAAGGGAGAAGCACCTCACGGTAAGGAAGAAGAAAAAGTGACTTATGTTTCAATTTTGAAAAGTCAACCAAACTTATCCAAAATTCATATTTTTGAAAATTATACTATTGCCCAAAAATATTTCAAAGCTTGCATTTACCTCCCAAGAAAATTATGAGACTACCCAAGCTATTTTTATATCCTTTCACTTTAGTCCATTAATTTTAATTACCACTTTTTCTTCTAATTCCTTGTGAAAAAACCATTTTACCCCTAATAAGAAAAATTGGTCATTTTGATCCTTTTTCATCTTTTATAGAGAAATTCACATCCTAATTCAATTTCACTTTTTCTATATCTTATTTACAATATTTACAAAAGTTCTGGGTGATCAAAATCTGGCAGAGTCCTTCCGACCCTTGACGTAATTACCATTTTGCCCTTTTTAGCAACATTGTCCATTTTTGTCCAAAATAGAAATTTTGGCATTCTTATGCTTATAAAATCTATCTTTCCTTCTAACACACTCTATCATACTAATTTATATTCTTGACATCTAGCTTGATCAATCAAAACTTTATTAAATGACGATTTTACCCTTTTTTATTTTTGACTTCCCAAAAATATACCAACCACGTCTCGAATTGAAATTAAATATACCAACATAATATTTATGAAATTCTAAGACTTTTTATGCGATCAAAACTTACTTTATCCTCAATTTTGAGTGAAAAGACTATTTTGCCCTTACCCCGATAAAATAACTTATTTAATCGATTTTCACTCGGTCTTCTTCCAATAACTCCATAAAATATTTTTAAAGATAAGAGATAATAAAAATTAGGGTTTATTTATATCTGAGTGTCACAATACTAAAGTAATCTATGTATAAATAACTAAAAAGTTACAAAAAAGGTTTTAAAGTACCCTCAAGAGACTAAAGATTGCATACTTATGTATAACTGAATTGGCAATTTGAAAGTGATTGGCTACTCAAATTTTGACTTCACTAGTTCTGATAATTCTAGAAAATCAACATTTAAATACATTTTTATATTAGCTGATGAAACAATATCTTGAAGAAGTATTAAACAATCACTAATTACTACTTTCATTATAAAAGTTGAGTTCGTTTCATGTTTTGAGACTACTTTTCATGAAATATGGTTAAAGAGTTTCATATTTAGGTTTAAACTTGTAAATTTAATCTTTAGGTCATTGAGAATATATTGCGACAATTTAACTGCTATATTTTTAGTTAAAAATAATAAAAGTGAGAGTCGAAATAAATATACGGTATTAAATTCTTAGCCATTAGAGAATATATTAAGAAAAATAAAGTAGCCACTAAGCATGCCAGTATTGAATTAATAATTATAGTAAATATATCGATATTAAATACTTAACCATTAGAGAATATATTAAAAAAATAAAGTGATCACTGAAGATGTCAGTACTAAATTGATAATTATAGATCTTTTAACAAAAAAAATGTCATCATCAAAGTTTAAGAATTATGTAATTCATATGAGACTTAATTCTAGTATATAAATTTATTGTTATTAATGAAATTCTAATTATTTATTTTTTAATAAAGTGAATAACATTTGTTTGAAAAAAAATATATTTGTGTTGGACTAAAAATATATATGAGATTTATTCATTAAATTAAAATTATTATGTTGGACCAAAAATAAACATAAAGTTTATTCTTTATAGTTAATTACTACATTAAGATTGCAGTGAAAAGTATAATATATATGTAATATATGGAAGAGAAATTATCAATTTTAATAATATATTACAATGATTCATGTATATTTTTTTTATATATGAGAATTTGAAATTTGCGGGTTAAATAGGAGAATATAAGTTACAAATTTATTACGGAAAAATTTGTAACATTCAAATTATAACCCTTAACTCTTCATTATATTTTTATAATTTTAAAATTCAAATTTAAAACTTGTAACTACAATATCAAATGACTATAGTATATTTATTAAGTGCAAAAATTTTTTATGGGAAGAATTTTACAAATTTAGAGGTGTTTTATTTTATTCAAATTTCTAAACTCGAAATTCTTGTTATCACTTTACTAAAATTCTTAAATTTAAAATTTTTATTAAATACCATTTTAAAAAGATTTAGAGAGTTTATAAAATTTTAACAATATCAAAAAATAGTAACAAAAGTAATGATAAGAGGTTGATTATCCATAATTTACGAGCTCAAATTTTCTTTAATTTTAGAGTATATTTTAAGATTGTAAAATTATATTTGAAATATAAAATTTAAAAATGATAAAAAGTGATATTTTTTTAACCTAAAGAATTTATTGGGAGAAACATAATTAAAGAAATTGTGTTGAAAGTTAAATAATAGTAATTAGAAATTTTAAAAATTAATTAAAAAAATCATGTAGAAAGTGGACTGATTTATGATTCTGAAGTTATTACGTAGAAACTTTCTAATTTTATATAAATGACAAAAATATCGGGATCAATTTGAAAACTTTTGCAAGTTTTACTTTTGAACTAAAAAATTGTATTATTAAGGGCTTAAAATATGTATTGTTTTGGAGGCTTGAACCAAAATTTTGTGTCTCAGCCCACGACGCCCTACTCATCTTTGTATACAATTTTATTTCTTCTTGAAAGTGTAGGGTCGTTTTAGTCATTGTGCAATATATCAATAAAAACTTTATTTTCTTAACTCCATTTTTAGGTAAATACCAAAAAGGGAATAAATACCAAAAAGGGCACACATTGAAAGACGCAAACATCTGTGGGAACAGTAATAATGCTGCCATTGCCTAATAGAGAGAGAGAGAAGACGGAACATTAACAACGCCTTTATTATTTATTTACGCATTTTATCTTCATCTCTCATTTATTTATTTAATTTTGACCTCTTAGCAGCACTACTTTGGAAAAAGGTTTTTAATTAATGAAATTAATCATCACTCGTGCAATCTGCTTTCATCATGTTCGTAATTAAAATAAATAAATTGAAATTTGATAAAAATTAGTTAAGTTTTTCACATAGATAGTTGGAGGAGCGACACTCCAAACTAAAATACGTCCGCATTTCAAAACAAAACAGACAGGTACTTGAAAATTGTGGACTTAAAAACTACACTATTATGTCTATGTGTAAAGGAAGAGCATAGTAGCCAAACAACTATAAATAAATAGAGTACATCCTGAAAATTATAGACTCTTGCTATCATTTTCCAAGTTTGAGAGTACATTTTCACTCACAATTAATTGGGTAGGTGATGCAGTTGTACATTTTGCCTCTCGAGGCAAAAATATGGTGATCATGTGATGTATGCGTGGCTTCCTTTGGTGTAGGTGGATATATTCCCCTATTAAAAGATTAAAAAAAAAAAAGAAAAAAATTTCATTCTAATATGTACATATTGTTTACACTCTAATTACTAAATTAATTTTGATTGTCAGTAGGTGGTTGTGTAGAATAATAGATATGTTAAAATAGATTAGCAGCACACCCAAGCTCTTACTATTGTTGATTTTTTGTTCAGTTCTATCTATCTATATATCTATCTATCAAGTGTAATTATTTTTTAGCATCTTGTTCTTTTTAATTTTATTTTTTATATATATAATAATATATGACTTTGAATGACATATTGTATCTTGCATATTTGTCTCTTCTCTTTGTTTATGCAGGAAAAAAAATAAAAAATCAATCTCTAATGTTCATTTTATTTTAAACTTAGAATGTTTTGACTCGTTAATTAGTATTTTTTTAATATTTATAATAAAAATCTAGGTTTTGATTAAGATTTTTGAATATTAATATTTATGTAACATATGTTTAAGATTTAAGTTTTTTGTTTGAGACCTAATTAAAATAAAAAATTACTTATTTCTTTCCTTTTTTTGAATTTTATTTATTATGCAAAAAATACTCTTTCTTTTTTTTTTTTTTTTTATAAGGACTCTCTATTTTTTAAAATATTTCATGTGTTTTTTTCTGTCATTCTTTTTTAAGCGAAGGCAACAAGTCTTTAATCTCAATAACATATAATAAATAATTTCGGAAATTTTTTCAGTATCAAAATTCTAAAAACTGCCTCTCCCTTGAACGCTTGTACTTCTTCTGCCTTATCTCTTCTACATTTTGTTTTTTAAAAAATTAAAATTAAAATTAAAATTAAAATTATGAATTTATGACACGTAATTATAGAAAAAACTAGGAGTCCGTTACAGTGGATCAAATCACCCCAACAAAAAGGGGGTTGCGGATTGGTAGATAGATCACAAGCCAAGCCAAGCCAAGCCAAGCCAAACTAACACTTCTTAACTCACGGTCTCAGTTTATATCGTTCAGTCTTCTATACATATATATATTTTTTAATTTATTTCCCAATTTTATTGCATTTAGGAGGAAGTCACATTTATAATTTGAATAAGAAATAATAAGTGATTGATAATACCTATTCAATAAATAGTTAACTTCTTTTAAGGATTTGATTGGACTGAACTCAACCATTTAATAATAAGTTCTAATAAACCACAATCCCATATTCAACATTAGTAATTTAAAATCATTGTATATTTATTTTTAATTATTAATTATTTACATAATATAAGTAATTTCTTACTCTTAATGTTACCCCAACCAATATTTTTGATATTGAGTTCCGACTTTCTATTTTTTTTATTTTGTTTTTTTTTACGACATATTTAATTTATTAAATTTAATTATTTAAAATAATTAATTAAATATATATTTTAAATTTCATACTCAACAAAAAGAAATAACCACTACTATTTTCTCCATCCACCCAACCGTGTTGATGGTATTTCAAAGAAATTTGACTTCTTGTTATGTTCCAAGAAAAATGGGAAAATTACTTATATTCAATACTGTTACGTTAGATTCCTTGTTTTATAAAATATTGAAAGCATAATTATAATTAAAATTAGTAAATAAAAATTTACATTCTTTTTTCTTAAGTTTAAAAAAGAAAATATACAAACCATTAGCAGGAAGACTAAGAAGACGACGACGGCGACGGCGACAAGTCAGCCCAGTCCTGGCAAGTGGGACCCAGTTAAAAGAACAAAGCAAGAACATTTACTTATAAATCTTTTTAATCCGGATAACTGTAGGGAAACCAAAGACTTGATGTTTCATGATCTTGATTTGCACAACAACTCAACCATCCATCCTGACTTTGAATCACGGGGTTGTGTCTAAAGCCAAACACATGCACCCACAAACCCAAATGAGATAAAAAAAAAAAAAAAAAATGGAGGAAAATAATAAATTCAAACCCGATAAATACATGGGCATCTTTTTTATATCTTTCCCAGGAATCCGAAGAACAATAAGACACGTAATAAGAAAGCAAGTACAAATTACCACAAGGCTAAAAAAAAAAAAAAAAAAAAAAAAGGGAAGGTCTTTAACTTCAGTTATAATTTTTAGAATTTTGAAATTATGTATTTTTTTATTAAGTAGTTGTTAAGTCTAGTTGTTGGGAGGTTCTTTAATTTTCCCGAATGTTGTGGTCATTTTGGAACAAAATGTAAAAGATAATTTTATCTAGTTAATTAATAATTGGGTTGGTTTGTTTCGTCAAAAGATGATTGCGTATTTCTCTTTAATGAATATGTTTTTCGTTTTTGTTTTTTAGTTTTGACATTTCATTGGACATGAAAATGTCTTTAGGAAACTGCAGTGAAAACATTGATTTTATTAATTAGTAAAGCCATTGCTTTTAGTTATTTAGTGGATGACTACTTCGATTTTTTCTTTGATTTTATTTTATATTTTTATTTATTTATTTTTTAACTTCAGACGTGAGAGAGTGAAGAAAAGATTTTTATTTGGAAGAAAAGAGTTGGAAAAAGAAATGTCGTTTCGGGTTTACTTGAGATTTCTTTATTAGAAGACGCCTAACCCTTAGGGTTCCTTTAATTTTACTCTTTTTCTTTTCTCTTGGTCGATTTTATGTTTTTTCGGATTTTATCGTCGTTTTTGGTGATTTTGCCCAATTGGGATTCTTCCTTTAACTCGTCTGCGCCAGTGTGTTTTCTTCGATTTTGCGAGTTGATTTTTTAGGGTTTTACAAGTTTTCTTTCTTGGGGGGAAGTTCGTGTTTTGTGTGGAATTGTTAATCCAGAGAGTTGTTTTCTGGATTTCAACAACTTTGGTTCTCAGATTTGCTGCAAATATAGGGTTTTGATTTCATTTCACAGTTAGTTCGTTTCTGGTGCCGCAAAGCTTGAGCTTGTTGTTGAAAATATTTCTTTTTTCTTTTTTTTGGGGAATAAATATCTGTCTTCATCTACTTCAATTACATTTTTTTTTTTCTCTTGGCGGGTGTGTATAGTTATGTATGTATGATGTTTCATGCACAAGGTTCTTCAAGGAATCATTGTAGTCTGCTTGCAGTTCTCTGCAGACAATTTTCTGATAATAAGCAGAAGCAACTAGCTGCCGATGATAAACCCAATTACCCGTTTCCGGAACTTGCTTCTTCGGGTCGGCTTGAGGTGTGAACATCATTTTCTTTATCGTTCTATATGTTCATATTCAGTGATGGTGGTCTAATAGAATATTTAATTAGGGTTCAACTATATTGTTTGCCTTTGTCTTTAAATGCAGGTTAATGTTTTGAGTAATCCTAGTACTGATGAGTTCCGTAGAGTTCTTGAATCATCAGAGCCCAATATTGTGTATTTTCGAGGTGAGCAGATTGATGATAGGGAAGAAATTGGGTCTCTGGTGTTGGGAGATGTTGACTTGTCCACTCCAGAAGTCTTATGTGGGCTCTTTGGTTCCACGTTGCCCACCACTGTGAGTGATTCATCATTTTTATGCTTGTCAGTTGTTATATAAGTTAATCACTGGCTGTTTGTTATTGATATCTTCAGCTTCATACATGCCTAGTGAGTGATATAGTTAATTTACTATTTAGGTGCTAAAAATGCGGAGGATCTAATTGGTTAGTATTCTCAGTGTATGACATTCTAGTGCATTATTAGTCGGTCATGGCTGCTTTCTTTTAGATGGTTGAACCTAAGTTATTATCTTATTTAACTGTAAACATAGATCTTTAGCTCTAAATTTATGTGATGGACTGACCTTCTAAATTATCAAGCTATCACAAGCACTAGAACTTAAGAAACAGAGGAATTTTGTCATTTGAGAGGTCAATTTCAATAAGATTACTTTTAGATATTAATGATACATGTATCAAGATACTAATAATAGCAGGTTGATGGATTTTGTTTTACTTGTCATTGGTTGATAAAGATAGTATTATGAATAACCATTTTGCATAGTATATGCCTTTGAAAATTTGTCATCATGCAGGATAAACTTTGGAACTGCTTTTTTCCAGTTTATGGTTTGAAGCAAGTTTTGGAGGGCAATCTTCATAATGTGCTGGTGTAATTAGATCACCGTAGATTTCCACATCTTCAACATTATGTTTCATAAGTTAATAGGGCATACTTTTGCATGTCTCTGATACATATACCGACTGGGTTTAGCTTTAACTGGGTTTGCATGTTTTTATCTGATCCACATAGTTATCTGTTTGATTTAATGAACTCTCAAATATCTGTACAGGTTTATTTAGAGATTTCAAACAGTGAAAAATTGGCAGAGGCACTTTATTCAAAGGTTACACTAATTATGGGCAATATTACTTGCCCTTCTTTTCTTTTCTTTTCCTAGATAATTATTTGGTGAAATGGTTGTTGAACTAAAAATGTCAAGTGAAAGTTGAAAGTTGGAAAAAGTTGTTGACTGGGAGTTTCACTCTTGCAGGGAGTTCCTTATGTTATATATTGGAAACATTCATGTTCATGCTATGCTGCTTGTCATTTTCGTCAAGCACTGTTGTCGGTGGTGCAAAGGTTTGAATATCCACTTTTTTTTTTCTTTTATATATATATATATATGTGTGTGTGTGTGTGTAGGGTTTTTGCTATTAATTTTTGCTTGCTGATTGATACCTTAAATAATAAGTGCACCTGTATGACATAAAATAAGTAGTCAAGGTGTTTAGTGTTTAATGACACAATTATTGGTCTATATATCATACATGACATGTGATTGACTTTGACCTATGAATTCTTTCTGTGATTTATTTATCTAGAGGCTTGGTAATTTTTTTTATTTTAGCACTATAGCATCTTTTTTCAGTTAATAATGAAGATAATGCTCTGGGCACTTTTGTTCATTGCAGTTCATGCAGCCATACGTGGGATGCATTCCAATTTGCTCATGCATCTTTTAGGCTATACTGTGTAGAAAACAACCATGTTATGCCCTCTAATAATCTGAAAGGTAGTGGTAAGCTGGGACCACACTTGCTTGGGGACCCTCCCAAGATTGATATTGCTTTGCCTGAGGTAGATGTTCAGGGAGAAGAAAATTCTCCTGAGAATCTTCCTTCTATAAAGATATATGACGACGATGTAAGCGTGAGGCTTCTTGTTTGTGGAGTTCCTTGCACATTGGTGGGTTTGAGTTATTTAATTTATTTTGTATCTGTTTTCTGTCTAAAGTGATGAATTGATTACTTTTCCCATTTCCTGGTGTGCACTGGTTACTAATTATATTCATCTCAGGATGCCTGCTTGTTGGGATCCTTGGAGGATGGACTCAATGCTCTCTTGAACATTGAAGTAAGTTTTGGTTTAATAGTTATTTTATTTTTTTGTCAAGTACACCTCCTCAATCACATCATATATTTGGTTCATTGAGCCTGATAGAGTTGAACACAGAAAGTTGCTATGAATTTGATATTCAAGGTTACCAAAGTGTGTGCTGAAGAGCATATACAAAATGTATATGGTAATATGCATGCAGAATGTCAGTGTCTCTCTCTGGAGGTGATATTCAACGTAGCTTTTCTAATAATTTTTTCCTCTATTTACTCTCTCCTTTCACTCAGTGTCAGCCAAGCCAATTTAGTTAGTCATCTCCACTTACCTTAATATAAGATAATCTTTGCCAAGGTATAATCCTTAATTTTTTTTTTTTTTCCAATCTTTCTGGTTCCCTGAATTCCCTCAATGTTTTTTTCTTTTTTTTTTTTGGTTCATTGTGTCCTAAACTGAGGACTACTGCCGGACTGTACAACCTTAGTAGCCAGGAAACTTGTGAAATTCTAATAGCTCAAGTGCTGGTCCCAAAGGGGTTTGAACCTCTGACCTCTTGATTATATCCAGTGGTCTTTTACCACTCAACCCAACACCTTGGGGTTGTATCATTTGTACTTCATGTGCCAAAGTCACATAGAAAATGGAAATCAGCATATTAAAAAATGAAATGCCAACACCAGTTTGTTCGTCATCGGCATGTATTAGCTGAGATGATTTATGTAACTCCTGCTGAATGAACCTGTTAACAAATTCAAAATTATAGATTTTGCAATGCTTTAGCATATTAGCTAGACATATTATATGTTCTCCAAATGTAAGCATAATGGGTTCTTTCATCATTTATTTTGTCAGGAATTATGTCAACACTTCCTACTGATTCTGTCTGCAATTCTCTCAATTTCTTTCAATATTTTTCTCTGTTTTCTTTCTTTTTTTAAAAATTTTTCTTTTGTATAACCATTTCTGTTTTGTCCTTTTGGTATTGCTGCAGGTACGTGGGAGCAAACTCCACAACCGGACGAGGTATTTAATGATCATCTGCCAAAGACATGCAATTTGCTACTTGTTTTGTTATACTATGGCTTATACTTTGAATTGTTAGCTTTAAGTTCTTGAAACATATTTTTCCAATTTTAGATATTTCATCTTCTCCTACATCATCAGTACTTTCATTGTCCTATTAATGGTTTCAAACTCATTGGTTGCAGTGCTCCACCACCACCTCTTCAGGCTGGAACATTTTCTCGTGGTGTAGTTACCATGAGATGTGACTTATCAACTTGCAGCTCTGCTCACATATCACTTTTAGTGTCTGGCAGTGCACAGACTTGTTTTAATGATCAGGTGAGAATTTTTTATCTTTACAAGGCCTGATTGCTGTTTGTGTGATCTTGAAGTTAGTATATATGATATTGTTGTCATCTGTTGCATCAGCTTTTGGAAAATCATATAAAGAATGAGCTTATTGAGAATAGTCAGCTAGTTCATGCGTTGTTGAGTGGTGAGGAAAGCAAACTGCCTTCCCCTGAGCCTCGGAAGTCTGCCTCAATAGCCTGTGGGGCAAGTGTGTTTGAAGTTTCTATGAAGGTTCCCACCTGGGCTTCCCAGGTTAGATTTTTGCCTAACCCCTCCCCCATCCCTCTTTCTCGCTCTCACTCTCGCTATACATATATACACTTATACATAAGTACTTATGTACTTATTTATTTGTGTGCATATTTATGCTCATATGTAAGCATGTCTGTACTTGTAAGTTTGTATATACATACTTATTCATCTGTTTAAAGTTAATTCGTTTGTGCACATTAATTTTAATGTTATACATTTGTAGTATGTATGTATGTATGTATGTACTTTTTAATCTATGTTTAATGTTGTATGTATGTGCACTTACTCATCTATGTTTGATGGTATACATTTGTGCATTTATACATCCATGTTTAGTTCCTCACATCATCTCTTTAAAGTTAAAGTGGCTTGCTGGTGATAAATATTATTATTTTCTTGCTTGATGCAATTCTTCACATGCGACTCCATTAACTTGCATTTCTTGTTAATTGCTATATCTGTCTCTTGTGTGGATGCTGGTACCAGATGTAGGTATTTTAAATTTCATGCTGTCCTTCAGAGAGAAGGGTGTGATGTCTGGATTTGAAAATGATCTAATGACAGAAGAAAACATTGCATTTGGTTGGCTTCATCTAAAATGTTTAAGCTTTTCAAATATTTATTACTGTACCATGGAAGGATGCTTATAAGATAAAGAATGATTTTGTATTTTTGTATCGATACAATGTTGGCTAGTGGAATTAGTAGACAGTTTTATGAAGATTTCTACATTATGCTTTCAGAGTATAGATTTATATTTTTGTTTTTACTTTTATGATGTGAGTTTGAGTTAATTTGGTCCACATATTTGGTGCTTATGTCCTGCTCTATCTTCTGGTCCACAGATTTTAAGACAACTGGCTCCAGATGTATCTTATCGCAGCTTAGTTATGCTGGGTGTAGCTAGTATTCAAGGGTTATCTGTTGCTTCTTTTGAAAAGGATGATGCAGAACGGTTGCTGTTCTTTTGTACAAGACAAGGGAAAGAACTTCCCACTGAAAGTTCTGTTTTTACTAGGCCTCCTAGCTGGTTGATTCCTCCTGCACCTAGACGAAAAAGATCTGAATCATGCAGGGACTGTAATGGCCTGGAAGGTGAAAATGGAGGTAATGTTAGACTGAAACTGAATGTTGCTGCAATGAGGCCAATCCCTCATACGCGTCATCATAAGATGCTTCCTTTTTCTGGATTTTCCGAGGCTGAAAGATATGATGGTGACCAAGTAAAAGTTAACTTGCCAGTGGCCCCTATAAAGCACGGGGCTGCAGGTCCAACTCCTGTTGCACATAGGAAACCATTGTCAAGCTCTTATCAGGCTCAACAGATTATTTCTTTAAATCCACTACCCCTTAAGAAGCATGGCTGTGGCAGAGCCCCAATACAAGTTTGCTCTGAGGTTGGTGGATTTCCACTATTTGCAGTGTGATTTGGACTTAGCTTTTGATGTTAATATTTAAGTTTTCTTAAGTTTCTCAAGTGAGCTGTTTGTTTTCTTTTTGTCTTCATTGGTGGTGGAGGTGGCTGGTTGTGGTTTCTGAATTTCTAGAAACTGAAGCAAAAATTTAGCCTGTAACTGCAAATACTCATTTCGAATGTTTTCCTTGATAATATTGTCTGATGGCTTCTCAACTACTGATGCATGTATGCTGACTAATATGTATGCAAGGAAGTTGTCCTATAATGTATTTTTATATTGTTCCTTAGTGTGGAGCATGCCATTTCTTCTTTTTTGTTTTACATAAATACATTCAAATACTTGTATGCAAAGTCCAATGGTTTTGATCAACCAGGCCAGTAATCCCTCTGTCAAGGAATCATTTGTGCTTTGTGAATTATTGTATATAGTACATTTCTTTTTTCATTTTTACTTTTATAAACAGGAATATAAAATAATCTTTTTAATGTTATTTTTTCTTTCAGGAAGAATTTTTGAGGGATGTAATGCAATTTTTGATCCTTCGTGGGCATTCTCGTCTTGTTCCTCAAGGTGGATTAGCAGAGTTTCCTGATGCTATTCTTAATGCAAAACGTCTTGACCTTTTCAACTTGTATAGGGAGGTATGCTTTAATGCGTGAACCATGATTCATTCTGATTAGAAATCAATATTGAGATATTGGGTCCTTCAGGTTGTTTCAAGGGGAGGCTTTCATGTTGGGAATGGCATCAATTGGAAAGGACAAGTTTTCTCAAAGATGCGCAATCATACATTGACTAATAGAATGACTGTATGGTTTTCAACTTCTAAAGCTTTTTATCTTCTTGTAATCTTTATTTTGCTTGATAGGAAACTGATACTTCTCAAGGAAGCAAAAAGGAATGCATATTTATCAAAGAAGAAAAAGGAAAAGATATGAGATGGAATCAACTTCATAGGGGTAGACCTGCATCATGTGGTTTTTGAACTTGCTACATACTTGCTGTATGCAT
Organism: Khaya senegalensis; assembly: GCA_032402905.1. Lineage (NCBI taxonomy): Eukaryota > Viridiplantae > Streptophyta > Magnoliopsida > Sapindales > Meliaceae > Khaya > Khaya senegalensis. The sequence continues at coordinate 5,452,816 of CP135556.1, read as the reverse complement.
CTGGGATTTGAAACTTTTCTACGGGAAACTATTGTCTACCTTTGACTTTACCTCTTCTTGGCTTTCGATTCTTTGCTTTTTCATCATTTAAAATTTTCCAGTTTTCTTGGTGCATTTTGGTTCTTGTGACATCTTTCTTTCTCTCTTTCTTGTCCCTTTTTTTCAAAAAGTTTTTGAAAGTATTGCCTCTTATCTTTTTATACTGAAATTTCCCCTTGCGTGCATTTTGTTTGGCTTAAAATTTTCCATTCTAAAAGATATATGTGATTTGAATCTGCTACTGCAAACTTCATGTCTTCTTTCTCATTGTCATACGTACTTAATAAAGGCATGCCTCAAGCGCAAGGTGCACCAGGCTTAAGCCTTTGCACCTTAAGACTCAAAAGGCAGGCGACCTGTGTCAGGCGTGCGCCTTAGACACCTTAAACGCCAAGCGCAAGGTGCAAAAAGGCACGCCTGAGTGATGTTTGTTTGTTTTGTGTGTGTATTTTTTTTTTTTTTTAAAGAACCACTAATAGGATAACACATGCACCATTTTTTTTTTTTAAAAAAAAGATAAAAATGTTTTTGCTTTAAGTGCCAAGGCAAAGGAAAAGGTAAAGGGAAAAGCAAAAGTAGTATTTTTTAATTTAAGGGTTAATACTCTTCTAATACTTAGAGATATAGAAGAGGGTGATTTTGAAGAAGAGGAGTATAAAGAAGATAAGTAAAAAAAAGAAGAAGAAGAAGGCACTGGAAGTGAGGAAGAGGAGTATATTGATGAGGAAGACGATGATGTTACTTTAGATGATGAGTAGTTGCTTTATGGCTATTAAATGGAATATTTTCATTTAGTTAAAACTTAGAATATGATCACACTTTATGATTTTTAAGACTTTTCATAGTTTTTAAAACTTTTTCTATTAGAATGTTGAATATTTTATATTATTAATGAGTAGTTGTCTTATTATATATTATTAATATGAGAGAAGGTCTTATATATGATTGTCTTATTTGATTTATTTTGCGCCTCACCTCTCTCCAGCGTGTACCTGTGCCTTGGGCCTTGTGCCTAGGCTCTAGGACCCGTTGGCACCTTGAAGCGCCTTGCGCCTTAAATAACTATGTTGTCATATTTCCTTCTAACTTCTGAATATCATTGTTAATGTGAAAACCAAGTGGTTTCTTAATGCTGGGTGGTATGTACTATAAGCTTTAGTGGTTTTTAACCTACTCTAGTTGAGTAACATGAATTCTATTTATGTGATTCACTTGTCTGATTCTTTGGATTTACTGCCTGATGAGGCCCCGCAAGCTAGCTATCTGCACGTTATGATTTGTTTTATTAGTTCATAATCTAATAAAAATATCATCGTTATGAATATCTCTATTGTTTATAGTGTGATTTTGGAGCTTACTGTTCTTTTTGCTGGGTTTAACTAGGGTGTTGGCAATACTCTAAAAAGACATTATGAAACTTACCTCTTAGAATACGAATTGGCTCATGATGATGTAGATGGAGAATGCTGCTTATTGTGTCACAGGTCTTGCACTCTCTCTTTCTATGTCTATTAGAATGTGAAGTTTCGATCGTACTGATATTCAATTTTGTATGCTGTACAGTAGTGCAGCAGGTGATTGGGTTAATTGTGGAATATGTGGCGAGTGGGCTCATTTTGGCTGTGATAGGCGTCAGGGGCTTGGTGCCTTTAAGGTTGCTTGCCTCCCCCGAGTTGATTTTGATTCAATAAAATCAGAATGGTCTTTTACGGTGGCAACTGAATTAGATTTAACATGTTGATTTGTTTTTATGTTGTGAATGGCAGGACTATGCAAAAACTGACGGCTTGGAGTATGTTTGTCCACAATGCAGCATTACAAATTTCAAGAAGAAATCCCAGAAAACATCAAATGGTTATTGAGGAGCCCCAACAAAAATTCTAGGTTCCCTTCCTCACCCACCTCTTGTTCTATCTTTTTGGTCTTTCTTTCTTTTAAATTATCATCCCCCATACAACACGAGAAAGTTATGGGATTAGGAATGTAATTAATTAATTGTTGTATCCCCATTGTTATTTACAGTATGTAGATTATATGCCGTTAAATCTCCCCAAAACTATTCTCTGGATGATGAAGAAGAGTAATTGTAGATTATATTTCTATGGTAATTTTAACTTCTAACTTTTTGCAAGTCTGATCTGGCCCCGCCATTCCTAGTGTCATTAAACACGTTCAATAACCTTGTCATTTGGTTATTTTCTAAAAAGCTGTATAGTTTTATACTTCTATCAGCATTATTTGTCTCCATTAAACCTAAACCACTTTTGAATATTTTTATAATTAAATTTTATTTATAATTTGTATTATCAATAAACTATCTCTATTTTAATCTTATATAAAATTAAAAGATACGTGAATTAATTAAAAATTATCGGGGTGTTTTGATGGATTTTTAAACAATTAATTAAAACAAAAGTTCTTTTGCTTATTTTTATTGTTCTAATAATACATATAGTGTTATTGATTAAAAGGGCCTCTTAAGGAATAGTAGTTTTAATATCTTGTCCTAGTTCAAGTACATTGCAAATTAGTTTTATGTTTAAAAGGGATAAATGCATTTAAGGAGTTTGTTGAATTTCAAGTCTATTATCCATGGGGTGCATATGCATGTACGTATGTATGAACAGACCAAGTACATCAGCATTTGTTACAACTCTCAAAAAACAACTATTTTTCACACTTTGTTGTCGAGCAAAAAATAAGTAGAGCTAAATGTGAATTTACCTGCTTTGGCCCGAGCAGTCTACTTGAGAAAAAGTAAAAACTTTTCATAGCTCACGTCAAGAGCACTGACGTTTTCGGATTCACTTCTCTGGCCGTGCAAAAAGTTTCAAGAAAAGCTCCATTGCAGACGTTGCTCGTAATGCCACTTTCTCTTACGGGTTTCCCATTATGATGTTGCCATCGTTAGGCAAACTGCTGCTATTGCTGCTGCCGTTATTCTGAGCAAGACAATGTTTATTCTTTTCCTCAAAAGCCACTTCTGTTGATGATGTCTTTCCACTGGATATGGCTGCAGCCAGAGCAATGGGCATGAGATAGAGGCCTTTGCCTTGAAGATTTTGCATCGCCATGGTCATATTGGATTCCATCAGCTTCACTATCTCTTCTTCGAAGGCAACTTGGTCAACTCCATGATCAACATGCGGCGACAGAGACAATCCATTAGATCCCTGACATAAATACATCTAGTTGTTAATACTGCTTTAAGCTATTATTATTAGTGTTTCAATTATTTGAACTGTTAGTTACCCAAGATTCACACTATCACGAGCAGGACAAAGCGTTTATTTCCTTGCTCTACAGGCTATGGACATCATTGACTTCTATAGAAGTTAATTGAGCACACAATATATCAAAACTTCACTTTACTAAAATATTGGATACTTCCTGAGCACAGGATCTTGTAGGCACAACAAATTTTTCCAGTGCCCCGCATGGGACCATTTCCAGGATTAGTGGCAATTGAGTCAGTAAGTGTCTGGGATTACCCCATCAACTGGGGCTACGGTGATAGTTCAATAATTTTTTTTGAAGTTTGAGGAAACAACAATTTTAGCTCATTTCAGTTCAATGAGAAATGCAAAACGTACAGCACCTCAGCTTGGCCATCTGTGATTAGAGGAAGAACAGCCCCTGCTGCCCCAAGCCTGCTCATGCTCAACACCTGACATTGTCAAACTTTGCAATATCAAGCTTCTTGGAATTTTTACTTTTGCTATAATTCATAGCCTGGGGCTGGAGAAGTCAACAAATTATTCATACAAGGAAACTATTCCTGAAAGTTGACATCAAATTCAACGGAGACCCAATTCTGAATTATAAATGCGGCAGGTCAACTGAAACTTAAGCTTTATCATACCTTGACCTGAAGTTGAAGAAATTTAACGTAGTCTATGATCTCATCAAGCATGGATGCCTTATCAGTCTACAGAAAGAAAGCAAGATAAAATCAGTGCGATGTTCGAGCTCCAGTGAAATGCACCTACTGCATGATTGAACCCACAAAAAAATATTGTGAATTGAGAGTATTTCAAAAGAAAAGTCTTTATGTAAAAAATAAAAAATGTGGGGTCCTTGTTTCAACTAATGTTATCCTGCAGTGAAGAAACTCCAAATTGTTAAAAAGGAAGAAGAAAACCAACTCTCGGATTCAAAAACCTAATTGGAAAGTTCATTAGATTGAATCGATTGAAAATGAACCCACGGACTAGACATTATTTGACCTGCAGTTAAATTAAAGAAATTCTGCCTGTACGTCTTGAAATCTCCTTGCAAGATAATCCATTTGTGCCACAGGCATACAAACTGACCCAAATATTTGAATGTGAAAGCCCTGGAAATCACTAAAGAGTTTCTGAATTCCTATTGGCAATCTTCCACAAGCATACATTAATGTTTAATAATGATGGGATCAACTACTAACAAAAGAGAGTACCTTACTGGAATTGGGTACAAGCTCTTGCAAATTCTTCATCCTTTCCGCAATTTTCTCTCTCCGAAGCTGCATTTATGTATTTTGAGAAAAACATAAAGAGTATTAAAACCCATAAGAAGGACGGCAAATCCAAATTCATCTAGTAGAGAGCTCCTTCAAATTCTGCAACATGAGCCAAAGTTCGAAAACGATATAGGAGGAAAAGTATGATGATTATAACATAAAACCAACCCTTTCGGCAATACTGTGTGGGTCAGTGGCTTGGCCTCGACGTGCCCTCACACGAGGCTTTCCATTTCCATTAAAGCCAGCAGTTGAGGTGGCTGATGCAGTCTGTCATGAAGAATTGGAAGCTTATGAGTATAATACATTGTGGTACTCCCTTCACCTTTTTAACAGCTGATAAGAGCTTTATGTTTGATCAACACTTAAAAATTGACAGGATAAAACAGATCTTGATTAATCAAGCACCTGCTGCAAAGAGGGTAAACCAACTGTCGTCATTGTTGTCTGGTGCCTGGCAGAAGTACAAGATAATGGATGATTTTGTAATCCTTGTTTCTCCTGCAATATATTAACAAAAAATGTAATCAATTCTTGACCCTATATAGGGAGATATATATATATATATATATATATATATCCCCTACAGATGGCTCTGGTAGATGCCCCATTGACTGAAGTTTCCAATTAACAGTCTGCCTGAGGACAGGAGAGCTCAAAATCTAGTGCAGCCAGCACATTTTTTTTTTCTTTGGGTCCTTTTTGGTCCCACTAATGAGAAGAGTAACATTAGCAAAATGCAGCATGGTAGCTTAAATACCTTTGCGGTCATTGATGCAGACACGTTATCAAATTGCAAAATTTTATCTATTCCTACAAATCTGTTCCCCACAGGATCACTATCACTATTTAAGTTTACTCCTTGCAGACAAATAGCCTGTGTTCTTTGTTGTCCCATTACAAAAGACAAGGAAGAGACCTCATCATAGGATGGTGGAAACCACAATTCTGGTGTTGGAGAAAGAGTTTTCAGATCTCCAAGGGATCTTTGAACCTCAGACAGTTCACTGCCATTGCCTCCAACATGTCCTGTGTCAGCAAAGGGAAGAGACAGTGTCATATCACCTACTAATGGAAGCTGCTTTGGAGAACCAAGATTTACTGAGCCGAGGATAGAAATAGCCGTATCATATTGGAGGCCGACATTTCCAAGTTTTAAGCTTTCATTCGTCTTTCCAGTCGAGGTTAGGTTACCATTGCAGTTGCGGTCATCTTTTTCATGTTGAGCTTCTTCAGAAAGTAAATTCTTGTCAATACCATATTCCAACTCTCCACCAAGAACAAAAGATGATGTATCTGGAGCTGCTAAGGTATCCAGTGTATGGTTTGCACTTATAATACTTACAGGTGAATTATTTTCATCATATTCATAAACCCCAAGTGGATTCGGAAGCAGTTGATTCTGCTGAATAGGTTCATCATGGTTCCAAGATACTCTTTCTTTTGCATAAACATCTGACCATGATGAAGAAGAGAAATATTGATCGAGATACTCATCCATCATCAGCCACAAGAAAGGCAATCCACTTTTCTCCTCCGTTTATCTCAGGAACCGTGCTAAGTTTGAACTCTATCTATGTATATCAAAGACGACACAGAACACAGAGCCTATGAGATGAATCTTTTTTTGGCTCATTCTCTTGGCCTGTACCAGAAGTTTATGATAGATAGAGATACAATTACTCGTTAATAAAATAATTCAATTACAAGTAACAATTTTTGAACCAGGAGTACATTTAACTGCCTAGGGACAAAATGTAAAGATTGAATGCTAAAGAACCATACAATTGTTTTTATTTCATTTTTCGATTAAGCATTTCAAAACAATGAAGAAGAAAAAATTCCAACAGAAAGAAAAAAAAAAGTATATTAAAGCATAAGATTCAGTTATTGGCTAGTTTTGCTTTAGATTACCAGCAATTCTATTAAATAAATGAAGAAAAAAGATAGAAACTTCATACACAATAGCAACCCAGCATCAACCATCTAAAATTCAAAGAAAAGAAATATCTAGAACAATATACAAAAAAAAAATCCTTTTTTTTTTTTCTTTTCTTGAAGCAAAACACACACACAGAGGAAAAAAACACTGAACTTTATAACACCACAAACAAAAGAGTCGCAAATACCCTTCTGAACGCAAATTTATCAAAGTTTTTTTTTTTAATACATATATATATATATATATTCTTTATTGCACAAACATGCATAATCAAGGCAAATGACAAGACTTCAACAGAAAGAATCGAGACACCTACACAAGTTAGCTGGTCTTCATTTCATCAACTTCTCAAAATAACATTTCATGTTGCCAGCTGACGGATACACACACACACACACACACACACACACTTAACATGCTTGTCCATGCAAAATTTGATATACAAAATTAATAATTGAAAAGATAAAGGATAAATAATCATAATCATTGCATGAACATAATAAAAATCTATACTTTTAAGTAATTAAAAGAACAAACTTACAGAGAGAAAGGCAAAAGACTGTAAACTAGAAGACCGAGTAGTAAGCAAAAGCAGCTTTTTGTCTTCTCAGCATCCCACAAAAGGAGTTGAACTTTTGGAGAGAAACCGTTCTTTTTAAGGAAATACCCATTTTGGATCTATTATTGTATCATCTTTTGAATGTCGTTTTGGTAATTGTCCATAAAAGTTGTCACCGCTTGTCGAGTCTTCATTAGACCATATAGCGGGGATTCTATTCCCCCCTTCCGTTCCGTTTAATTTTCGGCGTTCAGTTCAGTTGCATTAACGTTCCAATCTGGGAGTCAATCATGTTCACAGGATAGCCCATTATTTTATGCTGCTGTGCGTTTACCCAAGTGACCTTAAATTGCAGTTACCTAATCGGATTTTATGTAATTTCGATGTGGGTATTGTGGTAATTTTGTTTGAGAAATCATAGTCGTCCCGGATAAAGCGGCGAAGTTTCGTTTAAGAGGCTCTGCCGGTTCATAAATGACGAAAACAACCTCCTGCTTTGCCTTGGTGGGAATGCCAACGCATCATATTTGGGATAGATGTTGCTAAACTTGAATCTATATTCATTGAAAAAATTTAATATCAAACTCATACTAAATCCCTAATAGATTTGACAATTTTTTACTAAAGTTATTTAAATGAATAATTAATATTAATCAAACTTGCAATTATATTCACGAATTTTTAATAATTTTTTAAATCTTTTTAAATTATATTTATATTATTATAAAATATTAAATTTAAATTTATAATATATCTAATTAAAATTAATAAATTTTTAATATTAATTCAAAATAAAATATATAACTCATATAAAATATTAAATTTATTAATATAAAATAAATTGATCACA
>CP135556.1:5355035-5444425 GCA_032402905.1 Khaya senegalensis | reverse complement strand
TTATAATTGAAGTAAACAACTTATTCTAATTTCTATTCTTCATTATGGTTTCATCTTATTTTGATTTTAACTCATTCCAATTCCAATCCATTTTGATCATAAATTAGTAAATGTACCATTAGTCAATTATTGATTCTCAATTTCTATATCATACATTAACAAGTTATACCATAGCTATATGCACATTAATTGAACAGTATAAAAGTCAAAACTCATGTTCATAAAAGCCTGTACAAATTAAAACTTCTTTTGAAATAAGATAGTACATAATTCCTTTGTGGTGTATATTATAAGTTATTAGAATCACTTGGCATTGTAGGCATTGATGTTGCTCCACTTTTGAAAATAAAAATTGTTTATATATTTAAAAAAAAATTTAAACAAGAAATTATGTCTACACATTTTTTTTTATATTTTTAATAAAAGTTAATTTTTTTATAAAAATTAAACATAAAAAATTGAAACTAACAATTAATTTATAAAAACAAGTTTTGAAAAATATAATTAAGTACTTGCAGTCTAATTTATATTCACGTTCAAGAATGATATCTCCCATATTTTTTAAATATGAAAAACTTATTCTATAAAATGTTAGTATACATAATTTTTAAAGTTATTATACTCTTAAATTTGGAATGAAACATCAAACAATATTAACACGTATTAGGTAATCATTAACTTTATATTGCTATAATTAATGTAAAAGTTATGTACTACAATCTATGAATGCAAAACAAATGTCTTATTAGCATCTTAATTTGCATAATAATTATATGAGCAATATTATTAAATTATAAAATATATTTAAACCTTTTGATTCACTTTATTAATCAAATACGAGAAAAAAAGTTGTTAATAAAATATTAAAAATAATTCAACTACAATGTATAGACAAATGCAAGATATTCACAGATACAATTTTTCCTTTAATTTTGGATAATAATTCAATTATGTCTCAATAATAAATATGTTTATACTTAATTTGGCCAAATTTTTAATATCATTAATTTCCAAATGGTAATAGAGGCACAAACTATCACTATACAAATTATTCAATTCAAACTAATGTTATTGATACTGTATATGTTCAGGTGGTCAATGAATGAGCTGGAGTTAAGATTTTTTGAGCTAGCTGAGCTAGACAAAGTTTTTTAAAGATTAGTTGATTGTGTATTCAAATTAGTTAGGAAGCTGTTATTTGTAATTAGAGCTAGTATAATTGTGATTTGGAATATTCAAAAAGCAAGTATAAATTTGTTTCAACTTGTATTTTGTACATGTGCTAGAAAACAATAAAATCTTTGAATTTTTCTTCTCTGTTTTTTAGTTTTCCTTTGTTTTTTTTTTGTTTCCTTTCAATTAAACAATAGCATATCAAAACCTTTACATGGTATCAGAGCTATAAAAAGATGGCCAATACTAACCATTCTTTATCAATTGCAAACATTAATATGATCTTTTCATTTGTTATTCCAATTAAATTAAATGGAACAAACTTTCTTGCATAGAAATCTCAAGTTTTATCATCAATTTGTGGTAATGGTTTGGAACACTTTATAAGCAATGAATTCAGTTGTCCTTTTCATTATAGATCAAGAGCAAATGATGGATCTATAATTGAAAACTAAGAATACATTCTATAGAGAAAGCAAGACCAATTACTCCTTAGCTGGTTGTTATCCTCTATGAATGAATCTATCATAGGTCTTGTGATCGACTGTAAAACCTTCTTCAAATTGTAGAAAGTAATCAATAAGTAGTTTGGCTCCCAAACTAAAGTTCAAATACTTTAGTTATGTTTCAGCTACAAAGCGCATAGAAAGAAGGTCTTTCTATGGCCGATTATCTCATTAAAATGAAGAAGTTGTCTAATCATCTAGTTGTTGTTGGATTTCTTCTCAACAATGACGACTTTTTTCTTTATCTACTAAGAGGATTAGATTCAGAATATGACTCAGTTATGGTTAATGTGACAAGTCAAAGTGAGGAATTAAGTTTGTAAAATATCTATTCAATACTTCTAACTCATGAGTATCGAATTTAACAGCAACATACTAATGCATCCATTTTGTAGTTGGAAATTTCTCTGCAAATTACCCATAAGCCAAAAGATTTAAGAAGAAAGGTAAAGGTCAAACTCTTATAACTTTAAAAATAACTTTGGTGATGGCAGATACAGAGTATATCAAAGCAATGGTGAAAGAGAAACTTATGGTGGTAGATCTTGGTCAAATGGAATAGGTAGCTCCAAACTTATTTGTCAGGTCTGTAATAAATTTGGTCATATTATCAATATCTGTTTTTACAAGTTCAATAAAGAATATATGACTCAACCTTTATATCTACCACAATAATAAAGCTACAATCAAGCTTTCAATTAGATGTTAGTTCAATAAATAAGGCTGCTTACATCGGTTATACTTAGGATAGTGGAGCTGTTGATGAAGGATGGTATTTAGATAATAGTGCAACTCATCATCTACGAAATAGCTTCCAGAATATCTTCTTGCAAGTTAGATTTCGTGGTTTTGACAAATTGATTATTGGTAATGGAGCTAGTTTGGACATAATAAATATAAGTTCAACAATTTTATACTTAAAGGATTCATCACATTCATCAATTATCTGAAATCAAGTGCTAGTTGTGCTTAAAATTATTAAGAACTTGATCAGTGTTGCAAGGCTTATAATTGATAATGACATCATTGTTAAATTTTTTGAAAATTTTTGTTTTGTAAGGATAAGAGAATAAGGAAGGTACTACTAAAATGAGTAATTTTGAGGGGGCTTTATAGGCTTTTACTTAAGACAATTTCAAGTTCTTCAAACTTAAATACTTCCTTTATTTCTTAACTTCTCTACAATGGTTCTATTTTTATATTTTCCATGTTTGATTTCTTGTCAAATAACACATGTTATAATAAATATTCATAAGTTTCTTGCTCTTGTTCCAATGTGTCTTCAATCTCCTTTTCTGATGAGACTTGATGTATTACATCAGAGGTTTAATCATTCAAACTTTAAATCTCTTAGATTGATTCTTAAGCATTGTAATATTAATTGTGAGGTAAATAAAACTTCAGTTCATGATTTTTGCAATGCTTTTCAATATGGCAAAAGTTATAAACTTCATTTTCCTAAGTCTTTTATTAAGACATCTCAACCTCTTGAATTATTACATATGGATTCATGGGGAACCCCAGCCATAATTTCAAATAAAGGTTTTCGATATTATTTTAGCATTGTTGATGACTTTAGCAAGTACACTTAGATATTCCTTTTGAAACTTAAATCTGATACCCTGTTTACTTTCAAACATTTTAGGTTATTAGTTGAAAAATAATTTAATTATTCGATTAAAGCCATACATTTTACTATTGAAAGAGAGTTTTATTTTTTTATTTTTTCTAACTTTTTAAAAACTATTGACATTTAACACTTCTTTTCTTGTCTTTCCACTCATTATCAGAACAAAGTCATTGAAAGAAAATATATAACTATTATTGATATGGCTTTAACTTTGCTTGCTCAAGCTTCTATGCTTATGTGTTTTTGAGGGAGTTTTTTCACACTTTAGTTTATCTACTCAACAAAATTTCTTAACCTATGCTTGCTTTCTTTACCTTTAACCATATCATTCTCACAAACATGATTTTCATTCTGCCTAATGTACTTTCATTAGTTACTGTACTATGCATAATGGATATAAATGTCTTCATCCTTTGAGCAGAATTTTGAATTTCAATGAATCTTCATTTCCATTTGCATTTTTGCATACATTTGGTTATTCTTCTATTGTTGTTTCTTTAAGTTTTCCATCTATCATTCATATTCTTCAATCTCAATATGCTTTGCCTTCCAATGCTACTTTTGTATGAATCCCCTTAAACTTTCCAAGCACAATTGTTAGCCTTCACTTTCAGGTGCAAGTTGTTCCTTATTCTTTTTCTCCTTTGCCTGGTTCTATTCTTTGTATTTCTAGTGTTCCAACTAATATTACACATATTATGGTTACATAATCCAAAAATGGTATTTTCAAGCAAAAATTTATATGGTTGATGTTTCTTGTGTTACACCTATTTCAACTAAGCAAGTATTAAGCATTTTAGTTTAAAAGGTAGTTATAGAAGATGAGTCTAATGCTTTGCAATGAAATCATACCTGGGATTTATTTTTTTTTTCTTATGCTATAAAGTTGTTAGCAGTAAGTAGGTTTTTAAAACTAAGTTTAACTTAGATGGTGCTATATTTAAGCGTAAAACTCGGTTAGTTACAGAGAGTTTTTTTACACTTATAATCCTATATCAAAGCCTCTATTGTCCGATTAATCTTTAGTTTGGTAGTTATGAATAGGTGGATAATTTAGCAAATCAACATTAATAATGCCTTTCTACATTGAAAGCTTTTTAAGGACTATTTATATTCATCAATTTGAAGGCTTTATTAGTGATAAGTTTCCTTCTCATTTGTAATGCAAGCATTTTATGATCTTAAACAAGCTTTTTGAGCATGGTATGATCAACTTCACACCACTCTTTTACATTAGGGACTTTAAAATTCGAGAGCTGACTCTTCTTTCTTTATCCAACATACTGCTACATCTATGCTTCTCATTCTAATATATAATGATGATATCTTAATAATTAGCTTTGATAAGTTTCTATCAGAATCTTTTTTTTCTTAATTGGGGTAGAATTTTGCTCTCAAAGATCTTAAACAACTTGGTTATTTCCTTGGCATAGAAGCCACTTACAATGTAGTTGTTTTACTATTATCTCAAACAAAATACATTAAGGACCTTTTTTCTCGAGCAAACATAACTACCTACAAGGGCTATGATACTCTTATGACATAAGGTGCTAAACTCTCTAAATTTAATGATAAATCATTTGAGGACATATCATTTTATCAAAGCATTATTAGAGGTCTCCAGTATGTTACCTTGACAAGGCATGACATTGCCTTTTCAGTCAATAGGGTAAGCTAATATTTGGCTTCTCTTATTATCAAACATTGGCAAGCTTGTAAAAGGTTATTTCGATATCTTTAACAAACTTCTTCTTTTAGTCTTCAGTTTTTTTCAAGAAGTACAACATATTTAGTTGTGTTATCGAATGCCAATTAGGCTTGTGACTTGGATAATAAAAAGTCAGTGAGAGATTATGTTATCTATTTTGAAGGAAATTTGGTTTGGTAGTCTTCCAATAAGGAACATGTGGTCTCTTGGTCTAGCTTTGAATTTGTGTACCATTCATTAGCTTCTACATGTTCTGAACTTTCCAAATTATTATCTTTGCTTGTTGAATTAAGAGTTCTTTTTTCTGTTATTCCCATACTTTGGAGTGGCAATCAAAGTGCTGTTACTTTAGCATAAAATCCTATTTTTCGTGCTAGAACAAAACATATTGAATTAGACATTCACTATGTTCATGATAAGATACTTTGTAAGGTGCTTGACATTCATTTTGTACCTAGTGATCATTAAATAATTGATATTGTTATTAAGTCGTCCTTCGCTTCCTTTTCCAATTTTTGTACAAAGCTGCAAGTTCTTTCCTGAACTTTAGCTTGAAGGGGGATGATACTATATATATTCAAGTGGTGAATGAATAAGTTAAAGTCAAGATATTTTGAGCTAGATGAGCTTAATGAAGTTTGTTAAAGATTAGTTAATTGTGTATTTAAATTAGTTAAGAAGCTATTATTTGTAGTTAGAGTTGGTATGTATTTGATTTGAGATATTTAAGAAGCAAGTATAAATATGTTTCTACTTGTATTTTATACACATGCTAGAAAACAATAAAATCTCTAAATTTTTCTTCTTTGTTTTTCAAATTTTCTTTGTTTTCTTTCTTTTTTCTTTCAACCAAACAATAACAAATCAAAACCTTTATATTTATCATGCTTAATTACATAGATTTTTTAGATTTGTTTTAGCAAATTGATTCATTTTTTGGGCAAAAATTGTTTTTGGCCAAATAAAACATCTAACTTAATTTTGCCTAAACAAATAGTGATTTGGAAAAAAAATACCCTTGCTACATATTTTCATTTTTTCATCTTCGTTGTTCCACAATGGAAGTCGTTTTGCCAAAAGAGAAAGCTCTTCCTACCCGCAAAGCAACAAAAATAGTGCTTGAGAGATTTTCAACAACATTGGTGACGATAAAAGCATACAGAGTCTCATGTGTGAATTATTCATTTCATTTGTATCACATTTTAATTTCCTTATTCATTTACTGCTCTAGTTTGACTTTGAGTTTGCAAATTTGGACCACATTGGCTAGGTGTTGTGGTTTTAGTATCTTTGATGATGTTTATGCTAATGTTTGTGAGAATATTGACATGGGAAACACTAATATGTGAGAGAAAACACAATTTAATAATTTAGTTATCTCACTTTTCAATTTATCAAGAGAATCTATTTGAAATTGAAAATTATATCTATTGATTGTTTTTATTGCATTATTGCTAGGGTTTTATCAACTATCTTTTTTAAAATTCGTGATAATTTTACTTTATAATAAATTTAAAAGATATTTTCTTTTAATTTTTGTAAATATATTTAATTATGTATAATTTTCCTAAAGCTTAGAGAAAGTGTATGAATTTTTATAAATATATTTATTTATGTATGATTTTTCTAAACCTAAAAAAAAAAGTGTAAATTTTTATAAATATATTTATCTATGTAATATTTTTCTAAACCTTAGATAAATCGTGTGAATTTTTATAAATATATTTATCTATGTATGATTTTTCTAAACCTCAAAATAAGTGTGTGAAAATACTTATATTTATTAAAAATAAAGAGATAAAATTATTTTAGTCATTTTATTATTTTAATTAGTAAATTAATGTTCAAATATAATAATTTATTTTTGATAAATATATTCTATTAGGTTTTTTAAGAAAATGTATCTAAATATAATTTTATCAAATTTTAAGGAAAGTATAGAAAAATATTAATTTTCACTAAATATGTACTTATATATTGGATTCAAATTCTTTTTCAATCTTAACTTTTAGCTAAGTAGAATAATATAAAGGATTAATGATGTAAAACAATAAGAAAATTCTCAACATACATGATTATACACTTATTATATGTTGATGCACAGAAGGTGAAGACACTGCGTAAACAAGGAGTTCACAAGTCTAGTGGACTGTTCTGTTTTACAGATGGACCCTGATTGTCTTCCTGATATTTAATACTAGATCTAAAATTGATGGAGAAGGAAAAGAAGGGCTGAAGAGGATCTTACCAAACAGAGATTATAGATGCTCAGGAAAAGTATCCATGAATTAAATACAAAGGTCATAGCTCATTTCATTTTGGATTTTAATATAAGAAGAGTATCTTTCAATTAAATTACACTAACGATTCTATGCATTCTTCATCAATGACCGACCAAAAGGACAAAACATTTGATGTCTTATTAATAAATAGAATAATATTAAAGATAAATCTTTTATTTAGAAAATTTTGGATCTTTCATGAAAATAATTGATGTGAACAATTATAGGAAGATATGATTCTCTCCTCATCTTTTATATCATTAGCTATTAAATAAATATTGATACATGATATAATAATAATAATGAATAGTTCAATTATATCTTAATAAAATTTACAAATTAATTTCACATTTTACAATTCTAAATTAAAAAAATTAAGATACAATATAGGTTATTTATTATTAGTTATATTACGTATTAACAATTATTTAAATCGTTTTGTTTGACCTTAACTTTTAAATAGATGTTGATATGTAATATAATAATAATAATAAACGGTTTAATTTGTATTTTAATAAAATTTATAAATTAATTTTATACTTTATAATTATAAATTAAAAAAATTAACATATAACTTGAACTATTTATTATTAGTTATATTAGACATTAATATTTAGAAATTAATAACACACACACACACACACACACACATTCATCAACCAATATTCCTCATTCTCATGCAACTTGTTATCCGCATTTGCTTACTCTTGAAGAATGAGAAAGCTTTTATTCAAACAGTAAAATAATGAAAGAAGTATATAATTTTTCATGGTTGTAGGGTAATTTTCATTTTTTTTTTAAAAAAAGGAGAAATGTGTCAAGGAAATAAGCAGTGTCACAATTTGACAGATGATTCGCATTGGTATAAAATAAATAAATAATGAAAGCGTGTCGCAATTACACTATCTAATATAAGATTTACAATCGGTTGTCAACACCTTAGAGATGAAATTAATTAACTTATGTTATTGCACCTGCACGTTGCATTATCTTATGAAGCAATTTGTTCACTTAATTTATTAATTAATAATTGGTTATTACCTAAATCTTTGATCATTTTTCACTTTCTCTCTGGGTTTTGCAATAAGCTTAACTAATGTTAGTGTTTTGAATAACCTTTAAAAAAAAAAAATTTGTGCACACAATGAAAGTCATGATGATATATTGGATATTTAATGTAGTATTATTATTGCATATTGTTATGATCTTTATCAAGAAATCAATATTCAGGCAACCAATTTCACACAAATGAATCAAGCATAGACACAAAAACAAGAAACCAATCAAACAATGAATGCAAAAGAAACATAAAAATTACATGGTTCAGCTTATAGCCTACATCCACGAATAAACACACCAACAAGCTTCCTTCATCAAGAACAACGATTACAAATATTAAGAGAGAATTCTTAACTCTTCAGAGAACTCAAGAACTCTTCAATTCACTAATTACAGACTTGAGAATCATCATCTAAAGTAACTAACTTGACCAGCTTTTATACTCTATTTTAAGCTTAACAAAGTTGTTAAAAACCTAATAACAACTCAGCTGAGAAAGCAGCCAATGAGAGTTTGATACATTATTTAAAATTTCTTAAGTTTCCCTCCATAAAAGTGTTGAGAACACCCTTCAACATTTCTCCACCTTGTTCGAAGACTTCTCCATTTTGCTGATTTTAATCATTTCCTTCTTCATGACTTCTTAGCATCCAATGCCTACCAAATCCAAGCAAAACTTGAATTTAACATATGGCAATACTTTTCTAACCATGTTAAATGGATTGGAATCAATGTGAACTTTCTGAATTTTCACAAATCCTCTGGTAATCTCTTCTCTCACAAAGTGATGTCTTACATCTATGTATTTGGTCCTTTTATGGAATACTTGATTTTTTGTGAAATGAATAACACTTTGATTATCACAGTTTATCACTATAGCTTTTTGGTGCATCCATAATTCACTCATAATTCTCCTTAACCACAAAGTTTCTTTCACAGCTTCATGACAATGAATTCAGCTTCTATAGAGGATAATGCAACAATTGATTATAGATTTTCCTTTCAACTGACCAAACATCTATTAAGATTGAAGAAGTAAGATAAAGTAGATTTTCTCTTATCTTTTTCTCTTGCAAAGTCAGAGTCGACGAATTCAATTATATGTTGTTGTTGAACTTTATCCCTTCAATATACCAATTCATACTTCAGTGTGCCCTTCAAGTATCTTAGTATCCATTTGACTGCACACCAATGTTCTTTACCTAGATTTGACATATACCTATTTATAACACTCACAGCAAATACTATGTTTGGCATGGTACACACCATAGCATACATTAGATATCCTACTACCTGAGCATAAGAAATTCTGGCTATATTAACTTTGTCTTTCTCAATTACTAGGCATTAAGATATAGATAATTTAAAGTGACCTGCCAAAGGAGTTTGAACTTGTTTTGAATTCAGCATTCCAAACCTACTTAGCACATTTTTGAGATACCTTTGTTGTAACATGAATAAAGTTCCATGCTCTCTTTTTCTTTGTATCTCTATTTTAAGAATTTTCTTTGTTGTCTCTAAATCTTTCATTTCAAACTCACTGTTGAGAAGGGCATCACTTTATCTATTTTATATCTTTCTTTACATGCTCTTAGCATATTATCAACATACAGAACTAGATAGATAACTTCACCTTGTTCTAACTTCTTATAATAGACACAACTATCATATTTGCATCTTTTAAAGCCTTGCTTTGTTATGAATTGATCGAACCTTTTATACTATAGCCTAGGGTACCGTTTCAAACTATATAATGACTTCTTAAGTAGACAAACCTAATCTTCTTTGCTGGATTCTACAAACCCTTCTAGCTGTTGCATCAAAATGATTTTTTCAAGCTCTCCGTGTAAGAATGCTATTTTAACATCCATTTTGTCAAATTCTAAATCCAAAATAGCTACTATTGACAACAAGATCCTTATTGAATTGTGCTTAACTACAGGTAAGAAGGTTTCATTGTAGTCTA
This sequence comes from Khaya senegalensis, assembly GCA_032402905.1. Lineage (NCBI taxonomy): Eukaryota > Viridiplantae > Streptophyta > Magnoliopsida > Sapindales > Meliaceae > Khaya > Khaya senegalensis. The sequence goes on along the minus strand of CP135556.1, from coordinate 5,434,101 downwards.
TGCCTTTTTTCTGCATAAAACACTTTGCTACTAACCTTGCCTTAAATCTAGGTAAATCACCAAATAAATTAGCTTCCTTAGTATTAAAAATCCACTTACAGCTGACTATTCTTTTGTTTTCAAGTTTAAAAACCAGAACCCAAGTTTTATTTCTTCTTAATGATTCCGTTTCTTCTAGCATTGCCTTCTTCCAATGTGCACTTTCCTTGTAACACATTACCTCTTCATAGGTTTTAGGATCATCTTGCATCATTGACATAATAGTTATTAATGCAACTGATATCATATCTGCATATACATACCTACTAGGTGGTTTGATGATTCTTCTTTCCTTATCTCTTGCATGATTATAGTCTTGTAAATCACTTGACTGTATTTTCGAATCTTGAGGAAGATTTGTATTGGTCTCAATATCACCTCCCTTTTGTGTTGGTAATGTTCTAACTCGAATTGAGTCCAACTTTTCTGATCATCTCTAGTTTCTAAGGTATTACTTGCATTATAAAATGCCATTTCATTGAATACAACATCTCTTGAAATGATACATTCAGATGCCCTTCCATCTGGGCACCAAATCTTGTAGCTTATGACTCCTTAAAGGTATCCAATAAATACCTCTTTCACTACCCTTACATCAAGTTTTCCTTACCTCACATGTACATAAGCTTGACAACCAAACACTCTCAAGTTATCATAAGTTGCAAGAACTCCACTCTAAACTTCTTCAGAAGTTTTAAATCCAATTGTAGATGAAGGACTCATATTTACAAGATAATAGGCAATAGTAACTGCCTCAGCCCAAAGCTTCTTTGGCAACTTCGAATAAACAAACATGCATCTTGCCTTGTCCATTAAAGTTTTGTTTATCCTTTTAGCAAGACATTTTGCTAAAGAGTATTTACCACAATTTAATATTTGACAATTCCACACTTTTTGTAAAATTCTTCAAATACATTGTTATAGAATTCTAATCCATTCTTTGAGGCCATGCTATCCACAGAAGATCCTAAGAGTAATTTTCAACTAAAACCTTCCATTCTTTGAACTTTTGAAAGACTTGATCCTTAGTCTTGAGAATATACACCTATACCTTTCTTGAAAAGTCATCTATCAAAGTCAAAAAGTATTTTTCTTGATTGAGATATGGCACTTAAGCAGGCCCCAAGAGATTTAAATGGATATAGTCCAAGGTCTCTTTTGTTATATGCTTAACTTTGTTGAATTTAACTCTACAAGACTTTCCCAATATACAAGTCTTACAGAACTTAAGATCACCAACCTTTACTCCTTTCAGTAACCCTTGTTTGCTCAGTTCTTTTATACCTCTTTCACTCATATGACTAAGTCTAAGATGCCATAGCTTGATTTCATCAATTTCTATCACAATGGTTATAGAGGCCATGCCATTCGCAGAAGATCCTAAGAGTATATATAAATCATTCTGTCTTATTCCTATCATAACTATCATTAAGCCTTTAGTTATCTTGAGACTACTTTTATTTGCTTTAAAGGTATAACCTGAAGCATCTAACATGCCTAAAATAATCAAATTCTTTTTTAAATCAAGTACATGTCTCACCTATTGTAGAGTTCTGATAACCCCATCATGCATTTTACTTGTTACATCTCTTATTCCTATAACTGAGCATGCCACATTATTGCCAAACAATACTTTTCCCCCATTAATTTCAGAATATATTATAAATGCATTTTTAAAGAGACTTATATGAAAAGAATAGACAGAATACATTTCCCCCATTAATTTTAGAATATATTGTAAATGCATTTTTAAAGGGACTTATATAAAAAGAATAGACAGAATCAAGTACCCACTGACTTCTGTTTTATTCTCTGAAATAATAAGAATATTAGCACTCTTATAACCTTTTTATGAAGATTCAGAATCTAAAGTTGACCCTGATGCCACCACAGCATTGTTTTGTTTTTCCTTTACTTCCTTGCCTTTATGCTTTCTTTTTGAGCAATCCCTTTTGAAATGCCCCTCCTTATTGCACTGAAAACACCTCTTTTTCTTATTCTTTAATCTTGATCTGCTAATGTTAGTCTTCTTTTCTTCCTTCTTTTTACCTCATCCCCTGGTAATAAGTCATTCACCGTTGCTTGATTTTTTTGCCTCTATTTTCTATAATTCTTTTATGTTCAATGCTGACTTCATATCCTCTATTGAGAGTCTCCCTTTTAAAGAAAAATATATATGCAAAATACTCGTAAGAGCTTGGCAAATATCTAAACAACATCAATGCCCGATCTTTATCCTTAATCTTAATGTCAATATTCTCAATATTTAAAATGATCTTATTGTAATTATTAAGGTGGTCTTGCATTAAAGTGTAACATCTTAAAATTTTTATACTCTTAAAACCTTGTTATAAAGTTATAATACAGTATTTTTGAGAATTTTTATAAGAGAGAGAGTTGACCGGTATTCGGGACAGCGTGCTGTATGAGCAGAAAATACAGTATTTTATTACCGGTATCAGAAATTTGACAACGGAAGTGGAAAGCTGTAATTTTTGTCGTGCGTGCCCGACTATATAAGCGGGACGGGGTCGGAAAACTCGGAAAACAAATTTCACTTTTTTCCTCCATTTTCTCTCTCTTCTCTCTCTCCTCCCCACGGCTCTCTCTCCTGTGAACAGTAATTTTCGTCACCGGACCTCAGATCACCTCACCACCGGCGAGTGGAGGACCGCCGGACCGCCGCGAGTGCAACGCCGCCAACCCCGCCCCGATCGCTGCTGCCACGCGCCCTCACGCGCCGCCCGAAGCTCTGCCGACGTAAACTTTGACCAGCGATTCACGGCGGACGGCGGCGAGTTGACCGACACCTCCGGTGCGTCTGGGACCGTCTCGCCGCCCTCTTCACGGTGGTGTGCCCCTTTCCGGCATTTGGTCATCGGATTCCGGCGTGGGAAGGCTGATTGGGAAGGGGTGTTTCCTGCAAGATTTCTGGCGACCGGTGTAGCTCCGGTGGAATCTGAACCGACCAGTGTGCTCTCCGACACTCGTACTCCAACGCGGTATGTTTAGATCTCAATTTGGAATGAGTTTCGATGATGATTTTAGGGTCCAAAGTAGGTTCCTTAACATCTGAAATTTTAGGATGATTGGTGATTTTGAAGGTTTAATTTGTGTTTTGTGGCATATGGACACCATGAACAGCATCCCGACATTGCAAGGATTACAATGGTGTGTTCCGTTCGTGAAACAGAAACCGAAAGTTCGTGGGTTGAATAGTGTCCGTAAATAGTACCTCGTGAACAGTAACTTTCACGTTTTTCGAGGAAAATCTGTAGCGTACGCAGGAGTATTTCGAACGCGTATACCCTCTCCGGGATAATTTTTCATCATTCGTATAGGCATTGGGTACCTGAAGGTAAGATAATATAATATTTAAATTGTGAAAAAATTAGTTTTAATATTTATAATGTTTATACTTGCATGAATATACATCATAATAATGAGTTAAATTGTAGAAAAGTCCCATTGACGTGGAATGGGCATGATTGTGCAATTAGAAGTGTTAATATCCTTGTGTTAGATATATATATATATATATAGTTATAAGCATAATACCATTACCGTCGACCTGCAGTGTTAGATTAGGTATTCTAAAATACCTATACAGCATTGTATGTCCCATGTTTGTATTTACATATATTTATATGGTAGGAACACTTGTATATACACACGTAATTATGCCCTTATGATGGAATGATTGAGTAGATGCTGCATTCGATGTTTTGCAATGCTATTCAAATTAACATGTGTGCATACGTTAGTATATTATATTTATTGTGCCGTAGTAAGGTAATGAGTATATTTTTACTTGTGATGACATGTTGGGATTGCGTGTAATAACGCAATATATGATAACCGATTAGAATATGTTTCTGCGAATTTGTATTAATAGTGGTATAGTGTATCCATGTGTTCGAATTGTGATATATTTCTATGTTTTTATCTTGATTGTCTTATGGGATATTTATATGCCATAGTGGAATATATTTTTATAACTAAGTACTACTAGCCTTACGACAAATCCATACGTATGAAGTCCTTATAGAATATAAGGACTAATAAATGTGTTGCATAGGTAATTATATTACCTATCATGAAATTACTAAAATGCTGCTTGATTAATGTAGGCAAAATAGTCATGTTATTATGACTGAGTCGACTATAAATAAATCTGTGTGGATAACTGGTATAATTGGGATAATTAGGGATCGGTAGTTTTTTCGTTACCCTAGTAAAGCCGTTTAGGACGGAGCAGTATCATTATAATAAGACTGTGGTGCCCTTCGAGGTATGTTGAACCCACAGCAGCTCCGGATTGATAATAAGACTGTGGTGCCCTTCGAGGTACGTTGAACCCACAGCAGCTCCGGATTGATAATAAGACTGTGGTGCCCTTTGAGGCATGTTGAACCCACAGCAGCTCCGTATTGATAGTAAGACTGTGGTGCCTTTCGAGGTATGTTGAACCCACAGCAATTGAGAAATGATAATAAGAATCATGGTGCCCGCAGGGTATGTTGAACCCATGGTTGGAAGCGGTTGTTTTCCATAGCGTCCTTGGGTACGTGCAACCCATGATAGAACTAATTATCTTGTTGGTCTGAGGAACCCGGTGTGGGCGAATAACCATTGTATACATATATTGAAGTGTACGGTGGATATCATGGCCACGATTCATAATTTACTTAATTATGACAAATCTATAAGGAAATGAATTCGTGTACCTATTAGATTTAAACTGCATGATAGAGTACTTCTATCTGCTAAGAGTTGCTTGTGTTAGTGTGAACTGCAATGAGGCAGTAACACGTTGTGTTTTATTTGGTATGGGGACTGTCCTGGTTTTCTTATGCAGGTAGGGCAACTTATATGTATAGGTAAACTCTTGCCGAATTTCTATAAGAAATACTATTCATACAGCTATTCATGACCTCCCCTGGTATTCTGATTTTCATATGTAGCGGAGGGTCTAGGATTACCTTTAATTGCAGTCACAATCAGGTTTTTGTTATGACTGTAAATGGCGGAAATGGTTGAAGTCTGATTACACCTTGGCAAGTGTCAATTCTTTGAGAGGAAACTTAAGCTTGTAAAAACAGAGAGTTAGCATCAGCTTGAACAAGGAGAATTAGTATTTAAATAAGATAATGAGTAAGGCAATAAATAGGCTACCTCACTTCTAGTATATAGAATCCTGTTTAGCTCACCGATATGTTGGTAAAATGAAAAGAATATGTGTGAATTCATAATAAAATTAAAGATCATGTGAGAAACTTGAGAATATTGTGGAAAAGGCGCATTGGAGGTATTACAGGTTATTCGACATATTAGTTTGCACGTTTATTCCTATAGTTGAGAATACGGTAAAAATATGACGGTGCAGGAACTATGTTATGAGTTTACATTGTTATTGTCGCTATACTTAGTGAACGACTAGGATTAGATTGATATGTGTCCTTAGAATAGTATAGTTAATGTTTAATGTAAGTGAAAGAATCCCTAGTATTGGATAAAGAATGAAAGACGTGTATTTGTGATTATAGTATAACTGTCAGGTTGTCTTGCTTCAGTGAAAATAAAGAGATAATATGAATGTATGATAACATAGACTGGTAATGAACCAGTATTGAGATAATTGTGAGACGTGGATCGGATATGTATGTTCCATCTCCCTCAGCTGAGCTTGTAAGCCAGTTTTTAATGGAGGTGTGACGTTAAGACTGTGGTACCCTGAGGGGTAGGTGGAATCCACAGCTGTCCTCCAAACGGCCCAGTGGCTTAGAGTAACAACCATGATCCATAATGTTTATAAGTATAATCGATCACTTGTAAACGCAATAAAATTTCTATCACCAACCTTCCGGGAGTAGAAATGGCATACAGAAACAGTGTTATTATTTTACAAATACCCTCGGTTGTATCTATATTTAGGAGTTTGAAATATCTGTATCCTATGTGGGTATTGATTGTGTGCCCAGGATATTTTGGCTATTTCGGGCCGAGTGTGTGATTGATACTGTGTGGTTATACCGGCTTCTAAGCAGTTTCTCTGTATGGGGCCGCGGCATTAGTCGTTATTTATACGAATAAGTACGTAATGTTTTTATATGATCATGTAGGTGTTCGTTGATAAGAATAGAATTAGAATTTAAACGGACACAGGTGATAGCGTGATTCATTTAGATAATATATTGATTGAGATTGCATTATTTGTATATGGTATATTATGAGCAGTGTTACTCTGATTGAAATATTTATACAGAATTCATAAATGATATAGTGCTTAGAATTCAAGAGGAGATGATATGATATCTTGTGTACATTATTGAGCATATGCTTGTTGGAACATGTACATTGATATGTGGACATGCATTTACTTGTGTGTGTGGAATTGTGTGAAATGGCCAAAATAAGTAGGGATTCAGGTAACATGCTCCTTCCTTTATTTAAGTATTGTATTATCTTACTGAGCCATGTGGTGTGCTCACCCCTTTGTGGGATTATTATTTTCAAGTGAATACGACATAGCGGTAGCGGTTCCGGAAAGTGCAGTTGAGGTAAAGATTTTCGGGTGGGGCATAGTATATTTAAGGGTTAGGCCATTGTTATGTAATTTTATTTCTGTGTACTCTGAAGTATTAATTTCATTAAAATGCATAACAATTCTTTCGAAAAAAAAAATAAAAATACTATTTTAGCTGTTACTATTTATGTGGTTACTTTTTATAAACTCTTTTGAATAAATGAAAACTTCGCTTCACTATGAAAAAGCGTTGATTTTTGCTTTTTCGATAATTTCAATGTACTATATGCCACATGAATAGAAATGAAAGGAAGGGGGTGTTACATAAAGTTCCAGGCTGTATTGTAAAGTTATACAACTGTCTCTTCCTATAAAGTCTATTAGCAAGAAATCTTGTCATAAACATGCTTTCCAATTTAAGCTATAAAAAGGCAGCATCATGTTGTTTTGACACATCTCTTAACACTCCATCTCCAAAACTTAGAATAATTGCATTATGTGCCCTCTTCAATATATCCTTATTTTTCTTTTTAGATAAAGATACAGACATATTCCTTTAACCTTTTAGGGCTTTTTCAAGACCTTGATAGACGAGAAGAGCTTTCATCTTTAATCTCCAAAGGTTAAAATCCGTTTATGTAGTAAGTTTTTCAATTTCAAACTTAGTGGTAGCCATGATTTTTTCAACAATCGAGCTTTGATACTAGTTTGTTACAATCTTTATCAAGAAATTAATCTTCAAGCAACCAATTTCACATAAATGAATCAAGCATATACACAAAAATAAAAAACCAATCAAACAATGAATGTAAAAAAAACACAAAAATTATGTGGTTTGACTTATAGCCTTCATTAAGAACAACAATTACAAATATCAAAAGAGAATTCTTAACTCCTCAAAGAACTCAATAACTCTTTAATTTGCTAATTATAGACTTGAGAATCATCATCTAAAGTAACTAACTTGACCAGCTTTTATACTCTATTTTAAACTTAACAAACTCATCAAAAACAGAATAACAACTTAACTGAGAAAGCAACTAATGAGAGTTTGACATGTCATTTAAAATTTCTTAAGTTTTTCCTATAAAAGTGTTGAAAACACCCTTTAACACCTATTCTTTTAGGCTTTCTAAACTAGTCAGGAAACCACAATTGGGGTTGTAACAGGTAAACTTAGCTATGAGAGGACCAATGTTGCAATAATTTATCACAGCACTAGAGAAGATTGTTACCCCAGCCAATTTATTGATTTTTGTGTGTCATTAATTATTGGCATAAATTAGAGGTTTGTAAGGTTTACAACACTAGTACCAAAACAAAGTACGAGAACCAACTGAGAATTGGTTTACAACACTTGGCAATAAAAATGCATGCCTAAGAATTGGTTTTTCATCTAAGAAGTTTGGATTCTTTATTAGATCAGTTTATTTACACAAGTTAAACTAGTTTTTGAATTTGCAAGGGAAAAATCTCGAAACAAGAATAGAAACAAATTAACTGCACTAAATTTATGGTTTAATAAAAATAAATCTCAGACTTTGTTAATTAATAAATAACAAAACTTTGCCATTGAGTAACAAGCAACTAGCTGCTACCTATATCACCACCTAGCTAATTTGGAAAGATGTGGTTGCAAGCATGCCGAGGATGGATTCCTACGAGTATTTGGTACTACATGAGTAGTGTTGAAAAGAATTTATTCAAGTGCAATTTACACAATATGCAGATGCGGCATGCATGCGACTAGAATTCTTTTTTTCTATAGGTAGAATTCAAATACGTTAAAATTTTGTTTGATATTAAAATATAAAGTTTTTAAAATTGTAATTATTTTACATAAAATATTAATTAAAGAAGAAATAGTGTTATGATACATTTACCACAATCTCACACAAAGTTTGAATTAAATTGAGCAAATACCCCTTGAAAATCAGTCACTATAACTACAATTGCTTACTACTTAAATAAGATAGTAGTTATTATTCTTATCACGGGTAGATCTTATAAATCTTTGTTCTAAGTGTAAAGAAGAGCTAAAAAATCAAGTTTCAACTATTCTTAAGGTCCAAATTCTCACTTGTTATATAATTAAGTATAGGTACACTTGTAATATTTGAAATCAAGTTTAATAAGTTTAATAATGTAAAATATAAATTTATTGATTATCGAAATAGATTGAGATGATTGTAAATTCTATACGTTGAGACCATAAAATTGATTGATTGACTAAAAAATTAATTGAAATAGGACTTAAAGATAAGGATTGGAAAGCTAAATACTACGTTTAGGAAAATCACTGGATTCAAAAGTTTCGTATACTATTAAGTATTATGAAGACGAGTGGGGAACAGTGATAGAAAATATAAAATTGTTATCAATAAATGTTTTGGACTTAAGATCACCATAATTTTCAATATTAAAAATGGTATATTTTAATATTTTCAAATATTATCTGTAAGAAGATAGATTATAAAGAAAATAGTCAGATATATATGACTTGTGTAAAGGAATGTGTGTAATTAAAATAAAATTTATCCCTTTTATATAATGGGAGTGATATTTTAAATTTTTTGATTGAGTGAAATTATGAAAATACATAGTTATACTCAAATAAGTCAATATGTAATATTGACTTTATTTGATAGAATAGTTTTACTCAGAATATCAAAAAAATATAAAATTAAACTATATGAGGGTGACACATTCTATACCTCGTATTCAATTAAAATATCTAAAATAAAGAGATCAAATTATATATAACATTGGTTACGAATAAAGTGATGTCAAACTACTGATATTCTTGTCACTTAAGTAGTCTTAATGTATTGTTAGAAATCGCTTATTACTTATAATATTAAAAATTATATTTTAGTGTTACTACCTACGTTATGAGAATTTATTGGGTCATATATTAAAATCAAAAATAATAATGACGTTAATTTATAAAGGTGAATATATATATATATATGGAGAATTCTATCTACGTTTAGAATTTATTAAGTTATTTGAGTATTAAATTTAACTAAGTTTATAATATAAAGATTGAACTAAATTTTATTAGTTTATATTTTATTAAATAGATTGAGTTTTAAAAGGAAGTCCAAAATAATAAGTTAAGTTTAAATTGAAACCCTAAAATAGTATTATAAATATATTATATTTGCATTTTGTAATATCTGTGCTTAGAGTTTGCTTTGTGTATTTACTTTTGAGAACAAAAAAAAAAAAAAAATACACAAAACAATCAATATTCAAAATGCAAGAGCTAGTATTTCAAAAATTGATTCCCAATTGTATGGATATTATAAAAACATTTAAGCAATCAATCTGTATATATGGTTTGGCATATCGTCTATTATATAAATTACGTCTAATACAGATATATGTACAAATCTACTATATTATATTGATGTACATATATAATTTTAAGATTTATCACATGAATCTTGAAAAGTAAATAATTTTTTTTTTATATTTTTCGCTGCGTTTATGTACTAGTTTATTTATATCATCATCACTGCACAACATAACATTATCATAGTTGCAAGTGTTCTACTACTGAGAGGTGATGGTAGAATTGTTGAATCTATTAAAACTTTCAGTGTATGGTCCCTAATAGCTGGTAGAATTGCAGCCGAATGGACAGTAAGATCAATAACTATTGGAATAATTACTGGAAACAGCTATAACAGAAGATGAAATCGTTCTTTTATCCATTGTCCAAAGAAAACGGTGGCATCGTTCATACTGTTGTTAATTCAAAGTTTTCCTTCTAGCAGTACACTGGCTCTTAAAAGAAAACCAATATTACTTGAGATTTTGTTGCGATTTTTATTGTCCCAAAAATGTTTTGAGATCAATTTTAATTTCATTACTTGCTCCCATGCATTTTTGTCAAGACAGATTGTGATATTCAACAGGTGAATGAAAGCCTGGCTACTTCAAACTTGGTCTACGCGATGCAACAACAAGAAAGTGAGCTCTGCACCCAATAGATGAAGCGTAAATACACGATTATAAAAGAGCCAATTCTTTAACCCTTAAAATTACAATTTGGATAAGATATTCAAATTCATTCCTTCTTGATTGAAAGGAATTCTTATAGCTCTAACAAATAAGGCAAATAGAGCCTATACAAAGATAACAAAAAACATAGTATTGTCTGAATCTTGAGGATTAAAAAATCTTTCAAGCGTTATTAATAGAAGGCATATTTGTTAATTGAATTTTTTGATTGGTGACAAAACAGTAATAAATGGTATATTTGTTACATTAGATCTTTTTAATTTATTTGGCTTGGCTCTTCTTTACCCTTTTGGGGCATCTTTGGTTTTGACTCCTCTTTATCCCATAGAGCCCATAGAGATATCGAACATAGGGAATCGTAGCTTCTTTTTTTTTTTTTTTTTTTTGGTGTGTGTCTTATAAAGATATTGAATAGAAGGAATAGTATTTTTTTTTCCCTCCATAAAAATATTGAATAAAACAGATCTTTTTTTTCATAGAAATATTGAATAGAAGGAATTCTGATGTTTTTATTTTTTACTCTTCTTTACCCCTTAGACATATTAAATAGAAGGAATTGTGTGTGTGTGTGTGTGTGTGTGTGTGTGTGTGTGTGTGTGTGTTTTACCAACATTACAATTCTTAAGAGTGCACCTAAAATCTTCTTACATTGTTTGGTGAATTGTTAGGAAGGAAGATAATGTTGTAATATTAGGATTAGTAAGTTAGGTTTAGATTTCAAAATAGAAACATTAGAAAGTTATTTTTTTTTAATATGTATACTTTTAAATTTTTGATTAACTATATGGATTGAAAAAATTAATCCAACTCAACCTGAATCTTAAATAAATTAAAAATTTTCAATTCAAACATATTTTAAACTCAAATTAAATAGTAATGCAATACTTTTTCTTAATGTATTCCACTTAAAATATTTGAAACTTAAATCATCTTTTGTATTTAATATTTGTAGTTGATACTTGTTTTTCATCCTCCAAGTATTGATACATGATTTATTTTTCTGAGGGAACAATTCTACTATGATGGTTCTTCTTCAACTATTAAGCACAGAAAAATATAACCTTTTTGTGATGAACTATCGAGTAGATCAAAGGTGTCAGTGTTTCAACAAAAACCTTCAAATGCCTAAGTTAGTAAAATAATAATTTATTCTTTTAAAAAAATTTTCATACCTTATTTTTTTAGTTTACCTTTCTTTTATATGCTATTAATTTGCTTGTTTCTTGATTGGATTCTTCTTTTATATCCTACTAGAACACTTTTCCTTTATTTTATCTAGAATTCTTTTAATATCATCTTCCTTATCATTTTTTAGATAGCACTAGGAATTTGAAGATAAGAATTCTTTTAAAAAACTTGCTTAAGGAATCCTTGAAATCTTACAACTTTTCTTCTTTTATCTAAACCAAAGGACATTAATCTGTCCTTGGCTTGTAATCTCCCAACATCAAAAGTTATTAAGGAGAACTTTTATTTCTGTGGTGAGTTGAGGCTGTAAATGTGAGCTATTTTTATGACCTGGATAATTGGCCATTTTGCTGACCTAGATGGTGAGAAATATCATGTAACACTAAGAGTCTTCAAGTTTACAGTGTCAATGAGTTTCGAGTTTGATGTTGGAAAGTTAACTTTGTTTTCCAATATGTTTCAAGGAGAAATCTTTTTTTTTTCTTTTTTTTCTCTTTATTAAGCTAGCCTTGGCATTATAACCAGAATTTTGCTCGGTCATGCGCTTTGGTTCTGCCTCATGTACCTGAAAGGTCACGTCACCTCAAGTAACATTTTCAAAATTTGAAAGAATTAAAAAAGTGGCGACATTATTTAATGTTTGTCGTTTTGTTGTGCCAAGTTTTCATGTTGTTTCTAATGCTGAATCGAAACTATGCTGAATTCGTGCTCGACACATGGCTTTATCTCATTCCTTCACCACTTCAACGGCTTAGATTTGTTCTCGTCAGGCAGGTATAAAAAACCTATAACTTTCTCTCCTCTTTTACATTCTCATTTTTTCTACAAAGACTAAGACCATAAACTCTTTACCTTCTTAGTTGTCAACCATATTAGTGCAACTTTTACCCGTGAAATTTCATTCTGTCATGACCTCCTTTACCTTTCTACTCATGAAGGTTGGTATGTCTAACTTTTTCTCTATTTTTATGGATCTTGGATTTTTTATTTTAAATTTTTTATGTTCTTAACTAAATATCCTTGTTTTGTTGCTAATCTTATCACTTTTATTGCATTCCTTGTAGTTTTTTAGAGCATTATTTGTGTTGAATGACTAGAAATCTTGCAAGATCTATGTGACTTTATTTTTATTCCCTTAAACTTTAACTTTTTAGTTTATATGAATTAAATGGATGATTATCCACAGTCAATAATTTGTCACACATGCATATTATTGTACTACTAGTTTTTTGACCTAAGAAATCATAGTTGCCTTCTATATTGAGGTACTTTATTCACTTCTGTATGTCGTACTAGGCTAGCCATACTTGGTGAAAGAAGCTTGATGACAATGTGTTTTTACTGAATGAAGACAATAGATGATCATTATAAAATCTACTGGTTTAGATAATTAAACTTGAGATCTTAGATGGGACTGTAAAATGCAAGAATAAAATCTTTGGCCAACGTAAACAGTTTTCTTAAATAAGTTTATCAAATACACGAATCTTGTATATGATTGAATTTCTAATTCTATGATTGAGTTAGAAGTTTGACAACACCATAGCCTACACTTGTTTGAGAGTCGACAGTAAAGGGACTTTATTATAAGTATATACAACCATAATAGGTTAATTTAAAATTATATTCTTCGTGTTTAGGGTCATGATATCTTACTAGAGGTCACTTATGATCATTGAAAACTTCGATAATAATGAGTTACACTAAAGTGATGCGAATGAGTTTGTATTTACTTATGTTAAATTCATGATGTACTTAAATAATCATAGACAATAGCCCATAAGCTAATGACAAATAAAATATGTCATTAAATTAGTTAATGATATTTTTTAAATTAACAAAAATTAAAATAGCTTTAATATTCTTATAGAATGGCTATTATGTTATTTTAAATAAATTTTTCAACCAATGCACATTAGCACCCACAACATCGTAAAATTTTTTGTTAATTTCTAGTATATTGTAAACATAATTTGGCGGGTTAAAAAAAAGATAATTAAGGTCGTAATTTATATTAATTAATTAATAGATAAATTATTTATTTATTAATTGATTGATTAAACATTTAGCCAAGATGTAGAGAAAAATCCATTTAAAAATTTTGCTAAAGTATTTGCAAGGAGGAAAAAAATAAAAAGAAGAAAGAAAAAGAAGGAAAATTTCTAGTAAACTTTCTTTCTAACCAAACATAATTAAAATTGGTTTATGAAACCAAATACAAATCCTAAAGAGAGTTGTCTTCTAAAAGGTAATACCAAAATCGCCATTAAGCCATTAGTGTATGAATACACCTAGAGGTAAGCCAAAGATGGTAAACTATTTCAAATACCATAAAATTATGTATAATTTTCCATTCTTTACTTTTATTATTTAAATTTGTTTAAAATTTTAAAACTTGCATAATTTTATTTCTGATCCTCTGGGAATTTTTTTGCACATACCATATAACGGCCATTACTTTTAATACTGAAATCCATTTCTTAACAGTGGTATCAGAGCCATAAAATTGATATTTAGGGCAAGTTTTGAAATTATATGTGTTGACTATTGATTATAAGTTCATATATTTGTGAATTGTAATTTGGTTAACATATAATATAATAATGTGTTTCATGAAACCAATATATAATTTATTATCTTAATGATAAATTATAATTATACGAAAATGTGATTTTATGGTATAATATGCATATGTGTGTTCATATGAATTATTAATATTGATTAATATGTATTAACATGCTTATGTGATTGTTGATGTGTTTTGAGACATGATATATTTGGTTGTATGAAAATTTGCAAAATTACCATTTATTCAAAATTATGCATAATATTGTATTATTTCATAAAATGAAATTAAATTTTCATAAAATTGTTTTATGAAAATTTTAATTGTGAAATTTTAATTTGTTTGTTGTTAGTTAATATGTTAATCAAGAGTTTGATATATGGTTGAAATATGTTCAAGTGATTTGGATGTATGGTTGTTGCAGAAACCAAAAAAAAAAAATTTGATGTGAAAAAGTCGATCTTGATGAGTGATAATTTTGTAATTTATCACATAGGGACTGAATTGTTAAATTTTAAAATTATTCAAATTTTCACCCATCAATATTGTTATATTATTTATCACAATTCTCATTAATACTAATTTGACTAGTATTTTTGTTATCAAAATTGAAATTTGTTGAAATTAAAATTTTGGAATTGGACTTGCTAAATTGTTGATTTATTATAATTATTGTTAATTTATTATAATTATACCATTAATCAGTAATGAGTAAGGATTTAAAATTGATATAATTTTTAGAATGATATAGAATTTAAATCCTATCATTGAATTTCATAAGATACATGAAGATGTATAAGTGAGACCTAAAAGGATCCCCCTTAATAAACTATTAGGCTTAAACCTTTTAATGCAATTAGTGGGTTATAAGTATTTCTATTGGGGTAACCCAATAACTGTTAGATGAAGGGAATAATTGTATACTTATTTATGAAAGGGTATTAGGTGTAGCCTAACTAAATTGAGCACCAATAACTGTTAGGTAATAACTGGATTGGGTACTAATAACTATTAGGTAAAATATCTTAAATCTAGAGATAGACTGATCATGCCTTACAATTAGTTATAAATAGAAATGTGTTTTTAGGTTATTAAACTTATTAGGCCAACAACTGTTAGGTAAAGTTCCATAAGTTTGATAAGAATATGATCACCCGCGAAAAATTTGTAATATGATTATAATTTTCCTATTTGAGGGAATATAGGATTTAATTAAAGTAGTGGAAGCATCATTTAATTTAAAGGCTAAAACTGAATGATTGATACACAAACATACATATTGATGTATTCTTTTTCCTTTGCAAATTCAAAAAAAACTTTAATAAGTGATACATAAAAATATGTCCAACCTTCTACTAAAAATTCTTAACACTTATAAACTTACTAAACCTAACTTTAAAGTCTGGTATAAAAATTTCATAATAGTTTTGGATTTTGAAAAAATTGGCAATGTCCTTAATGGGCCTGGATTTGTAGCCCTTTCTGAGAATGCTTCATTTGAGGAGAAAGAGACCTTCCATAAATGGAAGGATGATAATCTTAAAGTTAGATTATAAATGTTGACTTTAATAAGTGATGACTTGCAAGTTTAATATGAAGACATGCAAGTGCCTTTAAGATCTATCTATCATTAATGGAACTATTTGAGGAAAGTTCTATAACTAGGCAGTATGAGTAGTTTACTACCCTATTTGAAATAAGGCTTAATAAGGGAGTACCTCTAAAGTCACATATTTTAAAAATGATAAATCTTATTGGGTAACTTGATGCCATAGGATTAGCTTAGACTTCAAACTACAAATGGACTTGAATCTTCAATCTCTCGCTCGAAGTTATAACCAATTTATTATCAATTAGAATATGAATAAACTGGAACATGCTCTCTCTAAACTAATAAAGAATTGTCTCTTATCATAAAAGAACTTAAAACAAAGAAGGGAAAGAGACTGTTCTTGCCATAGTGTCTTTTAGTAAACCATCCTTTAAGAAAAAAAAGGTAAAAAGATAGTTAGGTATAGATTAAAAGAAGGTGTCTCCAACAAAAATGGTAAGGCAATACCCACTATGAGAAATCAAATCAAGGATGAAGTTCATAATTGTAAAAAGCTCGGCCACTAAATGAGGAATTGTCCTCTTTACTTAAAGAACTTGAAAGCAAAGAAAGCACAAGATATGTTTTTTCATCATATTATTAAAATTGAATTAAGTGTTATTTCATATTCAAATTTTTAGATTGTAGATTCAACTATCACCTTACATATTTGTATGTCAATAAAGGACCTTTAAAGTAAAAAATTCCTCAAGAATGGTGCAGTAACATTTAAATTGGTAAATGGAGCAACTATTATTACTACCTACTCAGGGGCTTGCATACTTGTCTTATCATCAAGCAACACTTTTGCATTGTATAAAATGATCTATTTTAATACAACCAATAGAAATATTTTATTTGTCAATCAATTATGTAAACAAGATTACACTTTTACCTTTACTGGATGTAAATATTGTATTTATTTGATAAATAAATTAGTTAGCACTAGTCCAAATGTAAATGGCTTGTATGTTTTTGAAGTAAATAAGATTAACATGACAAACATTGTTAATAAGAAAAGATCTAGAAATAAAATTAATTCAAGAATTATGTGGCATCATATATTATGTTACATTAGAGAGAAAAAGAATAATAAGATGGGTAATGATAGACTTATAGGTCCATTAGGTTCTAAAGCTTACCCAACTTGTGAATCATGTCTTTAAGAAAAAATAACCAAATCACCCTTTATTGGTCAAGGGAATAAAGCCAATGAAGTGCTTGAATTAATCCATAATGATGTATGTGGTCCATTTAATGAAATGGCCAGAAGAGGTTTCTCATACTTCATAACCTTTACTGATGATTATTTACAATAAGGTTATACATACTTATTGAAGTACAAATATAAATCATTTAAAAAGTTCAAGGAATTTAAAACAGAAATAGAAAAACAAGCAAAAATGAGTATAACAAAATCTATGATCTGATCATATAGAGAATATCTAAGTACTAAGTTTCTAGATTTTCTTAAATATAATAAAATGATCTCTCAACTAACACAATTTTTATACACCTCAACATAATAATGTATTAGAAAAGAGAAATTGTACCTTATTTGATATGGTATGTTCTACAATGAGCTTTACTAACTTACCTACATATTTTTGAAAATATGCCCTCAATACCCTAATTTATATTTGAAATAAGACTTCATTCATGGTATTTTTCAAGACATTATATGAGATATGGTATAGGAAGCTACCAAGCTTCAATCATATGAAGCCTTATGTTGTCCAACTTAGGTTAAAATTATTAAATCTAAAAAACTGAACACAAGATCTAAAAAAGAGTGATTTATTAGATATCCTAAAGATAATTTAGGATATTATTTCTTCTTTCATACTGATCAAAGAATTTCAATCAATAAACATGTATAGTTCCTCAAGAATTAATTCATTTAAGAAAGATGGTATAGATAAAAAGATTGAACTCTCAGAAAAGTCTGAAGAGCTTGATATAAACTAACCTCAGATGAATGAGCTTATTTATATAAATGAACTTGTTCATATAAATAAATTTGTTCAATTTGCCCCTTAACTTTTTGTAGATCCACCTCTATATAGATCCACAAAGATATCACATATTTTGCAAAGGAATTTATTCCTTTTTGATAATGATTTTGAATCATTTATGATAGAAGAAGATGAGTAGAGAGACGATCCTAGAACCTATGAAGAAGCAATATTGGATATTAATTTTAGAAAATGGCTTAAAGTTATGAGATATGAAATGGACTCCATCTCTACTAATCAGGTATGGTCATTAGTTGTTCACCAGAGGAATTATTCCTATTGGTTATAAATAGATTTACAAAAAAGAAAATTAACAAGGATAAAAAAGTTGAGACTTATAAAACTAGGCTCGTGGCAAAGGGTTACATTTAAAAATAAAGTATTTACTATAAAGAAACTTTTTTGCCAGTAGCTATACTAAAGTCTATCAAAATACTGGTTTTTATTGTAGTTTATTATGATTATAAGATATAGCAAATAGATGTAAAGACAGTCTTCCTCAATACCATTAAGAAGACTATATATATGCAACAATCTACAGGGTTTGTTTCATCTATAGATAGTCATAAAGTATGTAAACTGCATAGATCTATATATAGATTTATGCAAGTTTTTAAGAATTGAAACATACGATTCGATGATGCATTCAAATCATTTGGCTTTATCAAGAATATTGATAAATCATATGTCTATAAGAAGGAGACTAATAATGCTATCACTTTTTTTGTATTATATGTAAATGACAAACTTATCATAAAGAATGATGTGGGCATGTTAATTAAGGCGAAGTTATGTTTATCCAATGTGTTCTCCATAAAAGATATGATAAAAGCAATTTATATTTTAAATGTCTCTATAAACATAGAGTAAAACAAATAATAGATCTTTCCCAAAAACAGTACATAAAAAAGGAACTAAAGAATTCGATATGGATGACTCTAAAAGGGGTTTTACCCTGTAGTCATGGTAATCATCTCTCAAAGGAAATGGAACCCAAGACTAAAATTGAACGTGAATGTATGAAGAGGATTTTTTTTTACTTTGACAATAGGTAATTTTATGTACATCATGCTATATACAAGATTTAATATAATGTATACTGTAAGCATTATAAACATATATCAGGCAAATCCTGGAGAATAACATTCGACTACAGTTAAAAAAATTTTTAAGTACTTAAAAAGAACTAAGGATTTGGTTTTGTCCTATGAGGGGTGATAAATTAAAAATTGAGGGTTACATAGATTCTAACTTTTAATGAAATGTGAATAATAGAAATTCTATCTTTGCATTTGTTTTTATTTGTAATGGAAGAGCTATTAGTTGAAAAAGTTTAAAACAAGCTATTTCATTTGACTCAAATATAAAAACTAAATATATCGCTACTTTTGAAGTTATGAAAGAAGTTGTCTAGATCCATAAATTTGTAAGTGAACTTGGAGTGGTTACTTCCATTCTTAATCCAATATCTTTATATTATGATAATAATGAAGTTATAGTTTAGGCTAAGGAACCTATACCTCACCATAAGTTTAAACATATTCAGTGTAAGTATCACTTGATCAAAAAATTTTTTCTTAATAAACAATTAATCATGCAGAGAACTCCGTTAGCAAATAACATGGCAAACTCATTAACTAAACTCGTGACACAACAACAATTGAATGGCCATCTTGATAAAATGGGTACCGAGCACCATATGATTAACTCTAGTATAAGTGAGAGTTTGTTGGATATATGCTTTAGAACTAATCGTGCCACAAGGTTCAAGGATATCAGTCATTTTGTATATATTTTTGTAATTACTTATAAAATTATTTACAAGAAATATAATAATAATTATATCATTTTGCATCTATTTAACTATTATTATTTAATTTATACGCAAAATAAGATTCCATGGTATATTATATGTCATAACTCTATCTATAAAGAGTTGTAGATATAAGAATAGAATTTTTAATTTAAATAAATTACAATTTATTTCCAGTTGAAGTGATAGCATTAAAAATAATAACATTGTATAACTAGAATTTATTATTGTCAATGATTAATATACAATGCTAATAATTAGGTAAGGAGTTATGTCACAAGAGCATGAAAATGGGTAATACATTAAATAATGTATTATTGAACGTGACCAAACTTGATGAATCACATAGATAATTATTCACAATCAATGATTTGTCATATAGTCATACAAGTGTATTACTAATCTTTTAACCTAAGATATCACTATTATCCGCCACACTGAGATGCATTGTTCACTTATGTATACTGCACTAAGTTAACCATATATGGTGAAAAAAGTTTAATGATAATGTGTTCTTATTGTATAAGGACAAGTGATAATTTATATAGAATCTGCTAACTTAGATAATTGAGCTCAAAATCCTAAGCGAGACTATAACACACGAGAATAAAATCTCTAGTTAGAGTATATAATTTCTGTAATTAAGTTTAGTGGATACACAAATCCTATATATAATTGAATTCCTAATCTTATAATTGAGTTAAGGGTTTGATAACACCATGTCCCACACTCAATCGAAAATTGACAACAAAGAGACTATATTACTTGTAAGTACAACTATAATAAGTTTATTCTAAATAACATTTTTCATGCCGAGAGATCATGATATCTTGTTAAATGTCACTTATGATTATGAAAAATTTTGGTTATAATAAATTATACTGAAGTGATGCGAATGAGTTTGTATTTACTTCTATCCAATTTACGATAAACCTAAAGGATTATACACAATAGCCAATAAACTAATGACGAATTAAATATATCATTAAATCAGTTAATGCTATTTTTTTAATTAATGAAAATTAAAATAACTTTGATATTTTGATCAAATGGTTATTATGTTATTTTGAATAAATTTTTCAATTACTGAATGCTAACACCTGTAACATTGTAAAATTTTTTTGTTAATTAATAATATATTGCAAATACAATTTGACATATTAAAAAGAAGACAATTAAGGCTATATTTTCTATTAATTAATCAATAGATAAATTATTTATTATTTAATTAATTGATTAAATTCTTGCTTTTCAAGTAGATGGTTATTATTTAATATCTCTTTAACACATGAATGGCTTAACTTATGACAAGTGTTAGAATATTTACTAAGCAGATGTATAACATATAAATGGTGGAGATTAAAACACATTTCATACATATAGATGGTGGAGATTTAATCACCTTTATCATTTGGTGATTCAACCATGTTATAAAATAATATATGGTTAAAATTTAGCCATATGTATATCAATTATTAAGGTAAGTAATTGACATAATTAAAATAAATAAAAATTATTTTTATTTTGGCAATTCAAGGACTTAAACATTCAGCCAAGATGCAGAAAAAAATTCGTCTAAAAATTTTGCTAAGTATTAGCAAGAAAGAAAGAAAAATGAGATAGAAAAAGAAGGAAAATTTTAAGTAAATTTTCTTTTCAACCAAACACAATTAGATTTGGTATATAAAATCAAATACAAACCCTAAAGAGAGTTATTTTCTAAAAGGCAATACTTAAATGTTATCAAGCCATTGGTATGTGGATATGCCTAAAGTCAAGCTGAAGACGGTAAGCTATTTCAAATACCAGAAAATTAAGTATAATTTCTTAACCTTTATTTTTATTGTTTAAAATTTTAAAACTTACTTAATTTTAGTAACAATTATCTGGGAGTTCTTTTGCATGAACTATATGATGGCTGTTATATTCAGTAGTGAAAATTATTTCATAACAAACCTCAAAAATTCTAAAGAAAATAATCATTCCATGAATGTTGTTTAGTCCAAGGATGATGATCTCTTACTTGCACTAAAAGGTGAGGAGCTTGAAAAGGAGAAGCCTCCATAAATGTTCTGTAACACCCTATTTTTCTTTAATATACTTTATATATTTATATATAGATAATAAATTATGTTTTGGGAAATATATGTATTATATAAAAAATAATTAAATATTTTAGAAATAAATTTTAAAATTGAGGTCAAATAAATTAAAAAAAGTCAAATTATGGACTAAATTAATATTCTATACTAATATAAATAGATGGGTTTATTTGTAATTAGAGTTTTGACGTATTTAAGATAAAAGAATAGGATAAGAGGAAGAGACAAAAGTAGTGAAAAGACCAAAAAAAAAAAAATAGTAAATTTTTTTTTCTCATTATAAATTAATTTTTGAATTAATAATTTGCTATTAGTAATAAGTAATTTTATTATTTAGTTTTCTAGAATATGATAATTAAAACTTATAATCAAAATTATAGTGTTAAGGCTTAAATTTTTCATGATTAAGAAATTAAGAAATTTTTATATATGGAGAGATAATGAAAAAATAAAATAAATTTTTGTAAAAATAATATTATAGTAGTGACTCAATTTATAAATTTTATAAAATATTTTATTTTGAATTTGTCAAAATTATTTTAACTCATTAAATTAGATATTTTTATGGTTATTATAAATTTTGTTTAATTAAAAAAATATTATATTTTTAATTTTTAATAATTTTTTGAATCTGACTCTATGACACAAAAAATTACTCGTTTTTATAAAATAATCGAATAACAAAATTATTTTAGTTAACCAAACATTTTAAAAAATTATGAAATTTCGTATATTGATTTCTAATTATATCTAGTTTATCATATTAAAATTTCATGACCAAATTTTATATTTATGATTTGTTATAAAATTTTGAATGAAATCTCATTGTCCATTTTTGTTTGGTTGAATTTAACATTTTAAAAATAAAATTTGTTATGGATAGTTAAAGTATGAATTTAAACTCAAAAATTTTAATATCTTACTACATATATATATATATATATATATATGTATATATTATCTCTATAAAATTTTATGATATTGAAAATGTATTGTATTTTCTAGAAATCAATGACTTAGAATTGCCAACACATAACATAACACTGTCAAGATAAATAATTAAATTTAAAATATGAAAAAACATAATTTTATAAGGAATTTGAGGTCCATGGGATTATATATGTTTTATGAATGTGTAGAGGAGTCTCATGAATGCTAATTTTTTATTATAGGTTGAAAAACTTAAATTAACTTTTATTATGATCATTGAGAGATAAGTATATTATAGTTTTTAAAAAAGAATTACAATAAATATATTTATATGTTTGAATGTATTTTTAACAATAATTTTCAATTATAAACTCTTATTAAAGTATTGTTTCAACATTGTTATATGTTTATAGAATTATTTATAAGTATATATATTATTGTGATCGTAATTATTTATAATTATGTTATTATAATTACTTTTATTTCACTTGCATTGGCATTTAAGTATAAACATATGCATTTTATTTCAAATAATAGAAAAGTGATTTTGTAAGAAAAGTACTCATAAAAGATAAGTTTTATATGCTAAGATATCGAATTTCATTACTTTTTTAATAGACAATTATAAGTTATATGAAGTCTTTATTTTTTATTATGGCTATTCCTTCAAGTTTAATATTATTATTATTATTCATTGTTTCGTATGATATGAGACACATTCTTAAAGGTACTCCTAAGTATGGTGGTCTTCACATTCATATGAAGAAGTATTTGTGCATGTGGAAAGACTTACTCATAATGAGGATGAGGGTGTAGCTCTTACTTTTGGGCATGAATGTTTATTATTTTTTTAAAATTATATACCTCACATATGCTTATCCCATATATGATATTTCATCGATGGGTGACATTGGCTTATTCAGTGATAAGTGATATGTAAAATCCTACTAAATGGTAATTTAAGAAAGATATTCCTAGTAAATTTTTGAAAGAAAATTTTAATGTATATAAGTCTTACGAAACTTTTGAAACATGATTTCATCTTATGTATATCATATGCATGTCTTGTATATAAATATGTATATATATATATATATATATAAAAACTAATATACTTACTAAGTTTAAAACTCGCATAATTTATTGTGATTCTAGGTAATTGAAGAATTATGCACTTAGAGGATGGATTTGGCTAAACTTCTGTTGTTACTTGGTTCTTTAAGCATTACGACTTTGAAAATTTTCTTTCATTTCATTATTTGATCTCAAGATTTATTTTAGAGATTTATAGTTATTTATAATTAGAAATATTTCACTAGATGATTTATTTATGAGTTTTTATAAGTTATAAAATTTTTCATAGTTATATGTGTTTGGTGAATGTTTTAGTGTTATTTGACCATTTAAAATTGAGGACATTACATGTTTACAAAGAGGAAAGATCAAATCTTTTCTCCTAATTTTAAAAGAATGATAGTAGTTATGAGATGGGCTAGTACAAGTCTTCTTTTACTAAGAACAAGCTAAAATGTTTGAGCAAAATGTAAGTCATTCTAGATAACATTCTCTTTAGGCTTCGAGAGTATAAGAATTCCGCAATAGCTCTGTAAGATGAAAGCTTAATTTCCTCTTCAATATATTTTATAAAATATTTTATTAAAGTTAAAATTCACCCTTGTTAACTAAACATAAATGACTAGAAGACAATATCAAAAATGTTTATCCTTTAAAAGAATGACTAATTAGGAAAAGCCTTCTTTGTAAAAAAAAAAAAAAAAAGCTTTATATCACCTGAGAAAGATGTTTGTTCATGATCTCTCCACCACGAATAAAGATTAGAAGCATAAATAGTTTTATACTAGTAAGAAATAAGATCATGTGTAAGGCATATATAAATAGTTTATTATCATCCTCGTTTAAATTGAGGAAGTAGGTCAATCTTGTTTTATTAGTTTTGCACCAATATCATTCGCTTTTTGTATTGACCTAAAGACATCTTTCTACAATAACTTGAAAAATAAGAGATCAACTTAACATCATGCCTCTAGTAATGGTTGAGGTTGTTTTAACCTAGCTTTATAGTTAGAAACACTTACCAAACCTTTTAAACCTTAGTTGTTTCAATCTAGTTAATATTATCCCTTTTAAAAAAGTCAAAGCTTGAAAAGGTAAAGAGCTTTTTTCATCATTTTACCTTTTACTATTATAAAAAATAAACTTATTACCAATCTCTTTGGTAACAAAGAAAAGCTATCAGTAATGGCCTAAAAAGAAGCCTTTATATTTGATACGGCATTTCTTACTCTAGTTATGAAAGCCATAATAGTTAGGAAATGAAGGCTTCTTATACCATCTTAAAAGAAGAATATGATAAACTTTTTAGCAAGAGGCCGAGGAACACTCCTCATATTTATACAAATGTGGGGCTCGAATGGTGCGTTTAATTTAATTGATATTAGCAAAGCCAAGCGACCTCAATATGAACATCTTATTTATTTTATACGCATAATGAAAAGGAAGGTAGAGAAGGGCTGGTCAAATTAAGTGACTTGCTAATCCCATTTTAAAGCCTATGATCTCTACACCAAGCTTGCATTTAAAGTATGTATTGGCTCCTTTCTTTCCTTATTTCTTCTCCTATGTTTTTTTTCCTTAACACATTTTTATGTCATCTATCTTACACATAGTCTTGTCCCCACTATGAAGACTTTGTGACCACCTTTAAATCAGCCTTTAACTTTGTCTTTCTTAAGGCTAGATTTAAGAAAGTAGAGGTAGAGTTGAAATCCTGTTAGGATTCTCTAAAGCATCCTAACAAAAAAAAAAGTATTTGGAGATTATATTGGCTTTGAAGTGAAAGTTTTGAAAAATAGAGCATAACCAACTTAACAAAAAGGCAATTGGTCTTGAGGTAAGCAAAACAGGCAACGAAGGGGTCTTTTTGCTCTAACTAATTGCCTCAACTTCTTCAATGCCTCTTACCAAAGAATCAACTTATCATGGTTAGAGCATGTGATTGCGAGCCTAATAAAGGAAGAAGTGCCTCAAATTAAAGTCATTATTGATATCATTGAAGTGAGAAACAAAAGGATTACAATGGATGTCATTGCCAATGTAAGTAAACTGGATGCAATGAAAGAAGTTATAAAGGATTTAGTGAAACATATTATAACCCCTGATACCAACAACCCTATTCTTGTTAGTGAGTGATAAGTTAAAGAAAGTAAGTTAGGCAAAAACTTTGAGAGCTGAAACGTAAATGTTGTAATAATAATTTTTTTTCTATAAACTCACAGTCTTACTGCCATTTAGTTCACATACAAATGGTTGCTTAATAAAAATAGATATGATAAAATAGCACACATGATTAATGATTAAATCTGCAAGCTCATGGTGTCAAGTTGTAATAAAAAAATATCATTCCCACAAAAAATTTAATGAACTAAAAATGTTAATTATCACAATTATAATAATTATTCTTCATTTAAACTCTTAATGAAACAAATTAAAAGCAATTTAATAAAACTAAACAAATAAACTAAAACACCAAAGAATTTTTGTGAGAAAAAATCAAATAAAATATATTATTTAGGGTCATGAATCCACCAAGCATAAGGGTCAGTCCCCACAATCGACAGTGTTGCCTTGAATGAGGGCCTCGCACCATGCAAGGTTTGTCGTAGCCTTAGCCCATGCACCCAACGCTTTAGCTCAAGACACAGGTTCCAGCATTGGCGACGCCAAGCACGGGAGTCGGTCCCTATTTCCAAGGCAAAAATGCTTAATTTTGTGCCCATTTTTTTCCCACATCGCAACATTAGGGAAAAGGCCACCAGAGCGGCCACAGACAACAGTGGCCAATTGCCCAAGCATCGAGGGTCTGGTGCCATGCCTTGCCCACACACCCACTAATGGCCAACAAGGTGTGCAGACGAAGGGGAATGCATGGCAAGGCAACCTTGGCCCCTGCTGGAGTGAGTTACCCATGCCCCCTTAAAAAGGGTTTTGAGATATTGCCCAAGTGCCAAGAGGGGACATACACCATGTCTGAGTTATCACACCCCCCTCTAAAATTAAAAATACCAATTATTTTGAGATGAAATTTTACAGAGGGGTAGAAGGAAATGAGAGGGAGGTGCTGGAAAAGTCCTTGCATTTTTCCAATACTAGAATTGTCTTATTAGAATCTTCTATTCTAAATTATCAAGTTTATTCGAATTAATTCATTAACTAAGTTATTAATTAATTATATATCTTATTTTCAAGTTTTTATAGCATAGTCTATATAGTCTTTCTAACCAATTTCCTAATTCAATTAAAGTAACTATATATGTATTAGAACCCAACTTTTAAATTACCTCGCTAATAACTATAGTAACGCTAATTATTTTCTAAGTTATATAACTTATAATCTAGTGTTCTATATTTTTCTAGTCACAATATTCAATATTTCACACAATAAATCAATCCATTCAATGACTAATTAAATTGAAAGTATTAAGAGCAAATTATACAAATAAAATAAATATAAAATTTATTGATACTTCAAAAATAGTAAACTAATGGTTCACAAAAGTTTCATCATTCTCCTAAGTTAAGAAAGACTAACCACTCATGATTTTTAGTTGAATGACGCAAAGAAATAAGAAAATATAAATATAAGAAAAAAAATAAAAAAAAAACTCAAAAAATAAATCCTCAATCCTTGCTTATGCTCACTCTCTCTCCTTCTTTCATTAGTCTCCTTAATTTTTATATTTTTTTCCTTAACTTAACAACCATCTCCTTCAAAATTTTCTCTCTTTCTTTTTATAGAGTTAAAGTCCTTTTAATTCTAAAATTAGGAAAATCTTTCACTTTCCTTTTTTTCTAAGACTATCTTTTCTTTTGGAACTTTTCTAACTAAGCAGTTCTCTTCTTTGACTTGAATTTTTCTTTTTAAGCTGAAAGTCAAACTTTCTCCATTTTAATTACTATGACCTCGTTGTAATGGTAGCATTAGGTTTCCTAACTGCAATGATTTTCAATCCCTTTGCTGCAACAGCTACATAAAATCCTTTTTTTATGACTTTTGTTTGCAAAATCTATTTTTTTTGAAATTATCTTATTCTATTTACTTGAAAAATAAAAATAATAAAAATATCATAAAATAATATCTAATTGTTATGAAATTATTAAAATGCTAAACAAAAATAACTTGCTAAAATCAAGTTATCAAATTTTTCCAAACTTAGTATTTGCTAAACCTAAGTAAATGAAAAATAAAGATAAAAGTATAAAATAATCCTAACTCACTTTTGTAGGTATTATAGTTGCATTTAGCATAAGCAATAAGCCTTTTTAACCTCTAAGATGCCCTTAATAGATGAGTGAAGTCTCGTAAAGACTTCTAGTGGACATACCCATAAAATCCATCACTATACAGTCATGCATAAAATAAACACACTTTAAACTCATTCACAAAATTATATATACAATACCAAATAATTCATTAGTAATAAAAAATAGTTCTCATAGTTTGAAATCTAAAAACAAAATTTGATATAGTTCTTCTGTTAGTCACTCGTGCATCATATTAGAGCGTGCTTAAATTTATCAAAATATGTCCTTTGAAAGTCAATA
Source organism: Khaya senegalensis (assembly GCA_032402905.1). Taxonomy (NCBI): domain Eukaryota; kingdom Viridiplantae; phylum Streptophyta; class Magnoliopsida; order Sapindales; family Meliaceae; genus Khaya; species Khaya senegalensis. The sequence continues at coordinate 5,405,680 of CP135556.1, read as the reverse complement.
TACCTCAAAACCTATTTTTAATCTGCTTTGACCATACTTAACTCTATAAAAATCATATTTTCTTATTAAAAGCAAGATTTAATGGTTTCTTAGGCTATTCATATTCTTGCTTAAGCCCTACTTGACCTTTTTTATGTGAATGTTCAAAATAGATAATGCTAACACCCAGTCACTCAATCTTATAAAGACTTAGGCCAATTTCTAATTACTAGGTGTTCCAAGACATTGGAGAATTTTATTATAGTTTAACAAATAAACAATTAATTTTATTAAAACTTCTTTTTTTCTCTCTTTTTTTTAATGTCTACTAGCCTTCAAACCTTTATACTTTTATTCTTCTATTCCAAGTGATTAAAACAAAAGTTAAAATTTTCTAACCGATGAATTTTTATCATAAGATACATGACTTCTAAGGCACACATTTTCATTGCCATGTTTAAACTAACACACTTGTAACCTTCCATCAAACCTCACAACTTTCATTTCTTCTATCATACAGTGCAAACCAATCTCATACCCCACTTTTATTATTCAATATGCAAACATTCATGCATTCATATAAAATCTTAACTTTTTTTATAAAAATAAATATGAATATAATATATATATATATACATAATTTTCACAAATTCATCCTTACTTACAAACACTTTCCAGATAGGAATCTTTCCCAAACTTTTATAATTGAGTAGTGTCCCTATTGTTTACATCAATATACTAAGAGATAAGAATCACATATCTAAGGGTGATAGTCATTTCCTCCTCAAATGCGTCAGTTGTTTGTGCTTTATCTACAGGTCAAATAGTAAAAAACTGGCTTGGATCAATACCAAGTAAACTCTTGATAACATGAAAACATGTTATCATAGCTTGAATATCATATGCTTAAGCTAGTCTTGGTAAAGATTGTGCTAGATCCGATCTACTTTTGCGGACAGCTCTGAAGTAATAACCGTTTTTCTTTTTGGTGGTTGTACAAACAGTCCCTTATGGCTAAGCTAGGCCTTACCAATTTGATCTATTATATCATTATCAATGATAGCATTTAGCTACAAAAGCTCTTAAAACTCTATATGGACCTTGGTTCAATTGATCAACTTAGTAATAAGAAGCGAAAAAAATAAACTTGTTGACATATTTTTTGTGAAGTGTTTGATGTTATCGATGATCCATTCTCCAACGTTGATTTTCAAGCCTTTCTCAATCCTATTTAGTAACAAAACTAGCTCTCTAATCATTTCGGTTATATGAGATATGGGGCGCAATCTAGCATAAATAAAATATGCCAAATCTTCATTTACAGTTTTAGGTGCTTGGTAGGGAAATATCTTTTATAGATTGAGTGCAAATCATCATTATGAGCTCTTTAAGAAAGATAATCTCCTTCAATTGTCTTATAATATCAGTTACATTTGGAGTCACATCCCAAACTTGGACCACTCTAAAATGAGTTCCCTTAGCCATTACATAAAATTTCATTACTAACATCATGTCTATGGGATTGGATTACTTGCAAAATTATGTAAAACATCTATTTTAAATAATTTTAACAAAGTTAAGCAAGTCATGCTTCATTCTTTTTTTCTTCAGCCCTACTCATTTGACCACAAAACTATAAAATAGCTTCTCAACATCCATAAACATGAATTGACTTTTATGGAAGCCTCACTCGTTTCACTGGTACATGTTTTATGTTTCTTTATTATCTATTTCTTTGGCATTATGGGTGATACAAGAATTTAATCAGTGAAAATCGATGATGATTAGTAGTATTGGATGTGATTAAGTGTTAATGGGTGTAAATGGTAGATCAAATGTATAATGGTCAAATTACATCTTAATTGATAGAAATTGGCCATAAAAAGTTTAGGTGATAAAGTCGATGGTAGTGGCTATAATTTTAAAGTTTCTGAAAAATTTGGGCATTACAGCTAGGTATTTAAATTATCAGGCTCTCACTATAACATAACAGATTTTGTCACTACAATAATATTTTTGGGTTTTATCGTTACATAAAGAAGTATTTTTATCTCACTGTAACAATAGTGTTAGGTTTTCTAGTTGCAGCAAGAATTATTTTTTCTTAATGCAACAAATTTACTTGGATTTACTACTTACATGCCATCATTTTGCTACTTGTTTCTCTTTGAACTTTAACGTCCTTGAACCTACAAAAAAGATGAATTGTGTGAAAATTGTACGCCTACATAATTAAACCTAAGTAAAATAAATATAACTAAAACAACATAAAACAAATCTTGAATTTGAGTTGCCTCTCAACTAGCACTTGATTTAACATCTCTAGTTAGATGTTACTACTTTGTTGTTAATTCTGCATCAATAAGATGGATGGCTTTTTTGGTTGAGTTGTCCATTCCATGGTATAACTTGAATCTTTGTCCATTAATTCGAAATAAATGACCTTGTGGATTTTCTAATTCCATTACTCCGTATGGTAGTACTCGAAGAATTTTACAAGGTCCCAATTATCTAGATTTTAGATTTTCTATATATAACCTCAGTCTTAAGTTGAATATTATAAATTGTTGACCAAGGTTAAAGCTTTTCTTTCAAATCTAATTTTCATGCCATTTCTTTATTTTTTTTCCTTATAATTTTGAAGTTCTCATTAGCTTTACTTTATATTTCATCTATCTTATTAAGTTGAAAGAGTTACTACTCACTAGAAACTTTCTAATCCAAATTAAACTTTTTGATTACCCAATATGCCCAATGTTCTAATTCAATTAGTAGATGACATGCCTTTCCAGACATTAACAAATAAGTTAACATTTTTATTGGTGATTTGAATGTGGTTCGATATGCTCACAATGCATTATTTAACTTAATGGATTAGTTCTTATGATTTGTGCTGATTGTTTTCTTGATAATTTGTTTGATTTTCCTGTTCAAAATTTTTGCCTGTCAATTAGTTTAAAGGTGATAACCTAATTTTTTTATCACATATATCTATGTATGAACCTTGACTAAATTCCAATATATGGATGGAAAATTTGAGGGCATTTGTGATCCCATGGATGCAGACTCATGGTTAACTATACTAGAAATGATATTTCTAGTAATGTGGTATACAAATAAAAATAAAGTAAATTTTGCAGCATTCATGCTTCGAGGTAGAGCATATCTTTGGTGGACATTTGTATTGCATCGATATACAGATTATGAAGCTATCACTTGGGTTGATTTTCATGGGAAATTTAATGATAAATATTTCTCATCTGTTTATCAAGACACTAAGAGAAGTGAATTTTTGACATTAGCCTAAGAAACAATGATGGTTAAAGAGTACAAAAATAAATTTACAAAATTATCAAGATTTATTCTTGCTATGGTACAAAGTGAGATAGATAAATGCAGATGATTTGAAAAGGGTTTGTGTAATGATATTAAAGCATATGTGATTGCATCTAAGTATACACATTTTAAAAATTTAGTTTTAACTACTACGATGGCTGAGAGATACTTAATAAAAGCCCTTAAAACTGAATTACAAAGTAGGTTAATTAGTGGCCCGTGGTAGTAAAACATTTAAAAAAGAAGTAGATTGAGTGATATGAGAAAAATCTTAAAATTATAAGAATGGCTAACAAAGTAGTAGTACTAGTAAAGGTAAACCTTCCATGTGTGAAATGTGAAAAATATCATGAGGACAACATCTTATAAGTACTATTTACTATTTCTATTAAGGACAGCCTAAGCATATCAAAAGAAAGTGTCCTACCTTAGCTCCTAGTACTATAGTGAAACTATATGACCTAATACTACAATGGCTACTAATGACAGACAAAAAGGCCAACCAAGTCGCCTTTGCATGTAAGTACATGTCTTTACCTTGACAGAACATGAGGCACAAGCCATACTAGATGTGGTTACAAGTATATTGACTATTTTTAGGTATGATGTATATATTTTAATAGATCTTGGTTTCACACATTTTTTTTGTATCTTGTACTCGTGTCATACATGATAATAGAGAATTGAGATTATTATATTATGCCCTAATGGTGGGCATGCCACTTAGAGAATCTTTATTAGGAGATAGTGTGTTTTAAGAATATGTCATTGTTATAGGTAATTGTGATATGAAGGCAAATTTGATTTCTTTGAATATTCATGATTTTGATGGTATATTGGGAATGGATTGGTTTGTCAATTATCATGTTACGATTAATTATTTTCGAAAAGAAGTGACATTTAGAAGATAAACTAAGTCTGACATTATTTTCTATAGAGAATGAAAATTTTTTTATCTTGGGTGATATCAACCATCGTTACTAGTAGATTGTTAAGGAAGGGTTGCCCTACATATTTGGTATATATTATTGATACAAATATTGTTCAAGTTAAAAGATATCCCTATAGTAAAAAAAATTTCAAAAGTATTTTTTGAAGATCTTATGGATTTATCGCTAAATAGACAGATTGAATTTACCGTTGAGTAAATTTTAGGTACAACTCATATTTCTATAACACCTTATAGAATAGCCCCATTATATTTAAAAGAGTTGAATGTTCAATTATAAGAATTAATAGATAAAAGTTTATTAGACTCAGTGTATCTTTTTGGGAGCATTGGTATTATTTGTTAAGAAGAAAGATAAAACCTTGAGATTATGTATAAATTACTATAATTGAATAAAGTCATAATATGTAACAAATATCCTCTCACTTCTATTGATGATTTATTTAATCAATTATAGGGTACTAAAGTTTTTTTTCCTAAATATAATTGTATTTAGGTTATCACTAGTTAAAGATTAAAGATGTTGATGTACTTAAAACTACTTTTAAGACTCATTGTAGACATTATAAGTTTCTTGTAATACCATTTGGATTGACCAAGTTTCTAAAGCATTTATGAATCTTATGAATCGGATATTCTATCCTTGTTTAAATTGATTAGTTATTGCACTTATTAAAGATATTTTAATATATTCACAAAGTAGAAAAGAACATACAAAGCATTTGAGAATTGTTTTACAAACATTAAAAAGTGAACAACTTTATGCAAAGTTTAGTAAATGACAATCTGGCTAGATAGAGTTGTATTTCTTGGCCATGTGATATTAGTTAATGGCATTTATGTGGATCCTCCAAAGGTAAACGCTATAATTAATTGCGAATGACTTAATCATGTAACAGAAGTTAGGAGTTTTCTTGGATTGATTAGGTATTATCAAAGATTTATTGAAGGCTTTTTCAAATTATTTAGACCATTGACAAGACTAACTAAAAAGAATGTAAAATTTGAGTGAGTTGAGAACTATGAATAGAGTTTTCAAAAATTGAAGAGAAAATTGACTTCTACCCCTATTCTTACAATTTCAACTAGTACAAAAATGATTTGTAGTTTATAGCGATGCATGTAAGCAAAGGTTGGGTTGTGTGATGATACAGCATGAAAAGGTGATTATTTATGCTTTTTGACAATTTAAAAAACATAAACTAAACTATCCGATTCATGATTTAAAACTTGTAGAGTAATGTTTACATTAAAGATTTAAAGACATTATTTATATGAAGTTACTTGTGAGATTTATATAGATCATAAAAGTCTAAAATATTTATTTACATAAAAGGAATTGAATCTCAAATAACGAAGATAGATTAAACTAATTAAAAACTATGATTGCACTATTGATTATCATTCAAGCAAGGCAAATGTGGTAGTAAATACACTAAATAAAAAATCTTCAAGTTTCATTGCTCATATAAAAGTGACCTATCTCTTATTGTTAAGTGACTTGAGATCACTTATACTTTACTTAGTAGTGAATGAATATCAGACATTATTCGCTCATTTTGAAGTTAAACTTATATTGATTAATCGGATTCAAGAAGAGTAAAATGATGGTTATAATATAATTAAGTTAAAAGAAGAAATGAAGAATGGTCTATAAACTAACTTTTTATTAAGAGATGATAATATGATAGTTAAGGGTAACATACCTTGTATGCTAAATAATTCAGACTTGAAGAAACAGATTTTAGAATAGGCACATAATTAAGAATATGCAATGCATAATAAAAGTACAACAATGTATCGTGCATTGAAATGCATTACTAGTAGCAAGGCATAAAGAGAAAGATTAAAGAATTTGTATCCCATTGTTTAATTTGTCAGCAGATTAAGGTTAAGCATCAGAGACTTCCAAAATTGTGTCAACCTCTGTTGATTCTTGAGTAAAAGTAGGAACATATTATAATGGACTTTATTGTTGGCTTCTATGTTCTTAACGCGATCATGACAATATTTGAATAATTATTGATCGACTTACGAAATCTACTCATTCTTTACCAGTCAAGATTGGCCAGTTTATATGTAAATAAAAAAATATAACTACATAGAGTCCCAATATCAATTATATCTGACAAAGATTCTTGTTTTAAATCTAGATTTTGACCCAATATGTAAACTAACATTAGCACTACATTGAAATTTAGTATAACTTTTCACCTTTATAAAAATAAACAATCAGAGAGGATAATTCAAATTTTGAAAGATGTACTTTAAGCATGTGATATAGTTTAAGGGTAATTGGAATGTTATTCTTACCATTAATGTAATTTACTTATAATAATAGTTATAACCTAGTATTCAGATAGCACCATATAAAGCTTTAAATGGATGAAAATGCAAAACACCTATATCTTCGAATGAAGTTAAAAGAAAGGAAGATGTTAGGTCCAAAAATTATACAAGACTTTAATAAAAAGATTGTAGTTATCAAAGATAAACTTAAAATGGCTCAAGATAGACCAAAAAATTATGAAAATAAACATAGAAGACAATTATTACCAATTTCTCTCTAAAGAGGTATACTTTAATTTAAAAAGCGTGGGAAATTGAGTCCTCGATATATGGGTTCATATGAAATTATAGAAAGAATTGATAAGGTGACTTATTGCTGAGCTCTACCATTAAAATTATCACACATTCATAATATTTTCATATTTTTATGTTAAAGAAGTATATTCTTAATCCTTCTCCTATTTTATATTTATAACCAATGCAACTAAAATATAACTTGACCTATAAAGAAGAAGTTGTTCAGATACTAGACTCCAAATAACAAAAGTTACTTAACAAAACAATTTCACTAGTTAAAGTATAATGGAAGAATCATACAATAGAGGAAACTACGTGAGAGCAAGAAGATCATATGCAAGCTCGGTATCCACATTTGTTTCAATCAAGTACATCAATTTTAGGGACAAAATTCTTATAAAGAAAAACATTTATAACAGATAGCATTTTAAAATTATATGAAAGCTTGAAGCAGGCAAGTGAAACACTTGCTTGTTTTGCAATTTTAATCTATAAGCGATGTAATACACACACACACACACAAAAACACATGATTCATTGAATGAAAAACCAAAAATTGAGACAAAATATAATAGAGAGAGATAGAGAGAATAACGGGAGAAAAGAATAAAAGAAAGATAAAAAGAAAGAAAAGGAAAAGGAAAAGAGAAAAAAAAAGTCAAAAAAAAATTTAAAAAAAGAAAAGAAATATCAATGGCAGACTAAAATAATAATATAAGAAACGTATTTGGGAGACTAAACACACATCTAGAAATTAAAAGTAAGTGCGGCAATAAAAAACTTTAGAGATCCTAAAACTACCCAAAAGTCATCATCGGACTATGAGTCGATATTTTTCTAAAACAACATATATTTTAGTATAATAATTGCACTATATTGAAATTCATATGATTACAACTATTCATATGCATGATAAATTTGATAGGAAATAATGATTTAATATTCATGAATATGTGAGTATGAATATAAGCCTTGGTGAGAATACAAGACTACAAGTTATGGTTATGATTGTTCGATGAGACTATGAGGCCATCGGGTATGTCTATGATATAATTATGAGTTATGGTAAGAAAACAAAGCCACAAGGTGTGGTTATGACTACCAGGATGAGAATATGAGACCATTGGGTACGTTTTTTATTTTGCCGCTTGGGTGAAAGTTTTCTACCAAGCATGAAATATTTTACAGATACTTTTTGACGTGAAATGAATAATTATACTATAAAAAATGCTTAGCATGTGATTGACGTATGATTTATGCATGTGTTTAATTAATTGCATAATTATGTATAAAAAAGTATTTTTTTAAAAAATTCAATTTACTCACTGAGCTGTAAACTCATTATTTTTTTTATTTTTCTATTTTACTTAAATTTTACAAAATTCATATAGCGTACCATTGACACTTGAGGTTAGGACAACTAGATATGTATTGCACGAATTATTTTGTAATTATATCATATTTATATATACATATGTAATATAATCACATATGTATATGTAAAAGATGTATATATGTTGTGGTGGGGCACAAAGCCTTTATGTGATAATGATGGAGACACCAAGTCGTATATATTTTTTTTCATAATATTTTATTACATAAAAATTATTAAAAAAAATATAAAAATGAAATGTTTAGTATTTAGCATGATTCATCCAGAATTTTAAGGAGGAATCAGAGTGAGTCTTATCAAGTAGGGTTATTCATGATTATTCAAAAAGTTTTCCTTACAACAGGGGTTTAATAAGTCTTGCTTCATTCAAATCTCCATTGACTACTCCAATCCCATCCATTATTGGGAATTTCAATTTTAGATAATGGATAGGCATGACTGCCATTACATTTCTCATGGAAGGTTTATCCATCAATATCTTATAAGACATTGGGTGATCCACTGCCATAAGGTCAACCATCATCGCCTTCTTTAACTGTAGACCTTCAATCCTTAACTCATTGAGTTTCTTTGAAAAAGATGTAAATCGAACTCTCAAGATCGATAAAGATTCGGTTTAGTTCCATCTCTGTCACATTCATTAACACTACGGGTAATTTGCTCCGAAGGCGTTCTCTTTTGTGAACATGATCGGTACTGAATGCAATGTTACTTTTTGCTTACATGTAAATTGAGGACACTATTTTCTTTGATTGGAGGACCCAATGAATATCTGGAGGCATTTTTTGGAGCTCAATTTGAGTTTCCTGCCAATGTCAGCCCTTCAATCATAATATCGTGCTCGATGTGTGGCTTCTCTTCTCCTCTTCGTCTAGTTCTAAGTCTTCTTTTTTGCTTATTTCGCCTTTGTTCATTTATTTTGACAGATAATTATTTTTTATTGATATTTTTATCTATTCCTGCAAAGCCCAACACTCATCCGTTATACGCCCATTGTCTGGATGAAAAGCACAATATCTTTTCTTGTCTTTCGTCTTCCATAGCATTTTTAACGATCTAATTAAACTCTTTTATATCCTCAAAAATTTATGACAGACGAGCATTTAGAAGCGCAAGTGTCCTTTTTATCAATGATACGAGTTACTTTAAGCTTTCTATTATCTCCAGTGAGAGGGAGTTGCATGTGATCTTCTGACCAATCAAGGATGTCTGTTGTTACCTTGTGTCCGAGAAGGTTCTCAGTGAATTTGATTGTAATTATGTCAATATTCCCTCATCTTCCTTCTGTCGTTCCCCTCTTTCTCTTCTCAGATTCTCACTTTACTTCTCTACCTCTCATCGTCTTCTCTTTCCTCGGTATTAATGTATATCTAAGCCCTTTTGTATGCTTTCTCCTAACTATGAATTTTTTTCCTTAAATGTCCACCAGAATCTCTCAATATTGAGTCATTTCCTCAATCCTTCGAGTGCAACCTGGTGCCCAAACTTCCATCATCTCTGTATGATTTTTTAGGTTTTTATGTTCTTCCTACTTTATTGTCATCGGGTTGTTAGCACTTTTTATCGGCATTCAAGCTCCTCTAAATTGTTGTACAAATTCCTTTTATAGTTATGAGTATGGCTTGATAGATCATAACTTTAGCCTTTAGTACCAAGCTCGAGTTTACCTTTCTAAGATTAGAGAGAAGGGTTTGCACATTTCCTCCTCTATTAGCCCTTGTACTAACATTATCTGGTAACACTCTAGATGTAATGTGCAATCATTTTTGTCAATGTAGGGTGTTATCTGAGAAAGTTTGAAATGCCTCGTCAGTTTCAAATCCAAAATGTTCATGAACAGTGGAAACTTTGTCTTCGCCCTTGCCTTAACTCCTATTCCTCTTTTTAAGTTTTTAAAGTTCTTTTTTGATGCCATGGTTCAAGATAGGTTATCTGGACTTATTTTGCATGACCGGCCAATATTCTTCTTCTTAAAAGATTTCCTCATTTATCTGTTCCGGTTTTATTCTTGGTTCTTCCTTATCTCGCCTTCTTGTTTCCAACAAAATATGCCTTGTTTCAGTTGTAGATAAATCATTCTCAATCGGTTCCCCTCGCCCTTCTACTCTACTCTTGTGAAAGTTATTTCAGAGCCTTTGGTCTGGTCGCCTTCCATTAAATGCCTCTTGCTAAGGCGAGGGATTTGGTTTTTTCTTCTACACTTCATTCCCTAACCTTGTCAATGGCCTCTGTCTCCAGGGGCCTTGTTTCATCTCTCGAACTTTTTTTTCTTTCTTCAATCTTTTTCTTTCGACTTTTGCTTTTTAAATAGCATCTTTGCTTTTGCTTCAGTGAGGCTTTCTTTGGTCTTTGGTCCAAGTTCATTGAGTATGTCCAAAATGTCCTTAATCTCATCGTGTGGTTCTAAGATTTTTCTTCTTCAACTCTGAGACACGGACAAATATGATTCTTTGCGATGAACTCTTGCTGTTGAGCTGTTCTTAAAAAATAAAAATTAGATTAGAGGTGCTAACATTCCGGTGAAAACTCTCTGGTCCTTAATTAATAAAGTGTTTTTTTTTGTTTGTTTGTTTTGATAAAATAATGACCTTTTTTTAATATAATTTTTTATATTTTATTTTTTTAATTTACTTTTTTTTATAGACTATTATATCTTCACTTAATGCCATATTTCTTATATTTTTTAGGTTGCACTAAGAATTTGATGATAAGAGTTGTTTTAGAAATTTGCCTGAAGAGTTCTTGAAGGTTCGGGACTCTTCTTCTTTTATCTAAACCAGTTTTCTCGACTTATAATCTCCTGACATCAAAAGTTGTGGAGGAGACTTGTTATTTATACGGGCAACACAAGGCCATAGATGTGGCCCACCATCACAAGCAACATAATGTGCAAGCGGATCACCACTAGTCGAACCATCAAGTGATGCAATATAATTAGAAGTATTTTTTAAGTTTCACCAATATATATATATATATATATATATATATAATGCATAGCTAATAACTCATTTTTATGATCTTATCAGAACTTTGAATAATAAATTTAAAAACTTGAAACTCGTGTAGAATCTGTATTTGTCAGAAAAGAAGTTAGCATATTACACTTATATAATTAGATAACCAAAAATGCATCAACAATGAAGGGTCCTCAATATCATACGAGATTTCGTCAGCATTGCCAACTTATATCATGTGAACATTTACGAATTCTTAAATTTGTTAAAAGGAAAAAAGTGCATATTCTAAGTTTATTTTTCTTTTTCTTTTTTTTTTTTTTTTCATTTTGGTGCATACATTCTTTAGATTGTCATCTATATTACATGACTTTTATCATGTTTGGACCAAGATTTTTTGAGTAAGTTTGAATATAAGATTTTTATTTGATATTTAAATTTTAAATCTAATTAAATTATTTTATTTTATGTCTAAGTATAAAATACAAACCTCTACTTTCACATAGTTCACACCATCCTTACAACATAAATTTGTTATGTAAGATTTTTGTTTGAAATAAAATTAGTAAATTCTTTATTTTTAATTATTTTTATTTATATTTGATTATAAAACACAAGTCTCTACTCAGCCACATCATTTATATTAATACCACCACAGGCGAGCGACCACCTAGAGGTGGAATATGCTTGTAAGTGTTTATTTAACTTTATTGAAGACAAGTTTTAATATAGGATTACTAACTCATTTTTGTTATCTTACAAGAACTTTAGATTACAAATTTAAAACCTTAAAAACTGGTAAAAAAAAAAATACGAATTTGTGAGAAAATAAGTGTAAGCTTCATAATTATCCTTATTTAAGGAAACATAACAATAAGCTCATAAGTTGTCTAGGGTCTTATAAATTTATTCCAAATATTATTATCATGGTTAACGGCATATACATCCACCATGACAACATTTATAAATTTTTAAATTTGAACAAAAATAAAAAGTTCACATACAAATTTAGTTTATTTCTTTTTTTTTTTTCCTTATTTTGAAGTTAAATTTATAAATTATTTAAATTTAATTATTTTTATTGTATGTATTAGTATAAAATACATTCCTCTCATCTGACATAGACCCCATCATTCCCAAGAGCTGTACAAATGATCTTGTTTTGTAAGACTTGTTTTAAATTAAAATAGTAAATTATTTATATTTAATTATTTGTATTATTAAAAAAACAAATCTCTCCTTTCGTATGTAGGGGTAATAATTTTACCTGTAAATTCTCAAACTCGCTAATACCCGACTCATGATAGTTTTACCTGTAAATTCTCAAACTTACTAATACCCGACCCTCGTATGATGGATTTGATATGCCTTTTAATGGATTTGAAATAGATTTTAAAAAAAAATAAAATAAAACTTACAGCAAGTTTGAAATAGATGTAGGTGCAAATAAATATTCCTAGATATTTTAATAGGTAATTGCAAATATTTAATTTTTTTAATTTTGTATTTCTTTATAGCAATATTACTTTTAATTAATTAATTAATTTTTTTAATGATTAACTTTAAGTTTTTTAATAAAATTTAAAAATTGCATGTATTCGAATGATGAAAATATTATCAATGAGATAAATTACTTATATATTTTATTTATAAAAATTTATTCTTCATTAATTTATAAATTATTATTTACTGTTATAAAAATCATGTTAAGTAGGTCTTAACTACAATTGAGTAAAATAAATATGTGAACTTGGTAACTATTATTTTGAACATATGAGTTATAAACTTTTATTTTGGATTTTGAATATTTTATTTATGAATTTGTAAAATAATTTTATTTTATGTTGAATATAATTAATATTTTACATGAGAAATATTTTTTATTTTAAATTAATACTGAAAATTTATAATTTTAATTAAATAATTTATAAATTTTGAATTTAATATTTAATAAAATAATAATGTATAGTTAACAATATAAAAAAAAAAAAATCTGCTAAAAATTCTACAGATATTTGCATGAAAAATATCAATTTAAGTAAATTTTGTAATAAAATGTCAAATATCCATCTCAAATTTGGTTTGTTACCACCCCTTTTTGTGCGAGTAGCATCATTCACAGAAGCTCACCACCTCGAATCGCATCATCCATAAAGACTCGACCATGGGCAAACCAACCAATGATGCAATATACTTGCAAGTAATTGTTTAGCTTTTGTGAAGACAAATTTTACTAACTCATTTATATATTCTTACCAGGTCTTCTACATAACAAATTCAAAACTTGAAACTAGTAAACAATACGAATTTATGAAAAAGAAGTGTAAGTTAACATATTACCTTTATTTGAATAAACATAACAACAAAGCGATTAATCATATAGGGTCTTGAAATATTATTGAAAATTTAATCTTCACAATGATCATATTTGCCATCCACAATAAGAGAATTTACAAAATCTTAAAATTAAAAAAATAAAAAGTACATATTAAATTTGTAGTACTTTTTTTTTTTATCATTTTTTGAGATTGTTGAGTTTAGTATCTCACTTTTATTTTCTACAGACCAAGGTTTTTCAACTAAGATCTAATATATGATTTTTATTTGAAATTAAAATAATAAAGTATTTGCATTAATTATTTTAATTAGTATAAAATATAGACCCTTCCTCTCTCATGGATCGTAGCATTATCTTCAGGGATCACATGGATAGGCTTACAATGTTAGATTTTTTATCGAAATTAAAATGGTAAATTATTAATACGTAGTTATTCTAATTGTGTGTCGAACTACAAATTATGTATTCATCCTCCTGCACGGGCCACATAGTAAACATAGAGCGCACAACCACGAGCTAAACCACCCAATGATGCAATATACTAACTACTATTTATTGAGCTTTAGGGAAAGTAAGTTTTAATGTATGATTAGGGACTCATTTTTGTTAACTTGCAAGTCCTTTAAGGTAACAAATTTAAAAAAATCTGAGCTGGTGAAGGACAAAAGTATTGAGGAGAAGTGTACCTCTGAGAGACAGACTCCAAATCTTAGAGGGGCTGGGCACAATCTAGTTGGGTCCGGTTTTTGTTAAAAGCGTACTACATAGAGAAAAAAAAAAATGGTTCTTGTAATTTTGTCAGCAAATTGTATTGAAAGATGAGTGAAAGTGACCAAAATCGAACCATATTTAGAAGATTTGTTTGGTTGAAGTTGGTTCTATTCGATTTTTATAATTTAGATTTGAACTTGAATTTTTTAAAAAAATTAATTTAATTTTATACATTTTGTTTTTATCCTTAATTAAGTGTGAATAATTATATTACAATTAATAAATTCAACTAATTAAAATATGTCACATATACTTGTTTTACTTTAAAATTTTGAAAATTTATACATTTTTTTTCTTAGTTTATGGATTGATTCAATTTTTCAAATCTAAAATTTAAATCAAATTGAATGATACTTTTTTATTTAAAGGCAAGTTTCAAGGATTTTGTGACACTATTTGCTGTAAATTTCACAATTATTCTTCCTCTGTTAAAAAGACTTTATAAAATTTTTTTTTCCTACCAAAAATCCAAATATTTTAAACAATAGAAGTCTATCACAAGAATATTCACAAATTTTTATATTTGAGAAAAGAAAAATTAATAGATTAAGTTTATTTTTTTATTAATTTTACTAATTTATCTTCCCTATAAATTCATTTTTTGCACAAAATCTATAGTTTTAATTTTAAATTTTATGAAACGTGTAAAAATAATAGAAAATCATATAAGGGCAGGTCATGTGTGACATGACCAACTATTTACTGTCAAACCCAGTCTTGCACTAAATAACTTGATCGTCCAATAATGTAATATAATACTTCATCATATATATTGGATAAATTTATCATTTAACTCATGTAATCCAAAACGCAATTGTCCATTAAATAAAAAGAATTACATTGACCTTTCAAACTTAAACACCCATTTAACAAATATTTTAAAAACAAAAGCATATATTATGCAAAAATGAGTTTATATTAATAGAAATTGATAAAAATGAAAACAGAAAAAACAAATTTAATATATACATTCTTTTTCCCTTAAATTTAAGAAATTATAAATACTAGAGTGAACCAAATATGAAATGTTTGATGTACGCCATGAGGGTATTTTTGACTTTACACACAATTTTTAAGATATCTATATAAAAATAAGAATAGATACACATTTACACAATTTTAAAAGATATAAAATTAAATAGCTCTTTTTCACTTTAAATTCAATATCTATATATATATATATATATATATATATATGTGTGTGTGTGCGCGTGTATGTTTTTTTATTTTTATTCTAATGAGTGTTTTCCTTGGTAATGATATCTTGTTTCCATTTTGTAATGATATCTTATTCCTCACAAACAGGCGGTCGAGTAAAGAATCAACACAAACAACAAACTTTGGATTTCTTAATGAATGCAAGTATTGGTGAAGAAGTTATGCTATACTGAAAGTGATGGCTAGAGCAAAATTTATTGTCTTTCACCATTTTTCCACCCAACTTTTTTCTTACGGTCGATCCTTTTTCCGACTCTCACAATTGAGTAACGATCTCACTTGACATTACATTAACATATTACTTCTTGTAGATATTACTTCTTGTAGGTGTAAACAGTTAGTAATAACTATCATTATGTGTGGATAAAACTTGTTTTGTAGGTGCATTTTCATTGTAATTTCATTGACAGATAAAACGTTAAATACAAAAATGAGATTTCAAGAGGATATTAAAGGGGTGTTAATCAAAGCACGTCAAAAAGGTTTGTTCCGCATGTTCAAGTTGGAGCAAATTTTCTCCTCGCCTATATTTGGCGCAAATAAGCAGAACGGAAAAGCAATTGATGAAAACCCAAACTGAACACGGATTTGCCAGTGCCTGGCTGGGGCTATGGCTTTCTCAAACAAAAAGGTATGATAAAGCTTTTCTTTCAATTAGCTAGAAATTAAATGACCCAATTATATTATACATATTTAATGCCTTGATCACTAGCAAAGTGAACATTCCAGTAAGCAGTGATAAGAATTAGGTAGTTCAGGAGAAAATTATAGAAGTTGCAGGACAGAGGACAAGTAATTTTCAACCTGGAGAAATCAAAGACAGTAGTACCATGAAGGTTTAGTGAGTTTTCTGGCCAAAATTGGGCGCACCATGTGCATATATGGTCCCCTGCTGGGCAGGCTAGGCTAGCTTGTTTCTTTCGTTCATATCCATCCCTTCTGTTCACAAACATGCTCAAATTTTGAAATACAAGTATGGGAATTGCAGGCTTACATTTCTGCTATTAAGGTACACCATTTATTTTGCAACCACTGATATCTGATGGATGCGAAATTGAGATATGAATGTTGGTCAGTTGTGTGTTTGACTCTGAATTAAACTCTGCGATATTCATTTTTCAAAGTTAGTTGGTAAGGAAATTCATATTCCCGGGAGCTAATTTTTAGGTGACTTTGATTTCCTGTGGCAGCAAAATTGGTACCACGATGCATGATAACTAAGAAATTACAAAATCCATTCAACAAAATGAATAAATAAATTATATTTCTTCACTTTGGAATAAAATTAAGCTCAAACTCGAAAGAAACTGAAAAGAATTACCTTCTACTAGATAATGTAACATTCAATTTGAAACTAGTTCCTCAACTCCCAGTCTAATTCTTCGTCACCATCAACTTTAAATTCTTGTTCACAATCTTTGTCATCTTCGCGATTCTCTTTCTCATTTCCGTGGCTTCCTTGTTCAGATTCTACTGCCTGATCATTAGGAAGACTGCCAAAATTCGACCTTAAAGAACCCATTTCAGAGACATTGAAGTTTCCAGAACTACACGTGTTTTCTGCAATTCCAAGGTCTCTTTCTGCGACAAAGGCTTCTAATAGTTCTGAATAGCTTTGATTTTGTACTCCAATATCACTGTTAATGGGATTTCTAGGGTAGAGTTGATCCAATTGATCAAAATAAGAGCAGGTTTTCGACTGGGGAGGACAGATGCTGCCACTTCCCTTGGCTTTCCTGAAATAATTGTTTTTGTTCTCCCACTTCTTCTTGCATCTTTTGGCACTTCTTTGATAACCCATTGAAGCCATTAACGAGCTTATCTCTTCCCACAAAGGACCTTTTGGCCCTGGTTCCAAAAATCTCGACTCTAGGCCACGTCTAACTTGACTTAAAGTCTCAACTTCAGCTTTGGGCCATCTGCTGTCTGTGTCACTTTTCGCGGTCGTCAATTCTTGGGTTTGATCCTTCGTGATTTCTGGTTGCAACAGCAAAGCAGTACTATTCCTTGGGGGAAGATTGATACTTTCTCCAGTGATTTTCTCAAGGTACGAAACCATAAGAGCCTCCCGATTTGAAGCTATGGACTGTTCATGGGCTCTCGCAAGTTCTTCTCTATTATGCTTTGCAATCTCTTGCCGCCGCCATGCTTCGTCCCTCTCAGTTCTCTCTTTATCCATTCTTTGAACAATTTCCAAAAAATTCCTGTAAAGACCCTCCTGATGATCCATTACTCGCTTCATCAACCGCCCAACGAATCCAACCATTGAACTAAAATCCTCCTTCATTTCTCTCTTTCTCTTCTTCCTTTCATTAACTTTCTCCGGTGAAGCTTCTTCTCCTACGGAGTTCTCTGATCCCTTCTCAACCCCAACGGAAGCGTTAGCATCAGTGATTTCACAGATATTTTCGCACTGTGTGTCTCTTACAGGCATCCAAAAAACAGCACCAGCATCTTTCGATGAGTACTCACCATTGAGAGCAGACCCGGTGCCCGTTCGATTGGTTTCAACAATCTTTGAATTTGTCAGGCCATAAATTGCTTCAAGCTCGCCTAAGTGCTTGTATTTGGTCTCGTTATTTTTGCATCTCTCCTTACTTTGATCTGCCTGTTCTAAAACAAGCTTTTTGCACTCTATCTCCTGCCGTTTATCTTCATCGCACTGCTTATTGCTACACCTATTAGATATTTTCTCTAACACTTAGACAAACAAATAGATGACAACATGCCCCAATTTGAAAACAGAAACAAAGAAAACAAAAACATATACACAGTAATCATATGATTGTTATGTTACCGTAATAAAGAGCATTACCAAAAGGGTTGTTTGATAGCAGAATCTTCTTGAAAATGCCAAGAATGGGGCATTTCTAGCAATGTATCACCTTGTTGGTGCAGCTGAAACGCTTGAAACTGTTGCTGCTGCAGCTGTTGAGGGTGTAACAAGTGATGGGTGAAGGATATGGAATGTGGTTCTTGCAGTTGCTGTTGCGGAAACATCTGTTGTTGTTGATGATGATGATGTTGCTGCTGTTTTCTTTGTTGCAAGAGTTGCAGCTCCTGTGATTGATGATGGGGTTGATAAGGATGGGTTTGAGGATTAGACATGGCAAAAATTGGAGGGGAACAGTCATCATCAATTAATTGTTGCTGATGCTGATGAATCCCTGGTGCACCATAACCAGACTGCATCTCCTATTTTGTTGCAGACTTTTACATTAATCAATAGGTTCTTCTTTAAGACGAGACCCACAAGAGGGAGGACCATTCCAGGAGAATAAGCTGGAAACTTAAATAGATTCAAAAACCAAACCTAGCTTGAGAAAAAGGAGAAAGGAGTGTTGGTAAATAAAGCTGCTATGCTACATGGAAGTAGGAAGGAAGGACAAATAGTATACGTCATCTTTTTCGGGTTTTTTTTTTATTTTTTTTTTTTATTATTTTTAATAAGAGTTATCGGTTAACCCATTTCCAGCAAATCAATCTGGGCTGAAGACAGGATGCATTTATCTCGGGTATTGAGTTCCATAATCTAGTTACCAGATCTAATTATAGATATTAATTCTTTTTTTAAAAAAAAAAAATCTGATATATTTGATGTTAACATATTCTTATATTATCTAAATAAAAAGACTCTTTTATTATTTAATATAAAATATTTAACTTGATAAGATTATGTATTTTAATCCATATTCAAATACTCATCTCTTTAATAATTCAAATTTAAAAGGTAAAAATAAAAAAGGAGGCCAGAAAATTAAAAATAAATAAATAGATAAATTATTAGGTATCATAATCTATTGGCCTAATAATTTAAAATGCACTCTAATTTTGGTATAATATTCGTGATGAATTACTAGTCTAATTCTTCCCACATAATTAATACTAATTATTGGCTACTAATCAATTAACTTAACAAACTTTTTTCGTTTTCAGCCAAATATTCTTTATAAAATTGGAGTTGCTGCTTCTGGGTTTTATAGCCGCCTCGTCTCGCCTTACTTCACATGTAATTCGGCATTTTATATGCAATGAAAAAAGTACACTGATAGACAAATAGTTTTGGCATAGTCATGAACACAATAATATATTTAATACCTGAAATGAATTAATTATTTAAATAAATGATGCAATAATTATCAAACATGTTTTTTGTGAATTGAAATTAGCAAATCAGGATACTGCTGAAAGATGAAAGATAATTAAATTAAACCTTATCAACCTATTAAGGAAATTAAACTCCATCGGTAAACTACTAATTAGAAATTAATCATAAATGATATAATAATGCAGACGTGGAATAATTTTATTTAAATTTAACCAATTTAAAAATAAATAAATAAGCTTGCTGGGGCTGGGTGGGTGGGGCAAGAGCGGCAGTATAGTACAGTACATCGGAGTTGGCTTCCGTTTTAGAACAATAAAGAGAGCAGGACACGTGTTTAGACTTTAAGCTTCTGAGAAATTGGCAGACAGGAAAGACATACTTTTGGAAGTATACAATTGATGTGCACGTGAATTTAGTAAAGTACCTTGTCCTCATGTTTTCTGTCAGGTACGCATCTCCATGCTAATCTCACGGTTCATATCTGATTACTATTGCCACCCTTGTCATAACACCTTCCACGCTCTTTTCACTCAAAGCTTCCTCCTTGGCGGTGGACACACACACACACACACTCACACACAGAATTATTTATTTTAAACTTTTAAGAAAAATTTTTTTATATTTTTTAAATATTAAATTATTTAAAATATTTTTATTTTATTTTTATAAATTTATTTTATTCTTGTTATAACAAAATTTTAAAAAATTTAATTATAAATTTAATAACACAAATTTTACTAATATCTAAAGCGACAATCCAACATCAAATTTTTTCAAAATTCATCATTTATATAATAAAATAGGATAATTAACCATTTAAAAATCATAAAATTAATTATTTAGTAAAAAAAAAATACCATTGTATAAAAGAATATTATGAAATTTAAGTGAAATAAGTTAATTTGAGATATAACTTAGAAATTTGCTTGGGTGTGCCAAGTAAAATTTTTATATTTTAAATATATTAATTGTATGTTTTGAGTAATAGTATTTAAAGTATTTTTTGGGCATAATTTAAAAAAATAAATAAATTTAATGAAATTATCTAAACTTTTTTACATTAAACAAAATATAGTCCTCTTAAACCTTTTTTCTTTGTTTACAATTTTAATAGTAAAAAATTAAAAACAAAATATTTAAACTCTAAATATTTCACCCTTTTATTAAAGGCTCTTTACTCTCGTATATTATACATATAATTTATTATCTTTACTAACTTTTAATTTTTACTTATAATAAATTTCTTTTGTGTTTTCAAATTGAATACAAATCATAGTCCATCTCCATGATCAAAACAATCAAACTAACCAATTCAACACAAAACATTAAAATTAAAATTTATATCCAAACTTTTTTATATCAAATTATCGGAAATCGAACTTAATTTCAACAAACAAATTTTCAATCTACATGTTCAAGTTGATCTCCTCACATCAACTAAATCAATCAATTCAACTAAAAAAGCTATTTAGCTCCACCATCTTCATACAAGTCCACAAACTCACTGCATGCACCAATACTCAACATGCTTAAAGAATTGAACACATATTAATTTTGGATAAGATCTTTTTTTTTAATTTTTCTATTCTTAATTTTTATGTAAATATTGATATATAATATAATTAATAATAAATAATTTATATTAAATTTTAATAAAATTTATAAACTAATTTTAAATTTTACTATATAAATTAAAAAAATCAAAATATAATTAAACTATTCATATTAAGTATATTACATATTAATATTTATTTAAATTAATGATAAAAAAAAGGTCCAAAAAAAAATCTAATTACTAATATTTTATAATTTTTCGCCAGGCCTTGATCTGCAAGCATTGAGCAGGTTAGATTGGCTCTGTTTATGGAGTGAGCATCGAGACCAAGAATCCAATGAACATGGAACTTCCCACAAAATGTAGGAACAAACTCTATTTTATTTGCAGCATTTAATGTACTGATAAACACTCTTTTACAATTTTTATTTTTATATTTTTCCTTAATTTTAAAGACATAATATTTGAATACTAACAAACACTCATTTATAATTTATAGTTAATAGTTATAAAATAACAACTAATTTATAAGAGAGTGATTTCATTTTACTAGAATTATTGATTAAGAAATAAATGTTATCTTATTAAATAAAAATGAATATTTATCAAACACTTAATTATTATATTTTCAAAGTTGAAACATAATCAAAACAATCACTGTGCCTCGATCCTCAAGAATTGAATACGTAGGACTGTGTATAAGGAGGAGGGGCATCAAGACGAAGAATTCATTAAAATATTGAAGGTGTATACATCAATCAATTAGCAACTGCGGCTATAATTAAAGCCACGCATTTCCTTCAGGTCCACTAAGACTGCAAGTCAAATTCAAAAGCAAGTATGTACATACAGATTCTATAAATTCCTCGCATCCTAAGATAATTTCCTCACCAGGTATACAAAATCCAGCAAACGTAGAGCTTGCAATTTAGAACAAAGAAAATAAATTTTCCATTTTTGTCGAAGCTCTTCTGATCTCAATTGCTTCACTAATTTTCTATGGGCTTGTGAGTTGTGTGCATATTTTGGTGGAGACCCAAAAGCCTAGAAAATGTCTGAGGAAGCAAGGGATTGAGGCACTTCTAACAGGCTTTTTCATAGTGAAACGATGTTGATATTGGTTAAAAATCTCACGTTGCAAATTTATGTTTTAAGAGTGGATTTGGGGCTTATAAAAGAAGCTCATATATTTATTTTTTAATAAATATTGAACAAAAAAAAATTAAAAGAAAATATCATTTTAGTTGTGATAGTTTTATTTAAGTTCTTAAAAACTTAATTTTATTTAAGATCTTATACTTGAAAATTTTTCTCTTTTATGTTGTATTTGGGTTTTATAATTTAGTCCTAATTTATTCTATTTGAAGATAGTGAAGATTGAATAACACCTGATGATGATGTAAGTAAAAATTTTATATTCTTTATTTCAAAAATCTTTGTTTTGGAGAAATTATTGGGCCAATTTCCCAACATATGAAAGAAATGGTAAAGACTTCTAAACAAGTATGGTCCAAACCCATGCCTCTGGATCATCAGATCTCGTCATATATCCTCCCTTCCTTTCATGAAATGGTCCGAAAATGTGCTAAGAACATTATCATTACAGGATATAATACACCAATATCATTTTTCATTGAATTTATTTCTTGGGTAAATCAGGAAAATTGTCTGTGAGTTGGATGGGAACTAGACCAATACAGTTACTGGAGGACCCAGAGTTAATGAGATTGGTATTAGCGGGCGAGTCACTTTGTTAGGCCAACAGTGAACCCACTTGTAAACCTTCGTCAAAAAGGAGTCTCTACCTTTGAAGGAGACGCTTGGGCAAAACGCAGAAAATTGATCACTCCAGCCTTCCATCTTCACAAGTTAAAAGTGATTTTAAATTCTTTAGACAAAAACTATTTGTAAGCAGGGAATGATGCCAGCATTTTCAAGTAGTTGTCTAGACTTGATCAATGGATGGAAGAAGCTAACTATTAGTTCTTCGGGAACAAGTGAAGTTGATGTTGCCCCTGAATTCCAGACTCTGGCAGCTGATGTCATTTCTCGCACAGCTTTTGGAAGCAGCTATGAAGAGGAAAGCAGATATTTGCACTTCAAAAACAGCAAACTGTATTAGTACTTGAAGTTAATTTTTCTATCTACGTTCCAGGTTTAAGGTATTTACTTTTGTCCAACCTTCAATCAATTACGTACGTCACATGTCCTGGGCTGCATTTTTGATTTTGTGTTTCACATCCTGAGACAGATTTATACCAACTAAAAAGAACAGAAGGAGATATAATGTTGACAAGAAGATCAAAGCAACATTACGGGATATTATCCGCAAGAAAAAGCAAGCTAGGAAAGTTAACAAAGAATCTGGCTACGATGATCTTCTAAGCTTCTTGTTACAATGCAGAGAACAAGCAGATAATGATTTCACAATTGAAAATGTGATTGAGGAATGCAAATTGTTCTACTCTGCTGGCCAAGAGACCACTGCGAACTGGCTTATATGGTCAATGATCCAGTTATTCATGCATCCAAACTGGCCAAAAAAAAGGCAAGAGAAGAAGTTCTGAAAATTTGGGGGAAGAATTTACCCGATATCGAAAATTTAAATCACCTCAAGACTGTAAGTATATATGATCATTAATATCCTAAAATATAACTAGGTACTTAGCTTATGAATTGAAATGAATTACAGGCTTCAATGGTGGCACTGTTTCGATATACAAGCCAAAGAACTAACATCGGAGGAATTTTGCTGCCCCGGGTGTAGAAGTGACACTTCCAACATTATTACTTGATTATGATCCAAAGTATTGGGGTAACGATGCAGAAGAATTTAATCCAGAGAGATTTTGTGGAGTTTCAAAGGCATCGAAGGATGAACTGGCTCTTTATGCATTTGGTCGGGGACCTAGATACTGTTTAGGACAAAACTTTACCATGATAGAAGCTAAGATGGTTCTAGCTATGATTCTTCAACATTTTTCGTTTGGGCTCTCACTTTGTTACTCTCATTTTCCGATAACTGTTATTGCTCTTCAACCACAACATGGACCTCCAATTATTCTGTACCCAACCTAATTCTATGAGAAATCTTGTTAGATGCTTGTTTGGTGAACTTGAGTTTCGTTGATTGTGTACTATGATTTGAAGTTAACTTTTTGTTTATTGAAATAAAATGCATGGGTTTATAATTTGATCATTGCTATATAGGTGATCAACTACTGTAACTTATTGGCCTTTTTAATGTATTATTATAAGATTTTCTTTCTTATACCTGTTTCTAACTAAAGTGTGCTTATACATGTACTAAGCATATTCTAGTTAATCTCTTGTGGATGTAATAATGAAACTGAGCTCATTTTCCCATTTTATTTGCATCTGATATTACCACTTTTTTAAGGAGTTTGTCGATCCATACTACACACAAAATTAACAATGAGGAAATCATCATGCTTTTTCATTTAACTTGAAAAATCTAAAACTAAACGCTTTTTCATTTATCTTGAAAAATCTAAAACTATGTATTTTGTACGATAAGAAAGGAACACAATGTCTTATATTCTGCCTCTAAACCCGAAAAATAAAAAATAAATAAATAAAAGAAGAGAAAGAGAGAAGGAGAGAGAGGGAGATGTGGGAACTGAGAACATGCTCTCTACTTGCCAACAAGAGCATCATCAACCTGTATTGGGATTTTACTTTGCCAATTCCTTGGGCATGGATAGCTAATACTTGCACCGTAAAAGAGATGCACAAATTAACTTCAGCAAAGAGATGAAATTAAAGAAAGTAAAATTGAAATTTCATGCAAAGTTAAACCAACTCTCGTCCATTGCAAAAAATCTACTCATCCACTCCAAGTTAAGAGGCTCCTTAATTTTATCGCAATCAAACAAATGATTATTATCTGCAACACAACTGCATAATTTTGATGTGTCTGCATTATGATCAGTGTGGGAAGCAGTACCCGCTTCATTTTCATTTTGCACAGTGCGCTTCTCCACTCCTTTAGATATCTCGAACTTCGAGTCCTGTGTTGTTGAACCGCTACAGAACTTTTCACTTTGCTTTATTTTCTTGCTCAAATGAGAATTCCAGTAGTTCTTGATTTCATTATCAGTTCGACCAGGTAGTCTTCCGGCAATCAAAGACCACCTATATGTATAAATAAAGCTTTAAATTTACTTATTCATTGTATCCCACAAGCCAATATGATCCATGGAAAAATAACAAAGGATGAAAGATATATAACTTGCTTTAGATATGCTTACCTGTTTCCAAGGAGTTTGTGAAGCCTGAGAATCAAATCCTCTTCTTGGTCTGATATATTGCCTCTTTTGATATTAGGCCTAAGATAATTCATCCATCTTAATCTGCAACTCTTCCCACATCTATTAAGACCTGTGCATTGAAATGATAACGTGTGCTCATCAAGTTTTAATAGAAAGGGGAAAATGTTAAACACTTTTTTTGATGTCAATGTCCAAATTACCTGCTTTGGCTGCAACTGATTTCCACCTCTTTGGACCATGGATTTCAATGACTTGAGCCAGCTTATGGTCTTCTTCAGCTGTCCATGCTCCTCTGTTAGCTTCTTTCTTGGTGCAATGACTGCTCAGAGGAGCCATTAGAACCTTCCCTTCTATGTATGAGCAAGCAAATCCACCTAAATTTTACCACAATATTTCAATCACGCGCCCCCAAAGGGAAGGAAATGAGGAAGATGATAAATGAATTTTCGAGCTCGATCTTATGAATATTTATGATTTACTGTAAGTGTGAGATGAGTCACTTCTCTTCTGTTGCTATGTAGCTACCTTTCTTTGGGAAGAATTCCAACACCAACTAACTATAGATAAATGTAGCAGACTGTGTTCGCTGGCAGTCTGATAGTGTTTCCAAAGATATAATGCTTTCCGCTTTTTGATTGAAGAGTAAGAGAATCTAGCATGTTACATACGTATGCATACAACTCGATACTCGTGCAACATGCCACTTTGATTGGAATTCAGAGTACAAACAAATAGATGAGATTCAGATCTCCATATCCAATGGCTCAAAGCTGTTTTTATTCATCATGACTGGTGTATATATGCACATATGAGACAGACTATATATAGCAGTTTTTATTCTTAAAAGAAATTTTATTTATGATAGACAGAATGTACAGGTTCATTTTTACACCCACTTATGTGATAAATATATGTTCATAATTAATTATGTCAGAATTGGATTTCCAGTGGAACGCATGCCGATGTATATGACAAGAACAAGAGTTAAGCTATTCCAGGACAACAAGAAAGTCAAATTAGAGATCAAAGCAACAGTCAGAATTATCATTAAACTAACACTACTACGCGACGTACACCCAAAAGCGAGAAGCATAAATAATTACGGTGATTCTTTAGATTCTTCTCCCGTGATAGAAAATGATTACTGTATGCGCTCAATGTTAGGCACATGGTTCTCATTCATCTGTCACAAAATTCTGTGCATCATTACAGTATATATTTTAATCTGTCATTGGTCTATATTAGGACCACTTATGTTTGGTTATTTTCATGCCACAGATCGCCCCATGACTTAATACTTGCCATCATGTTTTTTTCAGTTTGGGGCCCGATTCAGTCTAGTTATGAACATTTGTGAAAATGTATGTTGAGATTTGTGTAAAAAAAAAAAAATTCATTCATTTAAAAAAATCTCATTTGGTTCATGAGCAGTGATATATTAGTTGCCTCTATTTCAAGGATTTGCAGCTCCTAACCCTATAAGATAGTAATTCGATTTGAAAGTGTAATAAGTGATTATGTAGCAGTCCGATGGTGGATGCAATATGTATTGGAACTTGGAAGGGTATACTTCCAAGCCTACCACAGTTACATTTTAGGCTGGCCATGCAGTCATCATTTTGGAGGAATCAGAATCAGATATCTAATCGTAGAGAAAGCTACAAATTGGACAGATTGAAATTTGCTTGGCTAGTTATATATTATATGCAAACCAATTATATGAATAGAAATTTTAAAGCCAAAATTAAAAAAAAAAATGAAGATACCACATGTTGCTATTAAATTTGTTTTATAGCCATGTGAAAAGTAAAGTAGTCAATGATAAAAGGCGTGTCAATTCTACTGGAAAGTAGTGTTAAAAGGCATGTTGTTTGTACACAAAAGTAGCTGCCACCGAGACTAACTCCATACACCACTGCCAAGCAGTGGACCGAACCATCCTTCTGAGAAAAGGTAAAAATTACTTTTTCCTTAATTTGTAACCTATAGTGTCAACATCTTTTTTATTTTTTCAAACTATCAAATGGCCCCGAGAATCACAGACGTCAAATTCGTATTTTACAAAGGGAAAAAACTTGACACCATCTTTATTATTTTTTTTTTTCCTCTTTAGTGAAGGCAAATTAAACAGATGAATAAAGAGTGAAAGACAAAAAGTAAGAAGAAATGCAGAAACTTGCTTGGGAGAATTTTTCAAGCAGCCGACAAATTGTTTTTAATTGCTATTTGTTTCTTGAGTTACTGAAAAGAACATTACAAATATATAGGGAATGAAAGAGCTGTAAAAAAACCCTAAGATGTTACAGTTGTCCTATATTATTGAAAAAGATAAAATACAAAGGGCATATGTAATATATAACAAACAATTTTGTTTTCTTGCTGGTGTTGATGAAAGGATATTATGGCTTAAACATGCAAAAAAAATTTTGAATCTATGCTATTAACATAAATATCTCATGCTTATTTTGCAACATATATCAAATATAGGATGAATTATTGACCATGGATGAGATTCTCACCCTACCAATTTGAAATTTTGATGAAGAAAACTCTAAAAATATGAAGTCCCTATAATTTACACTATCCAAATGAGAGGGGGAGAGATGGCTGAAATTTTTTAAGAGAGAGAGAGAACTTGATTATTTTATTTTCCTTACATGTTCTTTCCCTTTATATTTTTTGTTAATTTTGATTTAAATAATTAAGATATTTATCTAATAAATATCTTTTATTTATCATTCAATCTTTATACTTATCCATAATTATAAATTTAACAATTAAGTGAATTAATGAATAAGTATGAACTAAGGGCAAAATGATAATTATTCTATAATAATCATTTATTGCACTTCAATCCTCATACTATTGTATAATTATATTTATTTAACCATTAAGTAAATAATTAAATATATCTTAAAGGACTTAAAGATAATTATTCAATAATTATTAATTATTAAGGTGACTTTTGTAATTTTATATTTAAATCCTTTGATAATTTTTATTATCAAATATGTCATGTAATTTACATTAAATCCTTTGAAAATGCAACATTATGTAAATTCTTTAAATACTTTAAAAAATCATAAATATATATAACACTTATATATATATATATATATATATATATATATATTATTCGACTATTACATTATCTCATAAGGTGATAACCATCCATAGATAATATTTTCTCTCTTTCGGATATCTCTCAATGTATTGAATTATTAGTGTAATTATGTAAATTTACTATGAATTAGCTATGAACTAATTCTGAACTTTTTAAATTT
Organism: Khaya senegalensis; assembly: GCA_032402905.1. Lineage (NCBI taxonomy): Eukaryota > Viridiplantae > Streptophyta > Magnoliopsida > Sapindales > Meliaceae > Khaya > Khaya senegalensis. Next base: position 5,376,917 of record CP135556.1, on the reverse strand, counting down.
AAACATTTAAAAAGTTCAACGACTATGATTAACTTCTGGTAATGTGTTATAACCCCAAAACTATAATAAAATACTTCATGGAACCCATCGAAATGATACGTACTATATGGATAATATTCTTTTGTTGTCTAATCCTAATCAAGTAAGGATTCATGGAATATCAAAATTTTGAATCAATATGAATACGAATTATCAATTAATATGTCATAAACTCGTCGTCACGAACTCTTTCGTATAACTTTATTTACTCTAACTAGAGATTTGCTTTTTAAGCATTTATTGATATTCGTTTAAGAATTTAAAATCAAAAAAAATTAGCGAATACTCCAATCCTGTATTTATATCAAGTTAACAGATTCTATCTTGATTATCATTCGTTTTCACTATAAATAACACACAACCAAACTAACTTTAATATATAAGACATGATTAGTCTTGCACCTATACACCATATAAACTATATGTATTTTACATCACATTTGACTATGATGTCTAAGGTAAAAGGATTACATTACATATTAGTACAATTATACAATAAATTATTGATTAAATTCTTTATTATATAATTTATCGTTATTTGGTCATGGTTAAAAATTAATTTTCTAACTATTAATCCATACTAATATTCTAATGGCATGACTTTGATTGTTATTCATACTAATATCTTTTCATAATATTCACCAAAGACGTTCAGTATATTTACTACGTAATTTTATTACCTATTCAATATCACTTATATAGAAAATAATTTTAATAATATCATTCAACAATTAAATGAATTATTTGAATAATTCATAAACATATTTGTTTTAAATGCATAATAAAACAAAAAAAGCAGCATATGTAAGTAAATAAAGAATACTTTCTTTCATTAATTACAAATTATAAATATATATACGAGATAAAATAACCTTGAAGCCGATAACACAAATGACTTCTTGAGTATATCATAATAGTTAATTCTACAAGTTGCTATAATGGCTTTTGTACTTGAATAAGGTTTTACTTACAAAGACAAATGAATGGCAAATAATTAACACTAACTGAGCAAAGCTATTAAGTTGATATTAATTTTAGCTGCAGATGCAATGAATCGACTTGGACTGTTAAGGTCAATACACAATTAGCACAATCTTCATTTTAACTCTTCCCCCTTACACTTAGCTATCGAAGAGGACTACAAGTTTATTTTTTAATGTTTTGAACCTTTATTGCAACAAAAGCTTAGTTAGTATGTTTGCTATCTAATTTTTGATAAAGACATATCATATTTCTACTTCTCCATTTGAAATTTTCTCTCTGATATAATGGACATAGATTTCAATATGTTTTAATCTTCCATGGAACACAAGATTTTTGACAAGGGTTATGGCACTCATATTATCACACCATATGACTATTTTCTACTCTAATTTGATGTTCAATTCAAGTAAAAGTGAGTTTAACCATGTAATTTCAATTGTTGTTTAAGCAAGGCACTTATACTTAAACTTAACGCTTGATTTAGACATTATTTTCTATTTTCTTGAGCCCCAACTTATCAAGTCTCTTGCCAGGTAAACTATAAAACCACTAATAGATTTCTTTTTCTTTATATTTGTTGCCTAATCTACATCAACAAAAACTAACAAGTTAATTTTTTTCTTCTTTTGTATAGTATAGTTCAGGGTCTTGAGTGCTTTGTAAGTATTAAACACTCTTTTACAGCCAATCTAATGTTGTTACTTAAGATTCTTTTGAAATTGACTTAATTTATTTATACTATATGCTATTTCTAGTCATGTTAATGTTGCATATTGCAAAAGTCCAATGAAGCTTCTATATAATGTGAGTGTTTAGGCTTAGATTTTAGATTTTCTTGGTTTTGTGTTGGTGGCAAGGTTTTTGTATTAGACCTATTTTTGAGCATTCAAAATGTTCTAGTTTATCTAACTGAATCACTTGATGGCTTCTTAACTATGTAAAAGTACCAAACTTTGAGAATGATAATGCTGGAGTATTTTGATATGGCATTGTATTCAAATCATTCCTTATAAATGTAGCTTGCGAGATAAAAAGCAATTGAAGGTAATCATGAATGCTTGTGTTTGCCCCAAAATCATTTACTAGTTAATTTAGAATTTTTGTTCTAAAAGTGAAATTCATGTTCATTAAATATGACATGTATGGCTATGTAAATTTTTTCTATTTTGTCCATACACTTATACCCTTTATGTTTAGTGTTATATCCTAGGAATATGCATCTAGTGGTATGAAATAAAAGCTTATGTTAATTATAAAGCCTAAGGTGAGGGCAGTAAGTGCATCCGAAAGTTTTCATGAAGTTATAATCAGGTTTTCTATGATACAGCTTTTCATATAGTGTTTGATAATTAATGACGACTAAGAAGAGTCCATTCGTCAAGTATGTGAAAATCTCAAAAGCATCCTGCTAAAATTTCAGGGGTAAATTGGCTTGGGCAAGGAGTCTAAAGGTTTAAATTCATTGCTCATGTTTGTTTGCAAGGTCAGAATTTTCTGGTTTAGTTGTCTTTCAATATGAGTTTTGAATTCCATGAAAATTTTTAAGGTTTGTGACTTGTTTTTCAGAAGAAATATCCAGGTGAATGTGCTAAAGTCATCAACTATGCTTATAAAGTATTTAAATTCATTGCTAGAATGTATGAAAGTTGGTTCCCAAAGGTCAACATAGATAATTTTCAAAAGCCTTTAAGAAGTTATAGTACTAGTTTTGAGTGTTAACTTATGATTTTTCCTATATTGGCATACATCATAGAAGTTTAGAATAAGATTTTTATTGATATGTCTGAAGTTCTTACATGATTCGACAATTTTCAATAGAATTTTGCGACTTTGATGCCTAAGTTTCCTATGAAGTAAATTTAAGACATTTTCAGACTTAACATTGACTTTACTAGCTCTTGAATCTAAGGCATACTCTGACCTAACTGAATTAATATCATTAACAAAGGCATATAGAGAAATTACATACAACTTGAACTCTTGTTTATTGACTTTATTTGTGTCTTCTACTCCCCTTCTCTTCTTAAGTAAATATAAGCCATCTTTAGCCATTCTTTGCAGCACCACCCTCTAATTCATGTCCTTTACAACACATCTACTTTTATCAACATCAATAATCAAGGCATTGTTATGTGTGAGTTTAGATATGATCAACAAGTTTTTGGTGATGTCAGGAACATGCAAAATAATCTTCATCTTTATATTCATACTTAGTGAAGATATTACTAAGTTTATTTGTCACATGGTTTGTGGCACAACTATCAAGGTAATATCCCCCTTTTTCTATTGGCTGCTCTTAGGTTGAGATGTAAGCTAAAGTTTTTCCTTAATTAATGGTTAATTTAGGCTAAAAGTCCTGATTAAAGCTATACCAACAAGTAGCTGCTATGTGTCCTTATTTTTTTTATAAATTTGGCAAATAAGTTTATTTTGGTTTCTATTTTGATTAGTCTTTTCTTTACCCCTACCTCTATTTCCACCTCTTATTGTTGGTTATGCTTGTTTCTTCCTCCTAGGTTGTTTCTTTTCTATTAATTTCAAGTCTTATTGTTAGTAGCAAGATTAGCTTCAATTTGTATGATATCAGGGGAACTATTGTGCTCTAGCCTACTTTCAAATATGAGAAGCTGAAAGAATACATCTTCAAGTGTAAGCTATTCTAACCCTAAAGAAATATTCATTGCAATGGCATAGTAAATATATCCCAAGCCATTGAATATGCATTTTACCAAATCATCTTCATTTAAACTTTTTCCAAGTACAACTAATGCATCTGAAATGCTCCTTATTTTTAAAAAATAATCATTGATTGTCATACTTCCCTTTTTAATGCTTTGTAGTTGACTCTTAAGTTGCATGATTTTTGTATGCGACTATGATAAATATAGCCTTGAGACAGCATCCCACAAATTCCTAGATGTCATACAATTTGTGAAGGAGATAAGTGCACTTTCAATAATAGTAGGAAGAAACCAACTTAGTAATTAGTCCTATTTTTTTCTATTGCAAAAATCCATTGCTTTTTTTTATGATTTGATTTTGTCCCTTATTAGTTGAAATGATAAACCTTTCAAGCATCTTCTTGATGCCATCTATAAAACCTTCCAAATCATTACCTCTTATGGTTGGTAGGACTTGAGTTTTCTAGACTAAATAGTCATGCCTATCTAGTTTGATTGGTGCATAAATGAAAGGCTAATATGGTTGTGTTGATTTTGTGAAATCAGCGCATTGTTTGGTGTTAGATTAATGTGTAAGTTACAAATTCATTAAGAAAGAATTTGTAATATTTAAATTATGGTCCTTAACTCTCTATTATATTTTTATAATTCCAAAATTCAAATTCAAAACTTGTAACTGCAGTATTGAGTGGTTATAAAATCTTTATTAAATATGAGAATTCTTTGATGGGAACAATTTTATAAATTAGCAAGTGTTTCACTTTGCTAAGGTCCCTAAACTCGAAATTCTTATTAAATACCATCTTAAAAGGATTTAAAGAGTTTAGAAGGTAATATCTAGAAACGTCAACAAAAACAATGGCGAGAGGTTAGTAATCCATAATTTTCGCACTTAATTTCTTCAATTTTAAAGTATGCCTTATGATTGTATACTTACATTTGGTATCATAGCACGTTAATAATCTTCGTCTTACTTACTTTGTTGAGTATTTTTAAGGAAAATACAAAATGATAGTTATGGGTTTGTGAAGATTTTAAATTTTCATGCAACATGAATTTGCATATTTTTTTTTTGTAAGTATATATTATAAATCATTTTAGCGTTGAATTTAAAATATTTTGAATGTAAAAAATATTGAAAATAACATTAAAAATAATTAAAAATATGGTTTAGGTTCACAGGTCTATATCCGAGTCATCTCGATTGGAAGTTGAAGAAGACCCTTATCAATGGATGACATGTTGACTGCTTTTAAGTTATATTTTTTTATGTAATTATATGTTATAAATCATTTTAGCATTGAATTTAAGATATTTTGGACGTAAAAAATATTAAAAACAACATTAAAAATAGTTTAAAATATTATTCAGGTTCATAGGTCTATATACGGGTCATCTCGATTGGATGTTGAATAAAACCCTTATCAGTGGATGATATGTCGACTGCTTTTGGGTTATATGGATAACATGCCATATGGTTTTCTAACTATTTGAAAAATTAAGTGAAAGGACAGGGATTTAAACATTTGCCCAAGCCCAAACTTTCTGCATACATATCCTTAACCACTAGGCCAAATGCCATTTTTGTGTACTAAGAGTATATTTATTAACTTTTAGCCATTTTCAATTTCAATATTAATTGCATAAAAAATTTGAAACGCCTATAATTGAATTATTGTCTTGTATTTAAAATATATTTATTATTTTATAAATATTTTAATAAAATCAAATCCATTAAGAATTTAATTTTATTTTTAATTTTGAATAAAATTAAATTATACTATGAATTTAGTCCAAAAAAATTTTTTTATTATGATTTTGGTCTAAATACATGTTTTATATACAATTTTAAATTGAATTTAAATAGTTTTAATTGTACATATTATTTAAATTTAATATATGTAAATTTAAATTTAATTTAAATATTTGAATTTATGCATATTATTTATGTCATTTTATATGTATAATTTGATTTAATTTTAATTATTCATTTTAAACATATAATTTATATTTTATATATGTGATAGTATATTTTGCTTGATTTATGATTTTTTTTTTATTTTACGCATGCATTATAGAAATAATAGTTAGTATGCAAATTCATTAAAAGAAATATATATAATTTAAGTAAATAATAAAATGTCATATTCAATATTATTATTAGGTATAATTATAATATTTTATTTACCTCTAATTACATATTTAAAAAAATTCTGTCTAAGAGGATTGAATTTTAAGTGAGATCACTTGTGACCCTTTCAATTTTTCCTGAGAATTAATATACTGTAATTATTAGTTAAATAGATTAGTCTCTATTACATGTATAATAAATATAAAAATATTTTAAAAAAAATTTTTATAAAACAAAAACATTAAAATATGATCATATATTAAAATGTCTTAGTGATCTATAAAATTTAATACATTATGGAGTAACAATGGCATCCCTAAATTAAATAAAATTTTATATTAAGTTAGGATCATATATAGTTTAAAATATTAATTGTAATTAATCATATTATATGTGATAAATTTTATCCCACGAAAATTTTTATTATATTTATATGATTAATTAGAATAAAATATTATATTATTTTTCTTAATTTACTCATACGAGTTAAGAAATTAGATATAATATAATAGTTTTATCATTAAGATTTGTGAATTTATTTGAATAAAATAATTAACCGACAGATAATATTTTATATCATGAGATTCATATTCTATGCATATTTTATATTGATAAAATATGATAATAATTAAGTCTTAATAAAATTTATCATAAATATGTATTTTTGCAGCATCATAACTTACAAATATATTTGATATCAATTTAAATATTTCTGAACTAGTAGGAGATAATTATAAAATATAAAAAAAAATATTGCTATATTTAGAATGACAAGATATAGATTATGCAATACTGAAAGACGAACCGTCACCTATTACTAATAACAAACTTTGGCATAAATTAAGTTTTATGAACGTTATAAGCGATATAATTGCCTTAGTGTAATATTCATAAATATTAAAATTTTTGTTAACGTACGTGGTTCAATCGCTCAGCATGATAATACCTATGCTTTGATGAAAGTTATTAATAAACAACTTGAATCTTCAAATAAAGTACTAGTCGATATCCATATTATTCAATTCTCTTTCATAAAATTCACCACCATTACTGGTATGCGGGAACATATCATAAAGATAAGAGACATTGCAACTCAATTGAAAACTTTAAATGTGGCAATATCTAAATATTTCCTTGTGTATTATATTTTAAATTCACTTTCTCAACCATATGGATCTTTTGAAATTTTTTATAACACACATAAAGATTAATTATTAATTAAAGAGTTGTTGACCATGTATGCTCAAGAAGAAGGGAGGTTGATTGCAGATATGGAAATAAATGTTCAAAGTGAGCATTTGACAACAAAAGGAAAGATTAAGAAGATAGAAAAAAATAAAATACCTGTCTAGACTGAAATAAAGAAAGAACTCAAATATTCCTTTTGTAAGAAAAAGGGATATATAAAAAAAGATTGTATTAAGTTTCAACAATGACTTACTAAGAAAGGTATTTATTTTTCTCTCATAAGTTATGAATTTAATATGGCTAAAGTTTGTCATAAAGTTTGGTGGATTAACTATAGTTTTACAATCCACATTACGAATACTTTTGCAGGGCTTGTAAAACTTAATAAAACCAGTGAAAATTAAGCGTTTTATTTATTTTGAAAATAAAATAAGTTCAACTGTGAAGGTTATTGGGACATACAATTTAGTTCTCAATAGTAATTTTGTAATAAATTTGAAAAAATAATCTTTTATATTCCTAGTTTTTCTAAAAATTTAATTTCTATTTCTAAACTTATACCTTGTAGATATTTCCTTAATTTTTCAAAGTATTTTTTAAAAATTTTTTATAAATCTAATATTATTAGAAATTGTACATTGTCTGATGGTCTATTCTATATTAATTTATAAAATAATACTTATTATAACACAATATATACTCATAGTAGTATAAAAAAAAGTGTTATAAATAAAAAATTTTCTATATTATGGTATCGAAGATTATGACATATCTCCATAAAAGGAATTAGAAGGTTAGTAAATGATAAATTACTTAATATTTTAGATTTTACTAATTTTGAGACTTGTGTGGACTGTATAAAGGGTAAATAGACTAATAAGTCAAATAAAATATGCCAAGAGAAGTTCAAACTTATTAGAAATCATGTATATAAATATTTGTAATTTTAGTATAGACTCATATCGTCATAAATATTTTATCACTTTTACTTATGATTATTCATGATTTATATATTTCTACTTGCTGAATACTAAGGATGAAATATTAGATATTTTTAAAATATTTAAAACTGAAGTAAAGAAATAATATAGTAAACAAATAAAAATCGTGAGATCTGATAGAGGTGGTGAATGCTATGGTAAATACACAGATGATGGACAAACACCTAGACCATTTACGAGCTTTCTTCAAGAGCATGGGATTGTTGTACAATACACTATGCTTGATTCTCCAAATCATAATAATATAGTAGAAAGAGAAAATTGAACATTGTTGGACATAGTGCAGAGTATGCTTAGTAACTCCAAACTTTCTAAATTTTTGTGTATAGAAATTCTTAACACAATTATATACATACTAAACCAAGTTTCAACTAAGATAGTTTTTAAAACGTCATTTGCATTATGAAAATGTTGAAAACCGAGCTTACAACATGTACGTATTTGAAGTTGTCCTTATAAAATAAGAGTTTATAATTTACAGAGGAAAAAATTGAATCTTAAGGTCATTAGTAGATATTTCATTAGATATTCAAAAAGGTCTAAAACATACAAATTTTATTATCTATCATATCACATTAAGTTTGTGAAATTAAAAAATATTAAATTTTTTTAGAATAACTTAATCAATAGAATGGATCAATTCTAAAACAAAGTTTATGAAAATAATCATTCAAAACCGTCCACTTCAGATATTAAAGTGATTGTTATCAACAACATTCATCCAGTACGAATGTATATTAATCAAATAACAGTTGATATTCAACTAAATAACAATCAAATTTCACAAATTAGTGATATTTTAGTAGATTGGGTAGTTGAACAACTAATTGTATAACATACTCCTTAGGAAAATATTGAAACAACATTAAAAAGATCTACTAGAACAAAAAAATTACAAATTTTTAGTGATTATATTGTATATTTACAAGAATCAGACTACAATATTGGAGCCATAAATGATCCGAAAATATTTTCACAAGCCATGAATTGTCAACAATCTGACTTATGATATGATGCCATAAAAAATGATATGAATGTTATGTCAATGAATGGAGTCTGGGATATTGTTGAGTTGCATAAAAAGTTCAAACTTATAAGATGTAAATGAATTTTTAAAATTGAAAAGAATTCATTAGGCAACAATGAAAGATACAAGTTTAGACTTATTGTCAAAGAATTCACTAAAAAAGAAAAAATTGATTACACAAATAATTTCTCCTGTATTTAAAAATAATTATTTTCACGTGATCATGGTATTAATGGCTCATTTTAATTTAGAGTTATATCAAATGAATATAAAAATAACATTTCTTAATGCAGATCTAGAAGAAGAGGTTTATATAAAATAACCTAAAGGATTTTCTTTCAATAATGATGAACATTTGGTTTGTAAATTTAAGAAATCCATATATAGATTGAAATAAATCTCCTAGTAGTGATATTTAAAATTTCATAAAATTATTTCTTTATTTATTTTTGAAGAGAATATCATGGATCAATCTATATACCAAAAAGTTAGTGGGAGTAAAATTTATTTTCTTGTTCTATATGTGAATGATATACTACTTGCAAACAATGATAAAGAGTTTCTACATAAGGTAAAATAATTTCTTTATAAAAATTTTGATATGAAATATATAGGTAAAGTATCTTATGTCATTAGTACTAAAATACATAGAGATAGACATTGAAGGATTTAAGGTCTATCTCAGAAAATCTATATAAAGAAAATTCTAGAAATATTTCAAATGAAAGATTATTCTCCAAGTGTAACACCAATTGTTAAAGGAAATAAGTTCAATTTGAACCAATGTCCTAAAAATGATCTCAAAAATGAACAAATAAACAACATTTCATACGCTTCAACTATTGAAAGTATTATGTATGTTCAAGTCTGCATAAGATCAAACATAACTTTTGCAGTTATAATATTAGAACGATATCAGAATAACTCATATATGGACCACTGAAAAGTTATAAAGAAAGTCTTGAGGTACCTTAAAGAGACCAAAGAATACATACTTATGTATAGATGGACCAACAATTTGAAAATAGTTGGCTACTTAGATTCTAACTTCGCTAGTTGTGATGATTTTAGAAAATTAATATTTAGATACATCTTTATGTTAGCTAACAGAATCATATCTTAGAAAAGCGCTAAGCAGTCATTAATTACTAGTTTCATTATGGAGGCCGAGTTTGTTTCGTGTTTTAAGGTTACCTCTCATAAAATATGGTTAAAGAGTTTCATATCTGAGTTTAAACTTCTGAATTTAATTTTTAGGCCATTGATAATATATTATGATAATTCAGCTGCTATATTTCTGGTTCAGAACAATAAAAGTAGGAGTCAAAATAAATACATCGATATTAAGTATTTAACCATTAGAAAACATGTTAAAAAAAATAAAGTGATTATTGAGTACGTCAGCATTGAATTAAGAATTTTAAATTTTTTAATAAAAGGCATACCACTATTAAAGTTTAAGAATCATGTAACTCATATGAGACTTGATTGTAGTATGTAAACTTATTATTATTAATAAAACTCTGATTATTTATTTTTTAATAAAGTATACACATTTATTTAAAATAAATAAATTTATATTAGACTTAAAATAAATATAAGATTTATTCATTTAATTAAAGTTATTATGTTGGATCAAAAATAAACATAGTGTTTATTCATTAATATTACCACATTAAAACTGCAACAATAAGTATCATACATTTGTAATACATGGAAGAGAAGTTATCAATTTTGATAACATCTCGTCATGATTCATATATGATATTTTTTATATATGAAAATTTGAAGTTTACGAGTCAAGTGAGAGAATATAGATTAAAAATTTATTAAGAGAAAATTTGTAATATTTATATTATGACCCTTAACTCTTTATTGGACTTTTGTAACTCTAAAATTCAAATTCAAAGTTAACTGCAGTATTGAGTGGCCATAAAACCTCTATTAAGTGTGAGAATTTTTTGATGGAAAGAATTTTATAAATTAGAAGGTGTTTTACTTTATTAATATTCTTAAAATCGAAATTTTTATTAAACACTATCTTAAGAGAATTTAAAGAGTTCAAAAAGTTTTGGTAGTAGCATCTACAATCGTCGATAAAAGCAATGGTGAAAAATTAGTAATTCATAACTTTTGCACTTAATTTCTTCAATTTTAAAGCATACCTTAATATTGTATAGTTATATAATAGTGTTATCAGCATTGGTTGCCATAGTGTGTCTTTGATACCAAGAAAAAAAGTAAGAAAGAAAAGCAAAAACTTGCTTCGGAGAATTTTTCAAGCGACTGACAACTTATTTTTTTCAAGCGACTGACAACTTATTTTTAATTACTATTTGTTTCTTGAGTTATAGAAAAGAACATTACAAATATGTAAAGAATGAAAAAGCTCTAAAGAAACCCTAAGACGCTACAGCTGTGCTATATTGCTGAAAAAGATGAAATACATGTGGCATGTGTATTATATAATAAACAATTTTGTTTTCTTGCTGGTTTTGATTTTGCATAATGCTGTAATGGCCTTTGTACTGGAATGAGATCTTACTTGCAAAGAGAAATGAATGGCAAATAATTAACACCAACTGAGCTGAGTTAAGCTATTAAATTGATGCTGATTTTGACTACAGATGTAGTGAGTCAAGTTGGGTTGCTAAGGTGGACACACAATCAGCACGATCTTCATTTTAATTGTAAAAGGTAACAAAAATACAAAAAATAATAATTACATGGTGACGACCAAAATTTTGTTAGTGTAGGGCAAATTGAGGATGAATTTAGGTAGAGTTTAGTCAATTTGATGGTCTTAATTCAATTTGGATTCAATGAAAGATAAGATTAAAGGTGATAATTTGATTACAGAGTTGAAAATGTAGATTTTGGAATTGAGTTTGGAAAAAATCAATTAGTTAAGTATTTGCAGTGACGAGTTAAGCAAAACGACAAGAAAAATTTGATTAGAAAAAAATAAAATTAAGAGTGTATAAAGAAAAAAAGTTAATTTTTTTTAAAAATAAAAAATTTAATAATTTTTTAGAAATATTTTAATTAATTATATTATATTACTCGATGTCATCTAAGATTATTATTGAAAAGGCATCAAAAAAATAGATTTAAACAGTAATAATTAATAGAGATAGCATCAAGGGATATTTGATAATTCAAAAAAGAAAAGGGAAGTGTTGGGATATTTAAATATAAATTAGTAGAGAAATAATAATTTTGCAAAAGAAAATAATAAAAAAAACAATGTAGAGAAGAATTACCCTACTTCTTCGTCATTTTTGGGCAGTCCACTTCAAATATTTCCGAAATTTTCATTTGACAAACACCTTATGATTGACTATGCTCTTTAATATATAAGAAATTATTAAAGTTTTTAATACAATAAATTAATAAAAGAGAAGAGCAATGTCGGGAACTTGGAAAAGTGGGGATAAAACTTTCATATGTATTCTAAACCATGCTTGTCACATGTTCAAATTTAGTTTTAGTGACCAAATATACTTTTCGAGGTATTTCAAAAGAAATTATGGAAAAATTAAGTCACCTGTATATGAATACAAAATATGTGACTCACTTAAATTGGTGTCAATTAATAAGGATCATTCAACTAATATAAAGTAATTAAGATTTTTAAAAATTCTTAATTTTTCTTTCCAAATATAATTAGTCCAAAATTTTTTATAATTCAGTCACCAATTCTTAGCAAACACAACTAGAAATGATTACTCGTGGGGATTAACATCCATGTTTTCGTACCTATTTCTATTTTATTTTAATAGGATATAAGGTGAACATTTTTCATTTCAAAAATTAAAACAAAGCAGGAAATTTTTTTTTCCCTTAATTTTCTTTGAGAGTCTTACCACTCAAACACCAAATAAATTATCTCCATGTATTTTATAAATAGGAATGACAACAAATAGAATATTTAAAAAATTTAAAATATTTGTAATCAATTAAAATACTAAATATCTATATCTTATTTATGACCTTTAAAAATTATATATTTGATGTTTGTATTTTTATTTAACTAAAAAATTTAATATCTGTATCCATCCCAAATAATTAAAAATTAGTTAAACATACTACAAATATTAATTTTCAAGTCAAAGCTCGAATACAAAATTGAACTTTGATACATTTTTTAAGTTGAGTTACAACTTGTATAATATTAATTTTATTTATAGTTAATTTTAAATAAAATATTACGTCAAAATTCAACTAATAAAAAGAATATTTTAATCTGTAAACTATTATCATCATAAATGACATCAATTATTATTTGTGATGAAAATTTGAATTTAAAAATAAATTAAATTATAATATAATACTCAATTTAAAAGTACTAATGCTTAGAAAATTCATTATTTATCGATCAAGAATTAAAAAAATTGTATTAAATAACAATACAATACAATACTTTAGGATTAAACAAAAAATTAATATTATATTTTTATATTTTTATAATAAAGAGTGAAAATTAGGTATAGATAAATTTATTATAATCTAATAAATATTTTTTTGAACTTATGTCGAATATTCGATAATTAGAACTATATATGATTGAAATCAATTTTGATTATCTATTTTATTATCCACAATCTATCTACCATTTGTTAAATTTTGAATATTATTTTTTTTTATTAGATTATCATCAAATATCTATAGATAGTTAAGGACCAAGGAGGAGTTGTATCATAAAAAATAACACAATTTCAACCCCAGAAAAATATTTTTGGATCTTTCATGCATCTAACACAAGTTACAAAACTATTTCATTGATCCCACATTTATGCATAAAGGAAAAAAAAAGGCATGTCTCTTTCCCCATTTCTTTAGTGGCAACAAGCAGGCAGGCATACAGTTTGCCTTGAATGCTTTCCTTCCCATGCCGGCAGCATCTCAACTTGATTGTGTTTTTGTTCATTACTTGATTCCGCTTGGTGGTCCATCTTTATATTAAAAAAATTCCCAAAAAAATTAATCATAGAATTTTATAAAAAGAAAATTACCAAAAAAATTCCATCGCTTGTCTTCTTCTTCTTCTTTTTCTTCTCAGGAATAATTGCAGGGTTATCGCCCATTCGCTTGGAAACAATGCATTCCTTCTGCATTTTTGGGTCCATTTGATGCTCTTAATCGATGCACCATAAGTAATCTGATAATTTTCTCGACTCAAAAGGATTGGAAGCAATCATAACTCGTACATGTTTGCCCAAACCAATTGTCGACTAATTTAAGAAATATGCTCATTGATTTAATTGCAATGGACCAAGATATTATAATAGGCTAACAGGTACAGCTTAATTTTAAATAGGAATAATTAAAGCAAAGGATAAGCCATATCTACAGAGACATGGTGTTTCTTCTTCATATTAATTTTTGCTTGTTCAAAAGTAAATGCGTATTCCAGTAGTTTTTTTTATTAGTTACCGGTTGTAATGGGATTCATTTAAAACACCCTTGAAAATTAAGAACAATTTATGGCAGCATTTAAGGGGGAAAATTAAAGTAAAAATATCAAAAACTACAACGACAATAATTTTGGCTTTGTCAGAAAACTAGTAATTAGTTTCCAACGAGCAGTTTAATTATGGAGGACAAGGCAAGGCAAGGCAAGGCAAGGCATGTGCATAAGAGATGGGACTGCATTATTATCCGTTAGTAATTAATAAAATAAATTTATTTATTAATAATAAATAAAAATTTTAAAAATATTATAAAAAAATTTTTATTATATTAATTAAATAATAAAAAAAATAATTTTTTTATTTATTATCAATAAATAAATTTATTTTATTTTATTAATTAAATAATTTTATCACATTAATTATAATAATGTGATAAGAATATTATACTTAAAATTTTCTCTAACAATATTTTCTTCTTATTTTGATATTAATATTTGTTGGATGTCTTAGCTAATTGGCCCATCTTCAAATCTGAAACTCTTTCCAGGAAGCACATGAAACTTTAAATAGCTTTAAAGAACAAATTAATGTCATGCAATGCTTTTTACTGCTTTTGACTAAGACCTGCTTATGGTTCCAGTTTTTAATCTATCTTGGCTAACATGAACCTATTCCTTCATTTCAGAAAATAATAATAATAATGGTGATAATACTAGTAAAGGTGTCGAAAGGATTGTCACAAAGTCTAAATTATGAAAGTGAGGTTCAATCATGTTTCCTATCACGTGCACACAACTCAATTATTAGTGTATATTTAGCATTGAGGTGTTGTAATTGTAGTGTATATTTGGTATTGAGAAACTGTAGTTAAGAGTCGCGATATGAGCCCAACTCTAAAGGTTATTGGGTCGATAGATTGCACAAAAATTTAATAAACCGGCATGTAGAGAGGCATAAGAACATCAATAATTTAGTGAATTTTAAAAATAAAAAAAAAAGGAAAATTATATTCTTAAAAATAATTAAATAAAATCAAATTAAAAATATTTCTTAGTAGTAGACATTAGTTAGTTCAATTAGTAAAACTTCATGAAGTGATGCAAGAAATTTAGGCTTCAAACCCTGTTACATCTTGTTAGGAGGAGTTTTGTTTGTTTCTTGTAATGATTAAAAAATTAACAAAAAAAATTTAATTAATTAATTAAAAAAAAAACTTAAAAATCATGCTGACCTTTTAAGAATTATGCAAGACACAAAGCACAAATGGGTCGAAGTAGATTCGAGGTGAGCTATGCATGACATGGCATAATTTATTCCTCTGAGGAGCACAAATATACATGTAAAAATAGACAAAAATATTAACGGCCAAGTGAAAGTGAATATTAGTCGGATATTTTAATATTATATTTGATAAACATTATACACATTATTTGATGAGTACTATTACATGTCCCAATTTTTTTTATTTTTTTCTATTTGTCTGATATTTTCATTTCAAATGGTGCTGTATCCATAAAGTGAATGATATGTGTTTTCATATAAAATTTAAAAATTATAATATCTAAAAATTTGTTTTTTTTTTTTTACATTTTTTTTATCTTTGTTCAACTTATAATATTTCAACAAAAGTGAATTTTTAGTGATCATCAATACTCAATATGTTTTTGTAAAATGATTTAACGCTTAAAATCATCTATCAACAAACAAATTTTTGTGAGAAAAATAATATAAATTAATATAATTTTTTTTTTCTCTTTCTCAAATTTTTTTTATTATATATTTTTAAAGTACTAGTATCTATTTATAAATTAAAAAAAAATTAAGATTTATGTAGTATATGAGGCTTCCTAAATAAAATTAATAATAATTTAATTAGTATTTATTTATTTCTTTTGGTCATTTTACTAAAGTATGGTCTTATAATTATAAAAAAAAAAATTGTAAGAGATGGTGAGTTATTACCAAAAAAAAATATGGAGGAAATATCACAGGACAAAATTATAATCTAAATTCTTTTTCTAAACACCAACCATTTCTTCTTCTTTTTTTTTTTTTTTTGAAATGAAAAGGAAGAATTTGCATATGTTGTCATTCAAATACAAGTTTGATTAGACTTCAAGTTGTAGGCATCGCACATCCATATTATTGGCTACAAACTTATCAGCATTATAAGCCACCATTTTCCATTTTCTCTTTTTTGACATTATGCAATTCTTTTTTTTTTTTTTCCATATCAAAAGTATTTTCATCTGTATATGGCTCCTATTTGACAGTTGTATTTTCTGGGAATATGCTAGCTGGCTTGAAAGTACACACCAAAGAATAAAACAGATAATCCTACTGTGATGAAAGCATGGGTTCTTACACACTTATTTTCAAAGACAATATAATTACCCTTCGTGTAAAACTCAAATCTAAATCATCAGTGGTGATAATATTTTCTTCCTCGCGATCATTGGAACCCTACAGGCTCCACAAAGAGAATAAAATAGGAGAAGATAGCTGTACTTATGTTCCTTTATTACATGAATATATCCAAATGCAGGGATTTAGATTGTTAGAATATTAACAAAATATTAACATAATCAATCAAAAGGTTTGTACTTTTTATCCATATATATGTGCTTTGAGAGATACTAAGAACATCGAATGTTGCCTAAAGTTGGAGTATATGAAGTAAAGAGACTAGCATTTCCAGGAATGATAGCTAATCTTCCACAACAAAGCATGTTTTAAATCATCTTTAAAGATTAGTGAAGGAATTATCAAAACTGTAGTTTATCTGAATTTAATTATGCGCTACTTGGGATGTGACTCTTGGAATTTTTCTTGGAATATATAATCTGATATGCTGACAGAATATATAAGCTGAAAACATTTTGCAAGTAAAGAGATGAGGATCAAATTTATATGATCTGGCCAGATTCTATAAATATACAATCGACCACAAATGAAAGAACAATGTGACCACATACTGGACAGATCTTCAATCTTCAAAGTATATCATATTCCTGGGAACAAGAACAACCATGAAAATAAATGTTAATTTAAGAGTTATCCATAATGAAACAGGTCAGTGATATTTATGGAGAATTTTGGGTAAGATATGACAATACGAAGGTAAAGTGTTGCTATGGCCACATAGATAACACAAATAAAGTCAGACAAATAAACAAACCTAATTTTCATATATTGTAATGAAAAGTTATAGACTTGATCTTCTTTTTTTTTTGTGCTGAACATTAACTTGAACCCAAAAGAGCACCAGTCTAATAGATTCGGTATGTCTATGTCGTTTATCATCACAAGCAGTAATTACTTAATTTTATCATCTGTAACAACTGCAGTACAAACGAGTCCAAAACCATTAACGTCACATCATCAAGAGGATCTAAATCCAAGAATATTTAGGTGCCCTGGAATAACAAGTGTATGAGTTCAAAACCTCGATCAGGGATCATAGATTGAGGAATCTTTTAATGTAAAGCAGTATTTTATTCCGAGATCAATCTGGGAATTATGATTTGCAAAATAAGAGATGAATTATTCCTGATTGGTGTGGTAATTAGTCTCCTACCTTCTGGTCAATGCAAGCATAAAGGAATTCCCTATTGGTAGAGATCATATTAACTCAATGCAAATATTCCTTCTTTTTGAAAACAACGAATGCAATATGACATCATATATGTCATGCTGCGCATGCAACGAGATATGTATCAACAAGCTTGAAAATTTCTTTGCTACCACTTTACGTAAGAAAATGACCCTTTACTGAATTAACGAAGAAATTTTGCAGTTCATCCAACTGTCCAATTACCTTCGAAAGTTTAGTCAAGAATCCGATCAACGACCCCAATAATGTACCAAAAATAGTGATGGAAAGAACAGATAAAAAGTCTACAAATTACACCAATGCCAGCTTCTTCATGCCGACCCATCTTTTCAAACAAATAAGTCTCTCACACTTTCATTATTATTATGAAACTTAGAATCCATTTATTTCCTTAGACTTCTCTAGCTTAGGCAGTCATGTGCAGTAGATCATTCGACAAAGTTTATGAATGCAATCAAGTCGCATGCTGCAGGCCTGTGGTTGTGAATCCGATATCATTTGAAAAATATAGTAGACATCACAAGTTTTGGTACATCCAAGAGTCATGTCACAGATAAGCCACAAGGAAAATCTAATTGTTCACATCATCGATCACGAGCATATCGCTATGATTATGAAAGCAAATTTGTGTTTTTATATTTTTTTTTCTTGACTTTTACGTAATCGTTCTCCTCAAGAAAGCAGAAGAAATCCACATAAATAGATTGCCATCCCTCCAATATTCAACCTCAGCTTAATTAACTTCATGCCTAACTTGAGAAATATATACAACGCTAAATCTTGACGACCCAACAAGATCACAATATCCTAGCAAATCTATCGGAGCAAAATGGTCAAACTTCACTGTTTTAAAATTCTCCAAATCAACTCAGCTTTCCACATAGTACAATAGAATTTGGAATAAGCCATCAATCACCTCCTTTTCAAGTTGATTATTCTTGGTGTCATCTTGTATATCTTTTATCTATAAAATCAGATTTCATGCGACAGAATATCTATAAAACTACGCACCTATTCAATTGCTTCAATGACCAAATAACCAATTTCTTAACGTGTATAATAATAATAATAATAACCAATATTATTAGAACGAAGAAACCAAGTAGATAACAACAACTCTTTCTCCGATTCATTCAAACACATCCCAGAAAAGAGAATAATTGAATGATTTAATGAATACGATCGCTCATCAAGTTAAGCAAAATTTCAGTGTACATATTTTTCAAATTTAGGTTTTTGATGATCTCTTTCCTGGGTTTAACAAGAATAAATACACACATGTTAGTAGTCTTGTCTCTTCTTTAAACAAGTTTTACATCAAGAGTGGAAAATTTTGGCATCCGATGAACTTAAAAAGGAAGATAAAAAAGAGTGCTGCCGCCTTTGGATAAGTCTCAATCAAAGTAAGAAGTATAAGAAATTAATTAAATCACTTTTGCAAGACAGTAATGAAATTAAATTACGGCGTTGCTGGAATGCAGGTGACATTATCAATTTTCAATCAGAAAATCTATAGCAAATCTACAAGAAGATATGAAAAAAACAAGTGAATCACGCAAAGAAGCACAGTTTGAGATTGCATTTGAGTTTTAGAATCCAAGTGAAAGGAACATAAAGATTTAATTATTGACTCTTTACCTGTTTAGATAACCACATGGTCGTAATTAAAGAGCAAAAGTAGAAGCTTTGTGCATTATCAAAATGGTTTATTGACAGTCAAAAGCGTTTTGATATCTAATATTATTTGAGATGACTATTCATGAAAAGTACTTCTTGAAAGTGCTTTTGTCAATTATAAGTTGTGTTCAATACCTAAGCAATTTCAAACAAAATTAGATACGACTTTACTTGAGCAAAACTTAAAAAGACGGTGCAAATTTTGTTCATAATTCTAATTGCCAAATAAAAATTATTGTAATTCAACATACAACATAAACTAATGTTTGAAGCTGTAAACAACAATTCTCTTTCCTAGTTTAGATACAGTAGTTGTCTTCTTTCAAGGGGTAATCCATGCCTCGGATTCCCATGTCCTTTGCCCTTCTTTTATTTTTACTTCTATCTTATGGAAAGAAGCCATACAAAACAGTGCACGACTTGGCTGCAGTTTCAATGTCCATTTGGGTTAGGCAAAGGCAGTCGCTTTACTTCCAAACATGAAATATTATTATTATTAATTAATTAAAGATCTCCAGTGATTGTTTTATTCTATTTCTGAATTTTTAAAAAAAGTGCCACATTCAATTAGCGGCTAAATAATGAAAGTCTTTCAAGGTGTCTTATAAAATTTTGTTTATTTTAGTAAGAATGACATTCAACTAACCATAATTTTGTTATGATCATAATTTGGTTTTTTAAGTTTGTAATATCGTTTTTAACTCTTATTATTGGCTATTATTTTTAGTTTTAGGGGTTTAACTATCATTGACCTAGAAAAAGACAATATTACTCGTAATAAATAATAGTAATTTATATATGTCTATATTTTAATTGTTTAATTAATATATCAAAATTTTGAATTATTATTTTAAATAGTCATTTTTTTTTCCTTTTGCCAATAAAAAGAGAATTTATATTCTGACAAATTTTAAATAATTAATTTTGATTGTTATTAGAGCCAAGAGAGTGGTGAAATTAAATCTAAATTAACTTTTTTCTTATTCCTACATTTAATTAATGTATACATTTAATGGTTATAAACTAAATATATGTTTAAGATCCAAATATTGCATTTTAGAAATTACAATTGTTATAGAATGAAATTATTAAATTTCATATATCAATGGTCCCTAATAAAAATTGTTTGTTAATGGAACATTCTACCGATTTGCTTTCAAAATTAAATGTATTGTATTAATGGTCCCTACCCAAAGTTGTTTCGCAAGCCAATATTTTAACGTTTGTGCTTTCAAAGTTAAAAGGTCATGTATCGATGGTCCCAACTAAAAATTGTTTGATAATCGAATAGTTTAACAATTGTGCTTTCAAAGTTAAGTAGAAATATAATACTAAACGATATTTAATAGTTCAACATTGAGCTTAAAATTAAAAATTTTTAAAGTTAAGTATATTTTTAAATACCTCTCCTAAAGTCTGATAAAATAATACTTAAATATAAAATTATAAATTATTTTAAATATTAATAATATTTTTTGCAAACCTCCTCTAAAATTTTAAAAACTAACACATATCTTTCATGAAATTTTAAAAATTAATAAAAAATATCCTTAAAACTTATTTTATATTTTGATATTTAATTTAAGACATATACATAAATTATGTGTTAATTTTAATAAAATAATATTATAAATTGTTTACTCATGTTGAACTATAAATATTTAATTTAATAAGTATATATAAAACTAAATGATATAAATATATTTATATGTATTATAAATTATTCACTTGTATAGAATTATTTTAATTGTTATGAAATTTTTTTATAATAATTAAAATTAATTGAATTAGAAATTTTTATTTAAAAAAAAAGAGAAAATTAAATAGGCAAAACACTTGTAAATGTAAAATTTTAAATTCTTAATTTTTTAAAATAAAAATTTTTAATTTAACTAATTTTAATAATTATAAAAATATTTATAATAATTAAAATACTTCTATAAAAGTAAACAATTTATAATACATATAAATATATTTATATCATTTAGTTTTATATATATATATTAAATTAAATATTTATAGTTCAACATGAGTAAACAATTTATAATATTATTTTATTAAAATTAACACATAATTTATGTATATGTCTTAAATTAAATATCAAAATATAAAATAAGTTTTAAGGAT
>CP135556.1:5340802-5354999 GCA_032402905.1 Khaya senegalensis | reverse complement strand
TAAGTAATTTATAATATTATTTTATTAAAATTAGTATATAATTTATATATATTTATTAAATTAAATTAAATATTAAAATATTAAAATAACTTTTAGAAATACTTTTTGTTAGTCTTCAAAATTTTAAAAGAAATATGTAAAAAATATTACTAATATTTAAAATTATATATCAAAATATTTTAATTATTTTGTTGTTTTAGTTATAGTTAAGAGTTATTTTGTATTAGTTTTATAAAATTTTATATATAAATATTATTTTATCAAATTTAAAAAAAATATATTTAAAAATATTCCTTAAAAATTATAATAACAAAATTGTTATCGTAATAGGTTGGGGAGGTAATTATGTGCCCTTTCCCCTAATTCTTATAAAATTCAATCGAACACTGGGGCCCTTGTATGAAAATAGCCCTAACCAAAAATCAACTCTCTTTTTAGGGGGCCACGTTCACTAAGCAATTAGCCGGCAATTCTTTGGAAAATGGAAATAATTAAATATAATAATCTCAATTGACTTTAAAGCAAAAGCAAACTAAAAATATGTTTGTCTTGTAGTAGTCCTGTGGGGACATTTTCGAGTTAGAAGTCCTTCCGAATTCGTCGAAGCCACATTACATAATACAACCGCACCCCCTCTCTTCCACTTCAATTAGCTTAATTTAATCATATAAAAATAAAAACTAAAATAATAATAATAATAATTGACCAACAAAAAAAATAAACATACATATCATGAAATTATAATGGGTTCGGTTCCATCTAAGCTTCATTTATTTATATGTTGCTTCTGCAGTAGACTCTACTCTACTCTCTTATGTTTGTTCAGGTGTCTGAAGAGATTTTGGACATCATTTAAAAAATGGGTTGACTTTAAATCGTTTTGTTTTTGGGATTATACAATAAAGTTTTTGACTTGTAAACAAGTCCAAGTAAACACTAATTAATTAATTAATTAATTAATTGCAAATTTTATAAATAATTAGGGGAAGCAGGCAGGCAGAAGCAGAGGTTTATTTGTGTTGGCCATCCAAGTGGAGCACCATTGTTATATGAAATGAAATAATATTAATAATTTAGTAGCAATAAGAAGCATCTAAATAACGCAAAAGTAAACTAATTAATATTAAACTATAATTTAATCCTATTATTACTTTAAAAATGATTTATGTTAATACAGCAGGCTGAAAAATTCTTAAAACAAATTTTACTCATTCTCAATGGTTGTTTCTTTTTATCTAAATATCAATTTTAGCTAAATTTTTGATCAATTAATTTTATTTTTTTAATAATAATGCTATTAATTTTAACTAAATTTACGAATCTTAAAATTTTATATATAAATATTTATATTTTTACTTATATTAAAATGAATATACAGTAAATAAGAAGTTAATTATTGTAATATTATTGTTATTATAAATTATAAATAAATAAATTCGTTGTATAAAACTTTATAATCAGTCAAAGTAGTAAAATCCATTAGCCGACAGGTAGTACAAAATTTAAAAAAGAATTGTGACCCGTAAATGGTCAAGTCAACTAGGAGCTTGTCACGTGAACGGCCTGTGCGTAGTGCGTGCAAAGCAAACTCTTTCGTGCCACGTACAAAATTGCGGGGGCCACGTAGTGCCTTTAAGTCTATTGTGGATGAATAATTATAATCTAATTATTATTGGCTTTTAAAAGCATATTATTCAATGCCGGATGTTAAATATTTAATTATATTATTCAAAACAATTATAATTATTGTTGTTTTATCGGATGAAGAGGAGTAAGCGTCAGCATTTTTGTAGGGTTCTAGATGACACCCAGCTATTAAACATTGTTTAAAATTAATTATTCTTTAAAAATACTTTCTTTATACAATAAAACAGTAATAATTTTGAAACTAAATTATTTTTATTACTGTAATAATGTTATAACCTAATAAAAGTATAATTATAAAAATAATTATTTTGACTTAATTATCTTTAATATAACCACATTAAAATTATTAGGTTGATTTCTACCTTATTTGTAAAAATTTTTATTTTATGCTCCTACTACTAAATAACACTTCTAAAATTCAATCATGCAATACAAACATTATTAAATATTTTAAAATATATTATTATCAACATTTCAATTACTTACTTTTGAAGTAGATAAAGGTTCATGTTTTAAAATTAATAAATATAAGTATCCTCAATAGAATTATAAATACAATTTTTATATTAACTATTAATGTGAAATCACAAACAATTAGTAATTATTTTAAGTATTAGGCAAGAAAAATAAGAAGATGATATTGGGAACAATTGTACAGAAATACAAACAATTTTGTGTCAATAAACTCTCAACATACTTAAGAAGGTAGAAACATTTTAGTTTCATCAAGAAAGTGTCAATGTTGATAAGTTATTATGTACCCACAAGTTTAAATATGTAATAACAACTCTAAAGAGTAAACTATTATTCTAAACAACTTAAATATATATATGTTTACTTTTCTTTAATGTAACATGTCCTCAATTTTTTATAAGATATAAATAGCTATTAGTATGTAAGGACAAATTTTTTAAGCCGTGATTTAAAAATTTATAATTTATTACCATATAAAATTTATTCTTATTTATAACTTGTCTAAATTAAAACTAGAATTTTTTATAATTACATAAAAGTTATTCATATATAGATTATCACTATTTATTTTTATCATCACTTTAAAATAAAAATAAAAATATATAATATACTGTATATATAAAATTTTTAAAAATTGATTTGAGAGTGTTCAAAAAATAGTTGGTTTTTTTTTTTGTTTAATATTTTCTAAAAAAAAAGTTATTAAAATACTTAATATTGTCATAATGTATTTTAAATATTATTTTAATTAGTATATAATTATATATAAATTTAAAAATTATCTTTAATTTTAAGATATGTGAAATTAATAATAATAATAATAATAAATAATTATATTGTTAATTTAGTAATTTGAGGGTTGCACTCCGTTAGTGGCACTAACATTATTGTTATTGCAATCAATTGCGTTTTGATTATTAAGTGTGTAAGGTCATGACAATGGCAAGAGAATATACTGATTATAATTTGGCAAGGTAAAATCAGTACAATTAAGGCATAGTCAAAGAATAATAAAAAGCGTTAATCAATCATAACCATAATTATATTGATGACATTAAGAGTGTTAATGTTTGAATTTTTTTTAAAAAAATAAAAATAATAATAAAATTATAATACATTAATTATATAACACACACACACACACACTGAACAACATGTTCTAGAATGTCAAAAGATAATAACTTAAATTATAAAACAAAAAGAGAAGATTAAGACATACTCCATTGTATAAAAGTAAATGTTATTTTATAAATTGAAAAATATAAAAACATTTTGACATTCTTTCTTTCTTTCTTTTTTTGGTTTCTAAAAATAATTTTACAAGTCAAATTCATTTAATCTGAAAGTATCTCGTGTAAGCAAACAAACAAACCGAAGCATTGTTTATAGAATTTTGACATCATAATATTATAATTGCAGCAAGTCAAATGAAATAAATATATAAAACAAGAGTTAGAAGAAAATAAATGCAAAAGGCCATCATCATCATCATCATCATCATCATTATAATAATAATAATAATAATAATAATAATAATAATAATAATAATAATAATAATAATAATAATAATAAATTATTAATACGTGGGAGTGGCAGTGGCAGTGGCAGTGGCAGTGGCAGACCAGAGGCTGTTGTTAGTATCACAGCGTCAACAGAGTTATTGAAACTTAGGCTCACGTCATCATTTTATTTTATTTTTTTATTTATTTATAATAAAATACTAAATTTCCAAAATGACCCAAATTCTCTTCTATTTAAAAAGCCTTAAAACTGTCCAACCGTTATCAACTGGGACGCAACATTAAACCTCTTTGATTCCAGAGAGAGAAAGAACCAGTTACCGGCGAAGATGATAGTCTGCCTCGAGAGATTGGTGCACGAAACCGACGCCGATTCGAGGACTCAAGACGATGAACTTTCCACCCTATGCCAGTCTCTTAACCTCAAAGCCACCATCGACAGTGGAGCTAGTACTCCCGATAAAGATTTCGGCGGAATGTATTCCGTCAAACCTTTAGCTGTGATTAGACCTACCTCTCCAGATGACGTGGTCGAAGTACTCAAGGCTGCCTCTTTGTCGTCGAATCTAACGGTGGCGGCGAGGGGAAACGGCCACTCGATTAACGGTCAGGCTATGGCTGACCGTGGCCTCGTCATGGACATGCGCTCTTTTGGAGAAAACACCCACATGGAAATACGTACTGTCAATGGCTTAACCTGTGTTGATGTCTCCGGAGGGGCATTATGGGAAGATGTACTACAACGGTGCGTCGACGGTTTTGGCATGGCTCCAAGATCGTGGACGGATTATCTTGGTTTAACGGTGGGCGGAACGTTATCGAATGCTGGCGTGAGCGGCCAGGCCTTCCGTTATGGCCCACAAATATCCAACGTAGTGGAGTTAGACGTTGTGACGGGGAATGGCGATGTTTTCACTTGCTCAGAACAAGATAACCCGGAATTGTTCTTTGCTATGCTTGGTGGTCTTGGCCAGTTCGGTATCATTACCAGAGCTAGGATTTTGCTAGAGTCTGCACCGGACAAGGTCAGTATTAATTTTCGTAAAAGACAAATAAAAAGAGCTCTTTCCATATCTCATTAATTTGTCACACCTGTTTACGCTAGTAATTTGGTTGTTCACGGGATTGTTTATTACGTAATTAGGTGAGATGGATAAGGCTGGTGTATTCGGAGTTCGATGAGTTCACCCGGGATGCCGAGTTGCTGGTAACTCGAGACGAGGGTGAGTCGTTTGACTACGTGGAAGGATTCGTCTTCGTCAACAGCGATGACATAGTCAATGGATGGCCTTCGGTGCCACTCGACCAGGCTCAAGTTTTCGACCCGGCTCACATACCTCGAACAGCCGGCTCAGTTCTCTACTGCCTTGAAGTGGCGCTTCATTACAGCAACACTGACCACCCCTCGACTGTTGATACGGTAACCAAATTTCAACAACTATTTTACATTAATCTCCTGCATCTCACCACATTGCAACCCACGCTGTTCTTCGTGGATTCATTAATCAAAAATCAAATTTAAAATCCTTAGTCATTTTAGGTTCTTTAGAACATATGCTGTTGGCGTCCCGATAGAATTTCGAGAGTAACAGTGGGCCATGTTCTGTCCGGTGATAACTGAGTTTTGACCTAGGTGGATGCAAAGTGCGTCTCCTTTGAAGATGTTGACCATGGATTAGCACACAGGGTCCCGCTCCGAACTATCCCGACGGACTGCGATAAAGTTAAAAAGACTCGGTATCACGGACACGTGTACAGAGCTCAGAGATGGGGGACGGCTTATTCTCTTCCTCCATTCATTATACCAAAATAAAATAAGGAGAGGGAATTATATGGTTCGAGACTTGAAACTGACCATACAGAATAATGTATCTTCCATTGGATTTTCTGACACTTAAGGATTTGGAAAGGCCCATCCTATTGTCTTGTAATTACGACAATGACATTGTGGTGATTGCACTGTTTTTCCTCGTGTTTGTTGGAGGGGGTCACTTTCGTGATATACAGACCGTGTCAGGGCTATATAGTATTGCTAGAACAATAGATGTGTCGTAGTGCTGATCATTGAGATTTTGCTGTCAAGTTCCGGTCCCCACACTCGCACAAATGGCCAAAAAGCCCTTAGTTTATGGAATCTGTAAATCAATCAACAGTATTGCTCTTAGATTTTGGAATGACTTAAACGCCCCTAATTTGTTAATTAATTATTTGCTCGTTCCTGTATGCAGAGTGTGAATAGATTGCTCAAAGGACTGAGATTTCTCAGAAATTTGAAGTTCCATGTGGACATGAGCTACATGGATTTTTTGCTGCGTGTAAAGCGAGCCGAGAAGCATGCAAAGGCTAACGGGATATGGGACTCTCCTCACCCTTGGTTGAACATGTTCGTCTCCAAATCAGACATCTCTGAATTTGATCGTGTGGTGTTCAAAGAGACTTTGAAGGATGGAATCGGTGGGCCCATGTTGGTGTACCCTCTGCGGCGAAGCAAGTAAGAATTCATCTCCCTCCTCCTCCGTCTTATTATATCATTCATACACTCAGTGGACCCATTCGAATTATTTAGTTTGCCTGTTATCGTTACCTATCACGTGTAAATTCAATTACTTTGATCTAACGAGGTTAGGACCAACTAACTGTCCCTTTGGGTCCGTTGGGACCCACAGACACTTGTCATAGATACAAAACATTGAATCACCTGACACATCATCCACTCGGATATGCTGACTAAACTTGCCGAGCATTTTTAGAAATCTGGTGGCTAAGAATTTGAAGTTGGGCCAAATATTTGTTACTCCTATCCTAAGCCTAACGCTATGCGCCCTGCTAGCTGTAGTACAAATTGTTACCTGAACCTTGCTGCACCCTATCAAACCCGTAGTACACACACACACACACACATATATATAATGTATTCTTGTTTCCGTCAAAAATTAGGTCGTTTGGTGCATACGTGGATGTGCTAGCGTGTTAGCAAACGTAGAAAAAGATATTAGTGTACTTGTGGGACAAAGATATGGTGGGGCCCACAATTGGTGGATAGTTTTACCACATATCCTTCAAAACGGTCACGGACCCACCTGTATTCAAAAGGAACAGAACTTCCAGTTCTTGCCTGAAAATGTAATTATAATATCCGATAGAGGGTAATTTAGGTAATTGGGATTTCTCTTTTGGTGGAAAATGAGATTGCGAGCGAGGTAACCTTCATATATGGTCAGTCTGTCATTTAGGAAACGACAAGGCTATTTATTCGCTAACCTAGCTATAATGACACCATAATTTGTCTGGACTCCAGCCACGATTTTCTCAAAGGCGAATTTGTCCCTCTGGTGGTGGTCACATCACATTCTTATTGGGCCACGGGAGTGTCTAATTTATGTAATTTCCAATCCAACAACTACCGAAGATGTCAATTTAGAACCTTTCAGCAGCCACCCAGAAGGTGTCAGTGTTGCAAACTTGCCCTGAAAAGGCCCAAAAAACCATACCGTCATTTCTCCTAACAAAGACGGAACTATTTTTATTATTATTTGCTTTGTTTTAGATTAAGGGTTATTAATTATTGGTTTTCTTTTAACTTTCTTTAGGTGGGATAATCGGATGTCAGCGATGATACCAGAGGAAGAAATTTTTTACCTTGTGGCGTTACTCCGATTTACTACCCCAGACGCCGATGGCCCGTCGGTTCGGAAATTGGTTGAGCAAAATCAAGAAATTATTCAATATTGCAACGAAATGGGATTTGATTTCAAATTATATCTCCCTCACTACAAATCGGTAAAGGACTGGGAGCGTCATTTTGGAAATAAATGGACAAAATTTTGTCAGTTGAAGGAAGCTTTTGATAGAAAGTCAGTTCTTGCTCCTGGACAGAAAATATTTGCAAGGAAGAAACACTCCATTTAAGTAATGAAAATGCAATACTTTTCCTTGTTGGTAGCAAGAAGAAGAATTAAATTGTAACTTTGTTGGCATCTATTAGGGTTTAAGTGCTTGCTTCCAGGTGGGTGCATGCAATCAGGGCAATGTAAAGGAATATCCTTCTATTTAGTAAAAAAATTCTATCCTCTCTTTTGGTATTTATTGAAAATGAAGCCAACAACAACAATTTAAATCAAAGTGATCAATGATTTGACTATCGAGCTTCATTACTGTTGTAACCTAACGATCGTTGTGCTTAATTGAATGATAGTGCAAGTCACAATCATGCAACTGGTGCCCATAACATAAGCCAATCAATTTAGACCGTTCAATTTTTGTGTCTTATCGAAGGTATAATCTTACACTCCATAATGGGCGAATTGATGTTTCAGTTCCAGATTTTCTTGACTCCCCACTTGCAATGAGTCAAATCTTTTTGAACACAACACGACTAAAAAGGTGAAGGGAATTAGGGTTTGGGTTCATTTGCAAAATCAAATCTACTCGATTTCTCTCCATTTTTAACTTTTTTTTTTTTTTATTTCCTTTTAGTTGCTCTTTTTTTTTCTTTTCTTTTTACTTTCTCTTTCTCTTTCTCTT
Organism: Khaya senegalensis; assembly: GCA_032402905.1. Lineage (NCBI taxonomy): Eukaryota > Viridiplantae > Streptophyta > Magnoliopsida > Sapindales > Meliaceae > Khaya > Khaya senegalensis. The sequence continues at coordinate 5,346,834 of CP135556.1, read as the reverse complement.
TTCCTTTCTTTTCTTTTCTTTTAAAAAGCAGAGAAAAGGATAAATTGAGTGGGGTCAGAAGAGCAGCTTTAGAAGGCAATTATAAGATCATGATTTTTGGTAAGATGCACCAACCAATCAGTAAAGGTTTTCCCTATTTTAATTCCATGCAGGGTATCCAATACGTCTTCGGTAAACGCGACATGCACGGACGTGTTATCCTCGCCGAGGTCGTGTAAATCAGCAGTAAATGCAATAACAAAGCTCCATTAATTCTTCAACTGATGACTGTCCCAAAAACTCGTTAGCTGCCAATTTCCCGCATTCATTAATATTAGCGACCGAATTTAAGAGATTGTAAAACGATTCCAGCAAACACTAATTCATTTCTACATTTCTTTCCCTCTAATTACCTTTTCTTTTCTTTTCTTTTTTAAATATTTATGCTTCAGAGGTTGAATTAAAGTTTCGCGAAAGTCAATATTTAAGAATCCCAGAATGGATAATATTTATAAATATATATAGATATGGATATAGATAACCTTTCTTTTTCTCCGTTGAATACAATAGTTCTACTTTTTGAGACTATACATAGCATGTGAACGGTTTGTCTTATAGGGAGAAGAATAAGATCCATGCACGTTAGAAAAAGAGCACTGGTTTTAAACTCTGAAGGAATAAATCCCACCTTCTCTACTCATAAAAATCATCCCCACCGGTAGTTTTAACTTTTCATCCATGAAAGCAAATTGATTTCTGTCGTAAAAAGATGATCATGTTGGCATTAGCCTTGTATTATATTATATTACATATATAATAATGGATTTTCCTTTCAACCAAAAGGGCGACAGCTCAAGATCCCGGTCGCCAGTATCGCTTTCCGAAAATCCAAGGTAAATAAAAAGTTGGGACAGGCTGCTTCAGGAAAATTACAAAGCCTATTTTAAATTTTGTGGCCTTTACAGTTGTGGCCATGATTTGTAATAATGCTCTTAGGTTCAATCCTTGAATAATGATATATATATATATATAATAAAGTTATATATAGTCCACATCCCCCTATCCCCATATCCTTGTGTTCTCTCTGTCTCCGACTGCACTCATACAAATTATGAGGGCCATTCCGAATCATTTGACCCAAGAAAAAAGAATTATCAAAGCCCCTGTTGTGTAGGGAATGAGGGCTTTTTAGCTACATACATATGTCACCATCACTATATATATATATATAGTCACTCATCAAATCATTAACACAATATTATCACTAATTAAATTCATTTTTCTAGGTAATTTAATCATAATATAAATTCTAGTTGTTAATCTTTTTGGTAAACGACTAATGATTTGTCTTGTTATATCAATAAGTTTTTTGATAAGATTCGCAAGAAGGTATTTAGTGTGTGTCAATTTCGGACAATTATTTTAATTTGCATGGGAGTTAAAGTTTCACTAACAAATCACACCTTGCCACTTGTTTGGAAAAAATCTCGAATAATCATAAATGAAATGGATTTATTATATCTTTTAATCTAAATTTTCCTATGCTTTCAAAGAAATTATAGTACGTTGCTTTTAATTTTTTTGAGTTGATTAAATTTTAGATTTAAGTTATTTAATTAGATAGCAACATAGTTTTGATAAGTAACTAAAATTGGTAAAGAATTTCATTTATTTTTCATTCTTCTTATTAATCAACAAAACACATTCATTTGGTAGCTAATTAAGAGTCCATTTGAGAGTGCTGAAAAATAAGTGTTCATACATTTTATCACTTTTACTTTAGCACCTTTATATAATTTTAATAGTAAAACACATAGGTAAGTACTTGTATTTCTAATTTAGTACTTTTGTAGTGCTAACTAGTATTGTCAAATGGGTACTTAGTATTTATATGTGCTAATTAGCATGGCCAAACAAGCACTATAATTTTTTTTTTAAAAAAAAGAAGTGTTAATTTTACCTACAACTTTTTTGTGGATACTTCTTTATCTACTTTTACAATTTATAATACTTCAAGCTCTCTAATAAATATTTGAGAATTAAAAAAAAATAGTATTTTCACATATCTCTCTTGAAATTTGATAAAATCGTATATATATATGCAAAGTTTATGAAAACTAACCTATATTAATTCTTAATAGTAATACTATTATGATTAATTGTTAGTTAACTAATTAAAATAATAAAATGACTACAATAATTTTGTGTATTTAAATTTTATATATTAATAGTATTTTTTACTTACTTCTCTTAAAATTTAAAAAAATTAACAAAAGGTAAGCCTAAAAGTTATTTTTTAAAAAATTTTATTATCCAATTCAATTTAATAAATTTGATAAACATATATAAATTAAATAAATTAAGTGTTAATTTATTACACATATCCAACCTATTACACAAAATTGAAATAACAGATCTTTGAGGAGTTGAGCATAAAGAATTATCTTTGTTTTTAATATTATAAATTGCTCAAATTAAATTAAATTAAATTTGATAAGGAATCACTACCTTTATATATGTTTATCAAAATAAATTAAATTAGATATTAAAATTTTTTAAAAAAAATTTAAAATACTTTCCATTGATTTTTTAAATCTCATAAGAGATATGTGAAAAATACCATTAATATATAAAATTTATATACATAAGATTAATTTAATTATTTTATTATTTTAATTAGTTAAATAATAATACTACTATTGAGGGTATTATTTATTAGTTTTAAAAAAATTTACATTTATACATAATTTTACCAAATCTTAAATGAAATATGTGAAAATATCTTTTGAAAAATGCTTTTATATATATCAAACTAGTGACCATAATATATAATCAAGAAGGACAATTCACAGATTTGATTTAATTTAATAACAACTTGAGATACCAAAATTAATTGAGAGTGAGGAAAAAAAAGAGTAATATGAACAATGGGGTTTTATTATATATCTCCTTTAAGATATGTGGTAATTTTATTTTATAACAAATTTTGTAAAAAAGCACACTTATCTCCACTCTAACCTTAAATTAGTCAATTAAAAGATAAATATACTTCTAATTTATTTATTTTTTATATTTAAAATTTTAATTTACTCATTCTTAAGTAATTTTTTTATTTTTGAATTTATTTATATTAAGTACTAATTTATATTCTTAACTTTTAATAATACAAAATTTTAATTAACATAAAATAAATATTATTAATATATTATCATATTATTTTAAAAAAAACTTATAATAAACTTTTTAAGTTCTATAATTCAGCTAGTGCAGTATGAAAATGTTATATATAATAAAAACTAAAATATTTTATAATTATTAATTAATACCATTTAAAATTTTATATAATAAAATTATTTTTTAGTATAAATTATAAATTTTATATGAAATAATAAGTAACTTTAAATTAATTGGTTCGAAAATTAATATGTATATGTGTGTGTAATTAAAATATTTTTAGATAAATATTATTTTGTTTGTTCTATAAAATACATCTAACAAGTTTTAATAATTAAACAAAAATTAAATTTATAATTTTATTTATAAAAAATAAATAAATTAATAATATATTTTGTTAGTTTTGGGGCGTTTTGTAGATCTGGTTATGTAATTAACGTTCATGCTTTCAACTTATGGGCTTGAGTTCTGTGTGGTCAGTATTGGGCTGGATGGATCTGAGTTCAGGTTTGGGCTTTGGGATTCAAAACCCGTGGACTATTGGACTGCTTTTGTGGACCTATTCATGAAGTTGATACGTCATTCAATAATTAGAGAGAAGAATGGTATATTCAATTATTTTAAAGACTATAAAAACTAGTATTAGAGTACGTCATGATTGCATTAGGATGAAATTATACAATCTTTTATTTTAAGTAAAAATTAATAGTACCATACGTACATTCATTTTAAAAGTTTAAATAGAGAAAGAAATCGGTTTAAGAATTGTGGAGATTTTTTGAGAAAATAAATACAAGTGAAGTAATATATGTGAAGGGACTATTTTGATATTATTGTTAATATTATTAAATTTGTAAATAATTTTAAAGAGTTACAATAACATTACTCAATTTCTAAGTTGAAACTTAAATTTTTAAACATTTTTGTCTAAATTATTTGTATATTATTAGTTCTTTATAGACATTTTTGATAAAAATTCTATATTTTTATATTTATCATGAAAAAAAATTATGAAATAAGTTTTTGAGGTAGAGGCTAAATGGTTTTAATGGTTTGAGTTAATAAGTTAATCGAGTTCGTTTTTTTTTTTTAAATTTATTTATTAATTTAATTTTTATTAGTTAAATTTGGTACTCACTCATCCTTACTTACTAAATATGTATTTATTTCATTCTATTATATTATAATAAAAATTATATATATATTTTTTGGTATATGATTCTAATTTTTTTTTTAAAAAAAAGAATGTGAATATTTGACTTTATAAGTAGAATATTTATTTATAAAATAATATATTTTATATGAAAAAAATTTGAATTATTTTATTTTATAAAAAAATTATAAATAGAAAATGAAGGCGTGCATGAGTAGTGTACAAAGTGATGATAGTATGGGGGACTTTTTGGTAATTTAGAAATTGGGGGTGGTATAGAAAAAGAGAGTCAATGGTCGGCCATTAGAGATTGCCAAGAATTTGATGGATGGATTATTTGTGACCATCGATTTCAATTTAATGGGGGTCCTACATGATTCCCCTCAAGGAAGCTGCTCACCATTACTTCAATTCAATTGCTTCCTTAATGCTATTGCCTAATCATTCTCACTTATCAAACTTGGGGATTAATTAACAACCACCCCCAATAATAATAGAGCACAATAATTATAGATTAAAGAAAATAAAACATTTGCAATTATACCCCACTATTACTACGATTTGGGGTTAAATGGTTTGAAATTACAACTGCTGTGGGTTGAAAACATCCTATGCTCTAAGTGAAAAAAAAATAAAGAAATAATTTTTACTTAAAATTGTTATTCATCAAACATCACAATATAAAATATAAATAATTTTTAGATTGACACTTAATAATTTTTAAATTTAAGTGAGATATTATAATATTAGTTGATTTTCTATATATATAATTCACACACTATCCTTAATGAAATGTAAGTCTTTAACTTTGAACAATTTTTATTTAATTAAGGCATAGAGATTTTCAAGCCACAATTGATTTTAAATGGAATTTTAAAGATTAAATATCGATAAAAAATTATGTAAATTTTATTAAAAATTAATATTATCAAATATTATTTTAATATTATTGGAGAGCATAATAAAAGCACCATTATCCTAAATAAAATTTAAGTATAAATAAATTAGTTTTATGTTGATTGTAAATATTATTTTCAAAATTATAAAAGTGTATATTCAAGAATCTTAATCTCCCATTTCTATACATGTTTATTACGAGGATAAATTTAAGAAATATTGTAAAGGGGTCAAGTAACCCTATTTTTGTAGAAATTATTTTAAATAAATACTATAAAAATAGACCTAATTTTTTTAATAATTAAGAAAGAAAAAAAAGTACCTTGCTTGCTTTCTGATCCATAAAAGAAATGGAGGAGTGTGACAGCTGTGAATGAAGGCAGCTGCCGCATAATCAACTTTCTTTCTTTCTTTCTTTCTGAGTGAGTAGCAACAGTAAATGGGGTAGGTTTAAATTTTAACTCTGTGCCCACTTTCAATTCAAATAATATTTTGACCCAAATTTAAAAGCAACGTAGGCTCCAGTTCGGCTCGGTCGGTCGGTCAGCTAGATAGTTTTGAATTTCTAACATATGTACATACAAGTGTTGTGTTGCAGTTGCAGTTCAGCGGTCCCCAACCAGGATCATGGACCATCTGTCTTCTCTTCGTTGATTAAAGTCCCCTCTGCCACTCCTTATCATTTAAAACCACTCCGATTAAACAATCTCGTCCGTGGGATATTTCACTCGCTTTTTCTACCCCTTTTTTCCTTTTTAACATCATGCACTGTACGGTTACTTAACTGTAAGGACTGTGCCGGGTAAAAAAAAAAAAAGTAAAAAAAAAA
>CP135556.1:5263159-5340302 GCA_032402905.1 Khaya senegalensis | reverse complement strand
AACCTCTTCAATTATTCCATGAACTCTACCTATGTTGTTTGGCAGAAGACAAATGTTTGTCTCCTTGGATGGATACTTGCCCTATGGGTTGGAAACATCCAAGCAAGTCTGGACTACTCTACAGATTCGTTTTCCATCTTAGTCTCATTCCCGCATCGCTCATCTCAAACGTTTGCCCTATGGGTTGGAAACATCCAAGCAAGTCTGGACTACTCTACAGATTCGTTTTTCATCTTAGTCTCATTCCCGCATCGCTCATCTCAAACGTCAACTTCAAACGTTGACACAAGGTAACAAAACTTGCTCCGAATATCTTGACAATGCCAAAAATCTTGCAGATCAGTTGGCAGCGGCTGGCAAACCCGTGGATGATCAAGACTTGATCTCCTTCCTTCTTGAAGGTTTGCAAGCATCCTACACTCCATTTGTCACATCCTTCTTGAAGGTTTGCAAACATCCTACACGCCATTTGTCACATCATTTAATTTTGCATTCTGTGACAATGAATTCACATTTGAAGACTTCCAAGATGAACTTTTGGGTCTGTTTCTAACTGATAGTGGCCACTTTGCCTTTGCTGTACATAAGCCAAAGATGCCAACTTATATGAAAAAGTCAAAACAACAACCTCCTCTTCCAAAGTTGCAGCAACCAGGTTACTCCAAATCTCAACCTCCACAGAAAACTCGATCTATTTCTCAGCAGAATCAGAACAACCGTCCAGTTTACCAGATTTGTAATAATTCTAGACATACTGCTACAGACTATTTTCATCATTCTGACTACTGCTATCAAGGCAGGTACCCTTCTCAAGATTAAGCAGCCATGGTCGCTAAGAATAATGCAACATATGATCATCAAGTTTGGTACATGGACATCGGAGCCAATGCCCATACTACATTTGATGCCGCTAATCTCACCCATCAGCAGCCATTTCGTGAAGCAGAGTGTAACTGTTGGCAATTGCTCAGGTTTGCAAATTTTGAATACTGGTTCCTCATCCTTCAAAATAGGCCACTCCAATTTCCATCTAAATAAAATGTTTCATTGTCCTCAAGTAGTCACAGATCTTATTTCCATCAATCAGTTCTGTTTAGACAATGATTGTTACTTTGTACTGACCGCTAATGATTTTATCGCGAAGGAGAACCGGACAGGAAGAATTTTACTACGAGGTTTGGTTGAGAACGACTTATATCCGTTAGCTGGGGGACAAGACTTCTGAAAAAAACCTTATTGGCCCGGTTGGAAGGTTGGACTGGACTGCTCAACTTTTACTATTTGCACCATTACACATTTAACCCATGTTTGGAGACATTAAGGAGCCAGACTAGTTTGCATTTTATGCAGACTTGTCCAGCATTCGGCTGACCCCTGGCCCCCCACAAGCCAACCACTATACTTTTGTTTTTCATTTTTTAAATATTATATTATATTATATTATAATGATATAATATTATAATAATTTATAATAAAATATAAAATAAGATTATAATATTAAAATAAAAAATGTAATATAATAATATAATATTAAAATAAATTATTTTATAGTTATATTTTATTAATAAAATATAATAAATTATTATTAATTATATTATAAATTATTATATTATATTTAATTATAAATTATTTTTTAATCAAATATAATATAATATAACATATATTATAAATAACATAATATTATATAAATATATAAAATATAATATTATATTATATTATATTATATATAATAAAATAATACAATTCAATATGTATTACATTGAATATAATATAAATTTTTATTTAATTTATTATTATTTAATTTAATTTAATTTATTTAAAATAATATAATTTAACACGTATTACTAAATACACCCTATGTATTTGTCAGCAAACATAAGGGTACAAACCAATACAGAAACTTGGTAGTCCAAGTTGGGGCATCCCAATAATAGCGTTTTAGATGTTTTGTTTCGTTCAAATAAACTCTGTCAAGGGTTCAGTCCGCAAGAATGAGTTTTGTCCGGCTTGTCAACTCAGCAACAAGAAATTGCCCTTTTCAGAGTCTAGTTGTAAGTCTTGTGTTCCTTTAGCTTTAGTCCATTCCGATGTATAGATGTCGCCTGTAAATTCAATTTGTGGGATGATTATTCACGATATTCATGGTTATACCCTCTCCATCAAAAATCTGATGCGTTTGCAACTTTTGATCAATTTAAAACAATTGAAAAAAAAATCTTTTCTCAACCTCCATTAAGCAAATACAAACATACAACAGTGGAGAATTTACCTTACCGCAGTTCAAAAAGTTTCTAACAACACAAGGAATATATCATCGTTTGACTTGCCCCCATACCTCGCAGCAAAATGGTGTTGCTGAGTAGAAGCATCAACACATACAAGAGATGGGTCTTAGGTTACTTGCCAAACCAAATTTATCACCACAGTATTGGGTAGTTGCTTTCCTTGTTGCCATGTTTCTAATAAATAAAACTTCCAACAAAAGTCTTAAATTATCAAACACCTTATTTTTTGGTTCATCAAACTGAACCTAATTATGTGAACTTGTGTGTCTTTGGGTGTGCTTGCTACCCTCTCCTACGACCATATAATAACCACAAGTTGTCCTTTAGAAGTGAAAAATAATTTGTTCTTAGGGTACTCTAATTATCAAAAATGACATACGTGTCTTGACTTAGTTACCAAACGTGTTTATGTATCACGTCATGTAGTATTTGATGAGAAGACTTTCCCAGCAAAAGATTTGGTTGAACTCACCTCTTCTTAAAAGTCAGAATTCTACTCCAAGTAAGTCTATGATAATTCTTAATTCTACCATAGCAAGTACTCTTTTTTCTAATATAAATTCTGCAGCTTTTGTTTCCAATCCTGACATCCTTCAATTAAAAGTCCTATTATTTCGGAATCAAACTCTCTAACACAGCTTCCAACTTGTTGATTCACGAGATTCTCTCCATGATCCTACGAGTTTGAATTTTGAAACTCTCTTAATGCACCACGTCTCTTTGACCAAGAACCCCTCGTAATTTCAACATCTCAAACTTCACAATCTATACCTGAGTCATACGATCCCAATATTATAGAAACCAATAGCTTGCCTAACCCTAATCAGCCCTTCACGACACCAAATGTTCGACTTATCTTGAGACATATTCAAACACGTTATAAAACAAGTCACTCTTGACCAAAACAACTTCTAGATTATAAGTAATATTACTCTACCTGACATCCTTTACAAGCCTTTTCTGTTGTATAAAATATATCAGAGCCAACTTGCTTCACTCAGGCAATCTCTAATCCAGAATGGCATGCAGCAATGGGCAGAGAATTTGATGTATTGATGGAAAATGGTACTTGGTCCTTATGTCCTCGTCCACATGATAAACATATTGTGCGAAGTAAGTGGATATATAAGATTAAAACTAGACTAGAAGGCATTATTGAGCGATTTAAGGCCACACCTGTAGCTAAAGTGTATGATCGAAGGAGCGGGATTGACTTCCATGAGACTTTCTTCCCTTTTATTAAGCCCACAACTATACGACCGGTTTTGGCTATAGCAGTCCGTTTTCATTAGCCTATCCAACAGTTAGATGTGTCTAATGCTTTCTTACATGGCTTTCTTGATGAAGAGGTGTTCATGGAACAACCAGGAGATTTACGATGACACAAAACCTGAGTGTGTTCGCAGATTACACAAGTCTCTCTATGGCCTTAAACAGGCTCTGAGAGCATGGTTTCAAAGGCTGTCCGAATAATTAATTGAACTCGGTTTTTAGGAATCAGTCAACGATTATTCTCCGTTCATATAAACACTGAAAACATAAAAATTTTTGTCTTAATTTATGTAGATGACATTTTGGTGACAGGTTCTGATGCTTCCATGATTTCTAGTCTTATCCATAAGTTGCAAAGTACTTTTAAAGTCAAGGACCTTGGCTCCTTATCATAATTTTCAGGTGTCGAAGCTAATAGCAGTTCACAAGGTCTGCACTTGCGCCAGACCAAATATATCTGCAACTTACGGGATCGCACTAAAATGACCGGTGTTAAACCTCTTGCATCCCCTACTGTTTCTAACACCAAGTTGTCTAGCATGGACGGTGAATTACTTTAAGATCCCACTGTCTATCGTCAAACCCTTGGTGCTTTTCAATATTGTACCATTACCAGACCAAATATAGCATACGCCGTTAACCAATTATGACAGTTTCTACATCAACCCGACTTCCTCACTGGCAAGCTATGAAAAGAGTGCTTCGATATCTTAAAGGCATTTTCAATCATGGTTTGAGTTATACTCCATCATCTCTTGCAATACACACTTATTGTGTCTTCGATTGGTCACGTAATCCTGATAAGAGGCGTTCTACCCGTGGCTATGGGGTGTTTTTGGAGTTATAGAAAACAAAATGTCGTTTCTCGTTTGAATACAGAGGCCGAATACCATTCTATAGCTATTGCTATTGCCGAAATCTACTGGAAACTTATGCTTTTCCGAGAGTTAGCTATTGGTCTTAATTTCCGACTAACTGTGTGGTGTGACAATGTTAATGCACTTGCACTTGCTTCGAATTCTATATTTCATGCTAGAACAAAATACATCGAGGTTGATTATCATTTTATTATGGAGAAAGTGTGTAATCTTGATATAAAGTTCAACATATTTCAACAGTTGATCAGGTGGCCGATATCTTCACTAAGGGCCAAATTGCACCATGCTTTCATCCTCTCAGAAGCAAATTAATTGTTTGTCAACTCCCAATTACTTTGCAGGGGATGTTAGACTATCTGATTCTTTGGATACATTACGTGTAGCTGCTGACTCAAGAGTTTATTCTGTTATTGATTTGAAAATGTCCAGCTTGTTACCGTAGCTTTCTCCTACAATTGTGTATAACGTGTAAGTTGTGTATCTATCCATATAAATTCTGAATTATCTTTCTCACACACTGCTTTGTGCGAAGCCGGTGGAGCAAGAGGCATCAGAAGAATGGGATGAGAGCATGCCGTTGCCTGGAGATATAGTTGAAGGTTTTGCTGAGATTAATGATGCTGATAATTCTTTGTAAAGCTACGTGTTCGGCTTGTGCAAGAAGGCTTTAATGTTACAGAGAAGGCATACCACTAGAACAGTTAGAGAAGACAGCATGTTGCAATTTTCCGAGACTCGACTTTGAACAATGTACAGAACTTTGAGGTAGGCTTATCTCCTCGTTATTGACCAAACTAGCAAAATTAATGTTTGTAAAAATGATTTATGAAAGATTAATTTTATTTAAATTAGGCTTTAAATTTTTGTTAGAATCGTGTTTCAATTATTTTTTTTATTTGATTTTTTTTATTATTATTATTAGGTAAAAACTCTATTTTTTATTAGAAATAGAATTCTTTCCCTTAATTTTCTTTGTTATTGTTGAGATAGGATTTCTATTTCTTATAAGAAGTAAATTTTTTTTTTTCTCTTTTGTTTAGGTTTATGGCCACTAAGAAAAATGACCTTATTTTCAGTTTTAGAATTCGAATTTGGATGTTTTGAGATTATTGAATAAAGATTTGTGTTTTCCCTCAATTTCTTCTGGTTTTTCTCCCCTTTCTTTTGTTTAATTACTATTTAGTGCTTTATCAACTACTGTCAACTTACATACATGAACTTGGAAATACTTATGATAATGGTTTTAAATGCTTGAATTCTATTAATTCGATTATCTCATTGTCATCTTTACCCGAACGATGCATGATTTGTTTTGAACCTTTTTCCTTTGTACTCGTACTAAATTTATTTTGAATGCAAAGCCACTGGTATCATCATGGTTTTTAAAAAAACCAACCGAGGACAATTGATTCCTCAGCTGCATTGTCCAATCTCGAAGAAAGGAAATTGTCTAAAACGTTGCAGTTTCTTTTTCCTAAAACGGAAAATGGCAATGTTCAATAACCTTAAAATAAGGGCAGTGCCCAATAATTTATGGCACCAATATCATACAAACAGTAAGCATGAGATAATAATTCCTCCTTTTCCCAGCTTTTTCTTACTTTTCAGAACTGACAAGAACCCATGCGCACTTGAGAATCGTCAGTCACTTCGTATGGTCTTTTGTCTTCTCCCGCGCCTATGCTGGTTATGCTATTGATTAGTTCAGTAGACTATCCAATGTCTAACTTGGAATTGAGGCTTGAACTTTGGTTTAGGGCTAGCTGCTTTTCTTTGCCACTATGCCTGTGTGTGGTCTAAATGCTGCACTTCACACACTAAAGTCACTCTAGTAATGCTTATGAAGAAGATGACAACATCATGTTTAAGGCCACAATGTGTAATTCCCAAGCCTATACTTTTGATTTGAGCACGATGTTGTCTCAGACTTTTGGCACGGCAACGGCCTGAGGGCCTATGTGGTGTCAAGATATGATGATTCTCCATCATGGACCATGAAATTAGAAATCATCAAGGCATTCCGTCCTCCATAAACCTTAATGTGCACACTCCCAGCAAAAGAAATGTGAACTTTTCCATCTCTACAGAATGAACTGACGGCCCTTTGTCTTATTTTATCACTACCAACTTTGCAAACTTAGTATATTTAAATGCTGATTTCTCCCCCAAAGCGACGCATTAACAATGAATCTCTTCAGGTCTGTCATTGCTCACATCTCCCTAGCTCTAGCATTCCTCTTGTCAACTTCCCTTGTCACCGGAACATCCCCTACCTCTGCTTTATGGCTCACCTATAAATCTCCTCCTCCCCCTCCATTGCACCACAAACACAAAACGCTGCCACCACCACCCATATATAAGTACACGTCACCCCCACCTCCACCATATCCTATATACAAATACTAGTCACCACCACCAGCTCCTCCGATTTACAAGTATATATCGCCGCCGCCGCCGCCTCCTTCACAACCCAAGCACCACCGCCGCCGCCGCCATCACCACAAGCATAAATGGAGCCCTTGTCCTTATTTAACGTATATGCCACCTCCACCACCACCACCGCAAGAGTACCCCGTTTATTACTATAGCTCCCCGCCACCCCCGGGATCTTACTGATGACAACCGTCCTGGAAAAAGAAAAATGTTTGGGTGAGTATTTAAGTATTTTCGAGCTTGATGATCTGTAATTTGTTTGCTGTCCCTCTGTATGGTTAATGTGTGCTATCCTAGGTGCCCAATGTAGGCAGCATAACCAGTTGTTGTGTTTGCTAATGAAATATATAATAGTTTATGGAAATGGTAGCAGAATTAGCATCGCTGACAAGTTGTCATAGCTAGCATCATCCACAGTGCCTCAATTTATTTTCAAGCACGCACTGATTCCTTCTTCCCTTTGCTTTGCTAGTAATAGAAGTCAGGCCAATTTTTATTTCTTCTCCTGATGATGATTATTTATCTACTGAAAAGTTTTGTTAATTATGCTGCAAATTAAAACCTGTTTGGAATCTAACAGTCTGTACTTTTTTTCTTCAGGTAAGCAATTTATAATTCATAATCGGATCATTGAAAGAACAGTGAATAAGTTTTTAAAGGCTATGCTTTATATGACGATAAAAAGAAACCACAAGCTAAAAATACAAAAAATAAAATTAAGAGACCCACCTTTGTTAAATAAATTTTAACTAATTTGTTTTAAGTTTTATGTTAAAAGATATAAATTTAATGAAGAAGATTTTAATTTAACATTTTTCTCATAAAAAAAATAAAGAATTAATACTAACTAAAGGACATTAAATTTAGTAAAACAATTTAAATTATGATGTAAAAATTAATTTATTATCACATTTATCATAAAATTAAGGGTGATAATTCTTGTTCGTTGCATGCCAAAAGTGTTAATATAAATATAATCTTGTTGAAGAATTATATCAAAAAATTAAACTTGAGTATAGTATAATTAATAAATAAGTGATGCAATACAATATGTTTGATAAATATGCGTCAATTATATTTTAATTTTTTTTAATACTAATATTGGAATATAGTGAAATTATTCTTTACCCTTACTAGTAATATTTGTGGAATAGAATGATCCACACAAAGATGATGGAGTCCAAAGATCAAAGATGGAAAGTTCTTTACCCCATAAGTTTGGGAAGTATTTTTGTGTTATCATATGAACAAATAATTATAAAATTTAACATGATTTGATATGTTTAATACAACTTAACATATGTTTAACAATTCAATTGATCTTGCCTTCTAAAATAATAATTTGTGCATAATATTATAATAGAAATATATTAAGATCTAAATAATTTAATTTCTTTTAACTAAATTTACGCTTTTTAGATATGATTATATAAACAATTTTTTAAACAAATAATATATATATATATATATATATATATCATAAACACTACATAAATGCATATATCATTATCTATAACATTAAATGATTAGTTTGCATGCGAAGGATATAGTATACAAACACGACTTAATTATTAAACAAATAACATGAAAGCATAACTATTATTTACTGATATCATTTTATGTGTTTTTAATTGATTTGTTCTTATTTCATATTTGTATTGTGTTAACATTTCATGATCTTATTTATTCAAATGATAAGAAACTGTCTCTTTTAGAGTTCAAACCTTCTCAATTAATTGGAAGTAGAAATTGTACATTTTGACTATTTGAATTGCATCATAACTAACACAATTAAAGGCTTATCTTGCTTTTCACATAATGTGAGTATTCAAAAAATAAATATTATCTTAAATTTCTACACTTACTAAAATTAATTTGCCTTATTAAGGCACATTGTAAATTAACATTCATTCTTATCTTTTTAATGGAATTGAACATGTCATTTAAAAATAAAGAAAATGATCAAAGAGTACTGCTAAATATCACAAAATATTATTTTAAAAATATATCATGAATGATGTAATATTTATTGAATAGATGAATAAATAACAAATAAATTTGAAAATGGTACAAATTCATCATCTAATAAATAAATATCACCTCACATTTAAAATGTGGTTTAATTTAATTTAATTTTTTTAACGTGTATAAATTCTAACCCTCACAACAAAAATATATCTAAAAGAAATATCCCTTGTCATTGTTATGAGCTTAACCGAACTTTAAATTGCAAAGTTTGATGCTCCCAAAAACTAGCCTTAAAACCAATTTTTCACCAAGAATTTTTCCATTTTTAAAATTTTTAAAAATGAAAATTAGAGTTAAGTGTTTGGTTTTTGAACTTTTTTATATTAAATATCCTTGTTTGAATTTTTTGTATTTTATTAATAATTTGATTTTTATCAACTTGTATTTGATTAAAATTTTTATATATTACGAACTCAAAATTACAAGGGGCTTGCTACTTGTATTTAAAGGTGGTAATTTTTTATATAACTTACCAAACTGACACAAACTTAATATGAATTTATGAAGTTGGGTTAATATAAAATAATACGATTATTAACAAGATAAATATGATATGACACAATTAATAATTCTGTCATATTAGAGTTTAAAGTTCTTAATACGTAAACCAATTTATAATATGATTAACTTATTTTTATTTAATATTAATTATAATGTATGAACTTTTTGTAATTTAATAATTTTATTTTTTTATTTTTAAATAATTTAATTATATTTATCACATTTTTAAAAGTTTTAATTATATTTAAAATAAAATTAATTAGTTTTTGTGTATATAATACTATAAGTGTTATAAAAATATATTAAAATATATAAAAAGAATGTTAAATAATTGCTACAAATATAATTCATTTAATCATTTATTAATAAAATCAAATTAAAATTTTTAATTCTTGACATGATTATTAGACGGATCAAATTTGAATTGACTTCTATTTAATATAATATAAATATAACTTGATATAAATACAAGATAATAATTAAAATTGTCACTAGGGATTGTAGCAGACCGTGTATGAGATGGATCCTGCCAATCTTGCATATGCATCTACTAAAAAAATTCAACACTAATCCTCCATAAAATCCATAGTATATTTGATATTTTATTACCAAACCCACTTAGACAAATATTTAATATTTATCAAACCTGTGTAAATATTTATGAATTTTTAATAGATTTTTGGTCTTTTCAAGTACATTTATATTATTATAAAATATCAAATTTAAATTTATAATATATCTAACTAAATAATAAATTTTTAGTATTAATTTAAAATAAAATACGTAACACTCATAAAATATCAAATTCATCAACATAAAATAAATTGATGGCAATAATTTTATTAAAAAAATACATAATTATTTTCTAAATTTATACATAAAAATTATACAAAATCCAAAAAATAATTTAAAAAAATACTTATCAAATGTTATAAAAAAAATTATAAAGAACATTTACTCTAATGATTTAGCTTAATATTGTAATAAAACTCAAAATTTTAAATAATATTTATTATAAATTTAAAATTAAACTCTAAAATAATACCAACTTTACAAAAAGTGTTAGAATTTAGATTATAAAATTATGTTTTGGTTTAAATAAATTAATTAACTTTCAAATTAAATTTTATTGTATTTTTTAAAGTTATAACCCTAGTTACATTGCATTGCTCTTTATATTATCAAATTTACATTTTTCTTTTAATCTTACCTCATCATAGAATAATGTAAAAATTACATGTAGAATGCGTGGTAATTTGAAAAAGAAAAAATTAATAATTTTAAAAAATTACTATTTAAAAATATTTTTCTATTATTTAGTCAAACTTAAAACAATTATATATATATATATAGAGAGAGAGAGAGTAGTGATGTATAAATTAAAGTAATTTTTTTAATTTTTTATTAATTACTCTAATTACCTATATATTAAGTTAGAGTTATAATTTAATAAAAAATTTAAATAATTCTAATTTAAGTTAAAAATAAAAATATATATATATGTATATATAAATAATATAATAATATATAAAAATTAAATTTACGTAAATAACTGATAATATATATTCAATTAATGCATGTATAAAATTTGCTAAGGATTTTAATTCGTCTTCTGTGCCTATTTCATATTCACTAAGAGACATACCAAATATATCGTATTAGAATTCAACACGCATCAATTTGCGAGTAAAATCGGAATCCAGAGGAGACTATTATTCAAATTTATTTAGTTGACTTCCACACCGGAGCGGACCGGACCGAGACTGAAGCCTAAATAAAACCAATTCAAATTATCTGGAACAGGACCTTTCTCCCTCCTTTCCCCTCGGTGAAGCGTCCCAATGGCCGTGCCATTTAGAAGATCCCTAACCAACACGTCTGACATCTCAGACAGAGTCGTTCTTGCTACCTCCATAACATCTATTCTCCAACACCTAAACCCACAAAACCCTAATCCCAAAAACATCAGTTCGGAACTTCTTAATCAATTTTCCCATCATTTAGAACCGAATTTAGTCACCCAAGTCATCAGAGAACAAACCAACCCTTATCATGCTCTTTTCTTCTTCAACTGGGCCTCCAATCTTAACCCTAGCCATTACAAATATTACCATAATCACTCATGCTATGTAGCCATCACTGACGTGTTGCTTTCTCACTCACTAATCTCCACTGCCACTTCACTTCTTCAAAAATCCCAGAAGCTCTCTGATTTCTTCATTAGCAAGTTTGTTAAAGCTTATGGTGATCGCGGCAATGTTAAAGCTGCAATCTTTTGGTTCAACCAAGCCAAAAAGATTGAGAATGGGAATTGTTTATTTTCGTATAATTCCATATTGGGTGTTTTGGTTCGAGCGAATATGATAAGATTAGCTGAGGCATATTTTGATCAGATTGTGAAGGATGATGTGGTGCAACCTGATGTTTCAACTTATACCACGATGATCAGAGGTTATTGCAAATTGGGTATGATTGAAAATGCTAAGAAGTTGTTTGATGAAATGGCTGTTAAGCCTAATTTACTCGCTTACAATACTATGATAAATGGGTTTTGTAAAAAAGGTGATATGGAGAGTGCAAGATTGGTTTTTAATCAGTTAATGAGTAGGGAAGATTGCTTGCCTGATCCTGTGACTTATACAACTTTGCTAGATGGATATTGTAAGAAAGGTGAATTAGATGAAGCAATGAACTGCATGAATGAAATGGTGAAAAGGGGATGCCATCCAAATGTGCTGACGTACAATGCAATGATTTATGGTCTGAGTTTAAGTGGCCGTGTTGATGAGGCGAAGACGATGATTACAAAGATGAGATTAAATGGTTTGAAGGATAACGTTGCCACTCACAACAGTATATTAAAGGGGCTTTGCATTGTGGGGAAGTTTGAGCAAGCTGTTGGATATCTGAGGAATATGATTGAGTCGAACATGAAACCCGATGTGAAATCTTATGAAGTTGTTGTTCGTGGGTATTGCAAAATGGGGAAAATGGATGAAGCTGTCTCACTTCTGAAAGAAATTCAAGCAAGAGGCTTTAACCCATCTGTTTCTAGTTTTAATGCACTATTTAGGATTCTTGTGGAGAATGGAGAGTTTGATAGAGCTATTTTACTTCTGAAGCAGATGTCAAATATGGGCTGCTTCCCTAATTTCATATCGTTTAGCACAATAATATGTAGTCTTTGTATGGCTAAAGGTAGGATGCAAGAAGCTGAAGAGCTTGTTGATGCCATGACTAGAAGTGGTCACAACATTGATTCCACCATGTATAATTGCTTGATTAAAGGATATTTAGAAGATGGAAATGATGGAAAGGCAGTGCAAATTGCCCATGAGATGGTCAGTAAGAAATATGTAATTAGCCTGGAGAGCTTTTCAGTTCTTGTCAAGGAGTTGTGTACTAAGGGGAAGGCCAGTGAAGCTGAAAACTTTGTGAAAATGTGTAGTAGAAGCCCTGTTGTTGATATGCATAATTACAGAAAGGCCTTACAGGGTGTTCAGGTTGATGTGACTTGGCTTTGAAGCTACACCTATACTAGGACAAGATCACTAGATGTCAACTACAAGAGGAAGAGTGAGTGGTAAAGATTAGCTGCAAGTAAAAATTAGTATTTACTAAACACTTTAGTTGCTTCCAAACACTAGCCTGGTTGTTGGAATGTGACTTTGTTTAGTGCTTTGAATTGGAGTGGACCTGCATTGCCGCAATTCGTCAAGTAAAATTGGAATAGGCCATACTTTGTAAGAGGAAGCATTTCTTGTGCAAATAAAATGAAATTTTTTTCATATTTTCGTAATATTTGATTGAAATAGCTTATATTTAAGTGATTTCAATTCTCAAAAAATACATAAAGGTGTCGTTGGCTTGGGTTTTAAGATGCCCTCCACGAGACTCACCGCCACTGAAAAAGAATAACAAAACTAGAAGGCTGAGGTCTTCGACATATTTTCATAATTGATGATCCTCCTTTACTATGAACAAGCTTGGAAACAAGCATGAACCACTGAAACCAGAGCTACAAACGAAAATCTAATCGTGAAACATAACAAAGTTGCAGTCTTGATGCCATCTTCAATTTAATCTCTCCTCAGCTAATAAATCAAAGCTGCTGATTGCATGTCAGGTCCCTTTGATTTGGTAAAATCAATCATATGTAGAGAAAGCTCGGGTATTTGTAATGAAATTCTAGTACATTTGGAGATGCTTGTAAGTTACTATCAGAACCAATATTTAATTGAAATAGATTATACTCTTAAGAAATTCCTTTTGAAGTATTAAAGGAAAAAAAAACACTTATATTATATGATACTTATATATTTTAATTTTTTAAGTATTTTTTTATAAAAAATTTATTAAAATACCTAGTGTTATCTGTGAATCACTTTGAGTACTATTTTAATTAAAATATATAATTATGTATTAATTTCAAAATTATCTCCTGTGCTAATTTAATTTAGTGAGCACCTTTAAAACAAATAATCAAACATATATATAATTACTTATATTTTTTTAACAGGATTTGTTTCCGAATGCTAGAAAAAACTGTTAAACCACATAACTACTTACATGTTTTGTATTTTTTTTTTAAGTATTTTTAAAATTTATTAAAATATTTAATATTATGCATAGCATGATCTAAATGTTATGTTAATTAGTATAGAATTATATACTAATTTAAAATTACCCTTAATGCTAAGTCAAACACATGAAAAAAATATTATGTAGTACTAATTGGTATTGTCAAACAAATTATTAATACTAACACAATACTAATTAGCACTGCCAAATGAATCTCAAAGTATTGTTAAACTAAATCTTAGATAGGGGTGTCAAATGAGTTAGCCTGCATGTAAAGGAAGGCTCGACAAGGCCTATAAATTGAGCCTTTTAAAACTTACATCGGTTTAACTCCTAAATATTAAACGAGCTTTCTTAAAATAATTAAAAAATAAAATAATTTAATTAATATTATAAATTTAAATTAATTTATAATAAAAAATTAAAATTATTTAATATATATAAATAAATTAAATGAATAAATATTTATATAAATTATTTAATATTTATTTATAAAATATAAATTTATAATATTTATATATATTAAAATATAATAACTATATTCAAACCGACACTTGTGATAGATTTTTATTTTCTCAACTCAGTTTTATCTTTTTAACATCTTTACTTTTAAAAATAAATTATTAATATATAATTTTTTAAAAATAATAATAATTCAACATTGGATAGAACATTTTAACAAGAATGTTACACCTTTTTAATAGTATCATGTTTGATGCGTCTTTTTGTCAATTGAAAAGTGAAATAGATTATTTAATCATTTTTAAAATTATAAATATTTAGCATCCAATCAATGAACGACTAATCATTATTTGGGATCGAATTTTAAAAATTATTTACAACATATAATTTATTAAAAATAGAATCCGACACCACCAGTACACGGTGAATTTCAGGCTGCTTTAATAATAATAATAACAATAATAATGAATTGAATTCTGGAACAAATCTCATGGGCCCGTGACGGTGAGGCTTAAAATATTGCTCCTGGCATAGGTCCCGTCTACATCAATGTCAGTGCGCAGTTTCCACCCTGGCAGGCTGATGACACCTCAGACAAACGAGTGGGACCCAGTGGTGATGACGTGCCAAGATCCGGATGGCGAATAGCCGCAAGTCGCGTCAAACACAGAGATGAAACCCACTACGAGTCAACATCTAAAGGGGTTACAATTTTAGACCATCAGCACTTCCTAGTTCTAATTAGGGTTACTTGCGTTTTATAGGACCGAAAAACCGAATGACTCCCGGTTCACGGATTCTTCCTTCTTTTATAAAATCCGGTTAATTAATCGACTTTCATTCCGATTCAAATTCTACTTTCACTCACTCGCCACTCACTCAAATTTCTGTCTCTCCCATCAGAGTCAAAATTATTTTCACAATCTTTCCCTCCTGAACTCTGTCTCGCCCTGGCCTCTCTCTTTTCTCCTCGTTTTTCTGCCTTGCGATCTTTCGTCTCTGTAAAATCTCTAATAAAGGAACAAAATAGAGAAGAGTTTGTTGAAAAATTGATTGGCTGATGGACGGAAGTGCAGGATACAATCCGCGTACGGTGGAAGAAGTATTTAGGGATTTCAAGGGCAGAAGAGCAGGCATGATTAAAGCCCTTACTACTGGTATACTTCATTATACTTTTTCAATTTTGAATTTCTTTCTAGGAGATACTTTTTTTAAAAATTTTACTGTTCACTCTTCTTGGCTCTTTCTGATGGAAACTTTTTGGTGGTTCTGTAGAGGTTGAAGAATTTTTCCACCAGTGTGACCCTGGTAATCAATTTCTTTTTTCTTTTTAATTCTTTTTTTTTTTTGTGTACAGTCGTTAATTGTTTCTTTTAATGTTTTTTATTTGTTATATGTAACTACAGTAATTAAAATTTGACTTTCTGAATAATTTTAACTTTATACCGACCAAAATGTAATTTTGCCTTTTGATAAATAGTTTTCTCGGCAAGCTAACAAATAAATAAGAGGTTTTTTTTTTTTGACTGTGATGCAATTTGAATTTCTAGCTCCGTTCTTGGTATACTCCCAAAAAAAAAAATTGCGGTTATTTTTGCAACTATTTTCCTGTTAAAAACGATTATTATTTCTTTCACGTTTACAGTTTTGCTTTTAAGACGACAGTGTATGTTTTTGTGACTAGGGTTTTCAATTGTTTCTGCAAAGCTTATTTTTTTCACGTAAAACCAATGATCGATAGACTATTTGATTCACCAGCTGCTTAGTATATGGGTTTGTTGTTGGTTTTCTTATGTCTCAATATGAGTAGCTGTCACTTCTATTTTTTCTTAAAAATAAGAAAAAAAACTGTTGTAACATCATATGTTTTGTCATATTGAGATGTATTTTCATGATCGATTGATAAGTTCTTTATTACATTGTTCGCAAATTATACTTTGCAATTATTCTTTGTGAATGGGAACTCAGTGCTCACCAATGCTTGGATGTATGGGATTCTGATCAAGCTAAGGCATTGGGGTATCCAGGGTGAAGGGTGACTCTTAGAGCTCTTATTAAAAGTCACTGAAGTGACTTGGAACATTTGGACGAATATTCATTGTGCATGGTTTCTAATTTTCTTGTGAGCTATAAATGGAAAGTATGTCACATACTGATAAATCTTACAAAAAGTAGTCTTAAGTTGATGTGGCATTATATGGAAGCATATCATATGTGTTATATCATCGTGTTGCGTGCATATCATACCAACTTGTGAATTGGTTTTGGCTTTGGCTGATGTATTATATAATATGTTCTTTATCTAGCACATACTTCTCAAGAAGATGCCCGGTCTGAAGCCTATTTTTGTTGTCTTCGGTTTGAAAAGACTTGCATCTTTTTTTGGGATGCGAAAAGCTGCTTGGCTATATCTCAAAGATTTAACCAACATAGATTGTGTGATTGCATTAAAAGATTTTATTAAGCATGGAAATGTATTTGATCACTAATTTTGAGAGCTAGTGTTGTTTAGTTCTCTACTGAATTTTGTTGGAGTTTTAGTTAGTTGGACTTAGCATTCTGTCATTTAATATTGTAATTGTATTTGATGAAAATGCTTTAGTATTTCAATTAGTTGCACACAAATTATTTACAAATTATAGTGGCTTCAATTATTATTGAAGGTTCGAATCCTGGAAGTGGAACTGCGTTTCTGTCTTTAATGTATCACTAAGAAAGAAATATGTCTTACAGTTCTGCATCTTCACAATGAATCCGAGTTTCGAGAACATGTCAGAGTTACTTGCAAAAAGTATTGGCTAGTGCAAATACAATGCCTAGTTAATAGCCGACGCAATAGTGTTATTTTGACATGATTTGATTATGTTTTGCTTGCAGAGAAGGAAAATCTTTGCCTTTATGGATTTCCTAGTGAGCAGTGGGAGGTAAATTTACCTGCTGAAGAGGTGCCTCCAGAGCTTCCGGAGCCTGCTTTGGGTATTAACTTTGCCAGAGATGGGATGCAAGAAAAGGACTGGTTGTCTTTGGTTGCTGTCCACAGCGATGCTTGGTTACTTTCTGTGGCCTTTTACTTTGGTGCGAGGTTTGGGTTTGATAAAGCTGATAGGTATGCTTTTATATCTTTTTCTTGATGCATGATTGGCTCTGTAAATGGCCTTTAAGTGTGATTGAGTTAAGACTTTGTTGGCAGTTTGTGTTGGTTGTGCCCCAGTTTCAAGCACCTTTTACACTGCCCTCTTGTTATATTAGTTTGTTGACTTTTATTTTGTGTCTATAATGTTTTAACCTCCCAATTGACAAATTATCTAATGTATATTTTGATGAACTTCTTTTGGCATGACGCTCTTTTCTTATTTTATGTATGTTTAAGTGCTAGTTCGAAAAACTTGCCTTAATTTGAGCAGTAGCAGATACTAGATATTTACTGGCCTAGCAAACCTTGCTTGGCCAAATTTAACAGGTAACCAGTGTCTTAGAAAATAAATTCATAGATAGTCAACCGACGGTATATTTCCTATTTTTCTTGAATATTAGTTAAACGTGGCTCTAACTTATTAGTTCCATTTGTAGTGAAAGTGCATCTGGTTGAAATTTTAGATAATGCGTTAATTTCTTTGACAATTCTTATCATGGATATTTATCTCTCTTCCCCCCTTTTTTCTGTAATGTTTAATTTTGTTTTGAATATTTGTTCTTTTTGGTGTGCATGTATATTGAAATAGTCGAAAGTAGACCAATGATTTCGAACTTTATCTCATCCTATTACCTTTTTATGTATATTTGTACCTCTCTTCCATGGGAATGGATGGAGAGCCGATGCTAATTCTTTTTAGTCTTATGAATCATAGCATTAGTCGATTAAAGAGTTTATCCTAGCCACTGAGGTTTGCAATATTAGTTCAATAAATTGCTAGTTGTAAATTGCCCTTCCTTTCTCTTTCTTTGCTTGTTGTTCTTTTATAGCCGTAGCTGCATTTCATTCGGGTTTTTGAGTTGATTGAATTTTACTTTTCACCCATTTGATGTCTAAGAAATTTCTTCTTGTTTATAACTTTGAATTTGAAAATTATATAGAATGGAAATTTTCATTCCACTTAATGGGTTTCTACTTCCCAGTCATATATGCATTAATTGTGCAGACAAAGTTCATATTTTTTCTAAATATAAGCCTATGAAATTATGGTCTTATTCATAACTCTAAGCTCCATGTGGGTCCTCAGAAGTCTTTTCTTAAATTGGTTTCCTCTTAACTTTGCTAATTGCGGCCATTGATGGAGCCTCGTAAATTTCATTTTCATATGGTGAATTTCAAAGTGCCCCCTGTAAATTTTAAAATTTTTAATTCTTTTAAATTTAAGTCCTTTTGTTAAAACCTAACTACTCATACTTTAATTTATCCTTCTCATTCGTCAACCACCTTTAATCTTTTTTCTCAATTTTTTCTTCTCCATTAACTCTTTCTAGATCTAACTTTTTATAAAACTCAAAACTCTTCATCTCGTTCAAAAATAAAATTATTATACTTTCGTGCAATCAATTTTTTATCACTATTTTAAATTATATTTTTTTATTTTCAATTCGTCATGTAAAATAATACAAAATATTTGTATTATTTTGTTGGTGTATCTAATGTTCGTATTTATTAACTATATTATGTTTGAATTTATCCTTAATTAATTTTTCTGGCTTTGTTCAGGTTTATTTTGGAAAAAATAAATTGCCCCCTGTAAACTAAATAACTGGCTCTGTCACTGATTGTGGCCTAGCCGCCTATATTGCATTCACTAGTAGCATTTTTTGTGCAAGCTACAGGTTTTATTTTTGGCTTTCACTATTCTTTAATGATATTTGGTGGCAAATGTGGTGCAGGAAACGCCTTTTTAATATGATAAATGAACTTCCAACAATATTTGAGGTCGTAACTGGGGCAGTCAAGAAACAGGCAAAGGAAAAAACTACAGTCTCAAATCATAGTAGCAGCAAATCTAAATCAAACCCAAAGGTACGTAATAACTTTTGTTGACCTGCTTTATTGCTATTTATTGAAATGACTGGGCGTGTTACACTGGTCTTCTTATTCACCTGGAGCAGGAAGTTACCCATTTTTGCATAAAACATTTTCACATAGAATGTTTTTGGATGATTTTTGGCCTCTAAACTCTAAAGCCTGAAGTTAGATGTTCTCAATTTGATTTTAGAATGAAAAATTGTGCCCATTAGTAGTTGGCAAAAATTTACTATTTACTGTCTAGTTGGATGAGTATTTTCTGAGTATCATCCGGACATGCCAACAATGTTGGATCAAGAAATAAGGAAATGGTTCATCAATCATCATGGTGTACTCTGCAAAAATGACCTTGGAAAATCATCCATAATTTTGTTTTGGCATATGCAGCGAGGATCTGAAACTCAGGTCAAGTATTCAAAAGCGGTACAATCAAAGGATGAAGATGATGAAGGGTTAGAAGAGGAAGATGAGGAGGAACATGGAGAGACATTATGTGGGGCTTGTGGAGAGCACTATGCAGCCAATGAATTCTGGATTTTCTGTGATGTCTGTGAGAAATGGTTCCATGGAAAGTGTGTGAAGATCACCCCAGCAAGGGCTGAGCATATTAAACAGTACAAATGCCCATCTTGCAGCAACAAGAGAGCACGGCCTTGATGATGGCAGGGCAGGTGGCTCCCATGTACATCTGGCAATTATGGACTTCCAACTGTCTAGTAGTGTTTGTTCTTAGTCAGGCTTCCTTCTAGGGCATCTGTGGGATTTTTATGTGTAGGTTGCAAATTTGATTTTTATTTAGTCTTAAATTAGTCATTATGCTTCATTAGGGAACTGCTTTCCCACTCTCATTGGGAAGAAACTAGTTCAATAGTCGGAATTTTCTTGTGTTTATATCAGTCTATGCCAATTCTTGAAGAATATAACAACTTTGCCTTCATATTTACCTTAGTACTTGCATAAATCATGGTCATTTGAAACATATTTTTAGGCCACATCAAAGAGAGAGAAAAGAAAAGCAAAGTTTTCGTCATGGGAGTCAGGAAATGAAAGGGAGTATATTAAGCTGCTAACAATCTCAGTAAAAACGTTATTTGGAAGGGTCGGTTTCTGGGACGAGGTTTAGAAATTGAATTGGATTTTAAGTTGCAATTTTGCTCAGCCAAAAGGAGCAAGGCTTCCCATCTTCCGCATTGAATAGGCATGGGAAAATTAATGAAACATTTAAAGGGCTGTTATTTGTAACGGCAGTTTCAAGTACAACATGTTCGTGGAATTATTTGGAGATGATGAGACAATAGGAAATCAATGGTGCAGCCGTCAGCTGACGTAACGGTCTTCCTGCATTCCTCCGCACGTCATCAAGCTGCGCCTACACATTGTGCGGTTGTATTGACTCATGCTAGTTAAAAATGATGTCATTGATAGAGGTGGGCAAATTTGGTTTCCATTCAAAATCCAAACGATTTGAAATTATCGTTTTTGAGTTGAGTTGATTGGGTACTAAAATTTAAATCAAATAGATCTATTTGATTAATCAATTTATATCTAATTTTAAAATATTATCATAATTATAAAATTTAATTATTTATAAAATTATATTTATTTTTAAATTTAAAAATTAAATTTAATTATAAAATTTATATTAAAATATATTTATTTTTAAGTTAAAAAATAAATTGAATTGTAAAGTTTACATTAAATTATATTTATTTAAAATTAAAAATAATTTAATTAAAAATCATCTATTAAAATGTATAAAATTTTTAAATATAAAATTTTTATTAAAGGTAAAATTTTATTTTTTTTTTATTTATTAGATTGTATTAAACTTAATTTAAAATTAATTTAATTATTATAATTTATTTTTTTTAAATTAAAATTAATTCAATAAATTTTTAAACAAATGCAAACTGAGTCATTCGGCCATATCACATCATACAATATCGTGTCGCCCACAAAATAAATTACTGGTTGATTATGCGGCTTCTTGGGATCTTCCAACTAGGAAGTGGTCCTCGGATTTGTTTACCACTTTAGCACAAGGTTTACCCCATATTCGGCTTTATAAAGTGAGAAGGTCCAGAGCCAATTCCCTTTTGCTTTCTGCAATCTGACTCTCTAAGAATTTTCCTGTATAAGCACAACGTAGAGCCAATTTCCATTTTTCTAAATGATGCTTTCCAACAATCCGACTCCTAAGAAACAGGCGTACAAGCATAATGTCCAGAGCCCACTTCCCCTTTTCTAAAATGATGCTTTCAGAAAAGAACACTACAAAGAATTTATGCTTTCTAAAATCCGACTCGTAAGAATTTAGGGTCATAAACTTAATTGGTAAAGACAAACCCATAAAAAGTTAAACCCTTTAAACTTAGGGAGCTTAAGATACAATCTCAGACACTCTTTTAATGCGATAATCACTTTGATCAACTTGCACGGTGTTGATATAGATGAGAGTTGAAAAATAAAATTCTAGAGAAAGAATAGGGAGATGTCCTGCTACTACTGTACAAGTATACATTAATTTCCAGAGATCTTCAACATAATTAACAAAACAAAAGGAAAATAAGGAAAGGAAAAAGAAAAAAGAACAGGGATTTTACAATCATCAGCTCTCTTGGTAAGCAGGCCAATTAAGCCAACAAAGGAGAAAGAAAACCAGAAACTAAAGGGTTATGAGGTGGGCAAATTTATGTTCGTAGCAGCTGCTCGAGTCATGATGTCAAGCTCTCTTGGCTCTTGGTAGAAAGTCGTTTCAGAAACTCGTATGTAGTGATCATGGTTGTTGCAGACAGAGACATTGAAGCCCACCTTGGTCCCAATCCCCTGTAGCAAGCGGCAAATCCACCTTCCTTTACCAAATTCCTAACTGTCTGCAAACAAGTCAGTGGCCTTCTTTGCCCGTTCGAGTCTCCATCCAAAACCTGTAAACGAGTCTTAATTGTATCGAGAGGCATAGTGATTATAGCTGAAACACCACTAGCCATGGCAGCGCTTAAGCCCTGCACTGCTACTGCCGCCTTTGAATTTGGCCAGCAACTACTCCCACCACTTGTAGAACTTTCATCTTTCTTACTCATATAGCAACCAAAACCACCCCAAATAAGCCTATTTGCAACAGAGTAAGAAGACCACCAAACTGCATTAGATGGTGCATATGTCAATATTGATAATCCAAATCCCCTATAAAACCCTCTTGGACCATCAGCAACCAAAATTTTCCTAAATGCATCAAGACCGTTACTATATCTACATGGACTTCCATTAGGAACAATGTTTTTGCTACTATTAATGCTGCATCCTTGAACCATTAGTCTTTGACTCACAACATCAATTGGGGTCCAAACTAGCTGTGCAGCCATAGCTGAACTCAACCCAGCTGCAGCGTTAGCTATAGCAGTAGCTGTGGTATCTGAAAATCCTAATCTAACAGTTGCAGTCCCAACATTACTCTTGGTAACCTCAAGTGCTGCCATGTATATTGCACGAGCTGGGATTGTTCCCATCAAGGAGGTACCAAACCCTCTGTAGAATCCTCTTACACCTTCATATCGCATGATTGTGAATGACATTTTGAAACTAGAAACTGGAGTAGCCAACACTTGTTGACGGGTTTTTAACACAACGACGGGATAAAGAGCAGCAGAAACCCCAGAAAACAACGCGGCTCCCAAAAAGAAGAACTTCGATTTATCAAGCATATGCCAGCTGACATCAGCTGGCATATGGATCTCTGATGCCGAATCATCCTCGGCCGCTCTTAAACTCATTTTCGCCACTTTTGACACCAAGCTATAAACCAGACAAACCACTTCTGGGCTTAACAACTATCTTTATTGATTTCTCAAAACAAACCGATAAAGCTAACCTCTCTTTCCTCAACTCGGAGTCCTTTTAGGTGATTACAAAAACCACAAAGCTCAAACTCAACCTAACAAATTGAACCTTAATCGACATAACTATAACCCGCTATACAATTAGAAGTTGTAGTTTGTATTGAGATCAAGAAATAAACAACTTGAGAGGCAAAATTTTTAAGTAAAATACAAAACAGAAAAATCAAAAACTTGAGGTATGCTAATAGGAGTTAGAGACAAAATCAGATATGGGTGTTGTTGGATTTTAATCCTTTTTTCTTTTGCGCGACCAGATTTGAGAGCGAACTTGGATCAGCCAAATGGGTCGAATATTAATTAATCAGAAACAAAAACATTACTACTCGAACATATCTTACCCGAGATTTAACTGTAAACGACATCTTGATACCAAACCCAAAGGTTGTGTCTAAACAAAGATACAGGGAGACAGAGATTCAAGTGGAAAGAATCTTGAGAGGGAGAGAGAGGAGTGAGTAAATGGATATTGGATATTACCTAAAGCGAAATGGATTGCATAACCTGAGAGAGAGAAAGAGAGAGATAGAGAAGAACTTTAACAGAAAGAGAGGACGAAAGAAAGGATTTTAGGGAGGGTTTTGTGGATCGATGAAAGTGAACACGTGTAAGTTATCACTTTGAGAACATTTCGAGAAATTCGCCTCGTAAAATGGTTGAGCCTGCTGACTGATCTGATGAAATGCGCAGCGGCAGCGGCAGCGCCTTCTATTTTAGAGAGCCCTTGCAAAACTCTGTGGGTAATCAACATTTATCACCTCTGGGTTGGGCTGCTTGTTTTGCAAACCCTACCGCCTGTGCTTCATTCATGGGGCTAAGGCTGCCTCGGCTCTATTTCCACTCTAGATTCTACTGTGTCAACTGCCAGAACAATACAATTTTATTTATTACTGACCATTTGTAATCATACGATTAATTGCCATTTTCACATATGAACTTTGTGCTAAATTAGGAATTTGCTCTTCTCAGTGCCCAACTAAAGAGCATGGAGTACTGCCACTAGTGCCTCTACAGCAACCCTGTTGGTTATCCCCATAATACCCCATTTTAGTATTTATTATTTTGATTTTAATTAAAGTTATATACATATATATATATATATATCGGATGTCATTAATATCTTATTAATATTGGATATATAGTACTTTTGTTTTACCGACCTTAAAAGCTGCTATTCTTTGAAATCAAACAATGAATAAATAGACTTAAATAGACTGAGGCAGCCCAACAGCATTGACAGCAGCAACATTTATATCCCATAGGCACGATAGAAAAGAAAAAATGCAGGCCGAAATGGCCTAAAAGGCATGACCTTCGGCTGGCATTGTTGCCCGAGATGAGGGATTGGTTGACAGGCAGGCCCAAATTTAGTTCAATTGAAACGTTATTCAATTGTAATTACATCAAAACGTAATGTAATTAGAATTATATTTGAAGACGTAATAACACAAATTCAAAATTTTAAATTTGAAATTTGATATAAAAGATTGGATATAAATATAAAAACAACAAATAATTTAATTATTAATTTACTAATTTCAAATAAAAATACTTTTTTAGTATTATAAATTTAATTTGCTTTGTTGTTGAATTTAATGGTATTGAATTCAAAATTACAACTGTTATGATAATAAAATTCAACCGTTAAAAATATGAAATTATGCTAATATAGATGGGTAACATTTAAACTGTTGAATTCAAATTATAATTTTTTTTTTCGTTAGTTCGTTAAATTTTGAGTACAAAAACATTTAATAATAATAATAAAAATTACATTAAAATTTTGATGTTCAAAAATATTTACGTATATAATAAAATAAATAATGTTGTTATTGAATTTAAATTCCATCAATTTATCAAATTTACAAAATCTTTTGATAGCTTCAATTTATTGATTGAGAAACTATATGAATAATAAGAATAAGTGAAAGAATTATATGAATTAATAAACAAAAAGTGAAAGTGCATGAATTATAACATTAGATGAATATTTATGTTTTCATTTAACTATTAATTTGTAAAGTTTAATTGACGAACTAACTGCCTAAGGCCTGTAGGACAATGGCGTATGAAGCCTGGTTCAACTTAACTTGGTGCGGGCTTACGTGGGGCTGCCTTCTAGGCACAAGGAAGATCGGGGATAGTAGATTGTGTTTTTGAGTGAGGCCGAACACAACATGAGCTTTGCTAGAGAAACAAGTTGGACCTGTACTATGTAATATAAACGTTGACAATTGTTGGGCCGAGGGCTAGTTTACCTTTTTGACATCTTTGATAGTTTGAATTTTTGATAAAAATAGCCTTTAACTCCCTTGATGAAATGCATGGAAGGATTGATGATTGTTTGAAATAAACAGTTGAAAGTGGGAGAAAAGAAGGAAATGGATGATTTAGAAGGAGCTCCAATGGCCTATATATAAAAGTAGAAAAGCATTTTTTTGGGCTGATTAAAAAAAATATCATTTGAGTTTTATGATGTATATCTATGTCTTTTTCTTTTACCATGCAAGTACAAAGAAATTTTGATGAGAGTGAACAGAAAGTAAGTGTTTTACGTTATATGTTGGATTCATATTTTACCCATTAACTTCAGCCCACAGTTCTACAGTCAACTCCCATCTCCTGCACTTGCATCCACGTAGAATCAAAGTTCTTATGAATATGCAAGGCTTGATGTTATAATCTCTCTCTCTCTCTCTCTCTCTCTCTCTCTCTCTCCCACGTAACACCCATTTTTTTTTTCTAAATATATATATATACATAGATAGATAATGAGTCATATTTATAAAAGTATAAGTATTATATAGAAAATAATTGAATGTTTAAAGAATAAGTTATAGAGTTTGAGTAAAATAAATAAAGAGAAAAAAATTAAGGACTAAATTAAAATTTTACCTTATTATAAATGAAATATCCAAAGTTTTGTTTAGGGTTTCAGCTGTATTTGAGGAGAAGAAAGAGAAAAAGAAAAGAAAAAAAAAAAGGAAAGCAAAAGATAAAAAAAAAAAAAAGGGAATAAATTGTAAGTTTTCTTTGTCTTTTATATTTATTCTTATTATTAAAAATTGTTATTAGTTTAGTATGCAATTTTGTTATATATTTTTCATAAAATATAGTGATTATAATTTTATAATCAAATTATAATTCTTAGAGTTTAATTTTTCATAATTGATAATTAAGAATTATTATTTGTGGTGTGATAATGGGTAAAAAATAAAGTTTTTGCAGAAATAATATAATATAATAAATTAATTCATAAATCTTATTAAATCATATGTTACGAATTTATCAAAACTGATTTAAATGAATAAATTAGATATCTTAAGTGTTATTTTGAATTTTTTTAATTAAAAAAAATATGTTTAATGATTTTTAATAATTTTTCAAATGTGACTCTAGAATGGAGAAAATTATTTGTTTTTGTAAAATAATTGAATAATAAAATTATTTTAGTTAGCCAAGTCATTTTAAAAAATTATCAAAATTTATATATTGATTTATAATTATATCTAAGTTATCATACTAAAATTTCAAGACCACAATTTTATTCAATTACTAAACTAATTTTATTTGCTAATTAAATTAATTATTGAATTAAAACAAAACTAAAATGAGAGTTGTGATTAACTAAGAAGAATTTTAAAGTATTCAATTTCATCTAAATTAATTCAAATTTAGTTTATTATTTTTATTAATCGATATTGAGTATATAACTGATAATATAGAATCATTAAATATATTTATCAATTTTTTTTAAAATGACAATGAAAATATTTCTAAATTATTAATTTATTATACTTTATGCAAATTAAAATAACAAGAAATTCATTAAATTTACATATTCTATACACAAATTATATCCTACACATAAGTATATCACTATCTTACATAAATTTAATAGTATTTATTTCAAGATCATAACTATGCAATATTATTTTTAAAATATAAATATATAATCAAATTATCTAATTATTGATTAATTTAATTAAAAATATTAAATATCAAAAACATAACCTAAAACATCAAGTACAAGTTTTTATTTTATGCATATAAACATCTCTTATCAACAGCAAGCAACCTAGCAAATATATTTTGCTTGTAATTTGGCCATCGGACCAGCTGTGTTGAAACCTTGAAGTATTTTGCTGCAAGTTTTGTACGAGTTGGAGAGATGTTTAATTGGTGATTCAGAAGAAGAAATTTGTAGGACCTTGTAAGTTGTTGGCTAAAGGTACGTACATTGAAACATTTATTATATACATTAAATTGATTTAACAGTTTTAATAACATTTGTTTTGAAATACCTTATATTAAGTTAGTTAATATGGCATAACACCTACAATGAATTAGTAATTAATAAATATGCATGGCCAGACTTTGTTCCTTCATTTGGGGGTGAAAGACTGGACTGACTAATAGAATTAATTAACTTTTAGATCTTTAATTTGCCAATTCAGTTTCTTCTTTTAGTTGTGAAAATGAATCGATAAATGTTTTAAATAACTCATAAGACCAAGTGTCTATAATTTGTGTTGTTTCTAAGCATTCAAAATCCTTCAAGTTCCCAACTATTTTGTAAGAATACATGCCTTGAGAGTTTCCTTAATATAAAAGTTAGTTTTTTTTGACACTTACTACTGTATTTAAAGAAAATGACATAAACATTTCAAAATGCATATGCCAATAACATCAATTCGCACATCAGTGCATAGTAATTAACTTAACTGTGAAAATATTTTAAAATGATATTAAATAAAAAATTGTGATAGTTCACAAAAGAACAAATTTAATTTATTTTTTTTACTAATTAAAAAAATAAAACTTTTCATATTTTTTTTATATTTTTTAAAATAAATTATAATGATATTCTATTATTCAATTGACGAATGATATAGTAGATATGATAGTAAAATTTATTAAAAATATAATACTTAAAAATTAGTGTATTATTATGAGATCAATACTCTTGCTAAAAGATTGTACATATTAAATCATGTGTTCTTAATATTTAACAAGTTCAAAGGAAGATGAAAAAAGTAACTGATATTCATTCCTATTCACAAATAGAAACGAAGAACTGTTGAGCTACATAAATACAACAAAAATAATATGTGGGTCATGATATAGTATAACAGCTATATTCTACACCAAATTTTTCTACTATAATTTTAAAATTTTTAAATATAATTTATTTATTAAAAATATATAATATATAAGTTTAAAACATCAACCAAAAAAAGTTTAAAATTTTTACCTTATGTCTAAATTCATCATAACCCCACTAAAATTTACACGCACGCACATACATGAAACAATTTGTTTGACAAGTCGTAAATATCATTGATATTAAAATTCATTTTAAATTTTTTTAAAATTATATATGTATAGAAATTTGAATGCTCACCTCATATATTTATATATATATATATATATATTAATCTCTTAGAAAAAATTATGACACACAATGTTTAAAATAAACTAAATTTTAAATTTATTTATTTAATTTCTATAAAAATATATATAAGACATATGATATAATATTAACATATCAATTTATATAAATAAATTTATATGAAAATTTATGCCCATAACATTACTGTTAAAAATATATCATTTTCAATGAAAAGATTCTATAATATTCATGACCTAAACCACTTTGACCATGGAATAATGCAGTTGGGAATAGTCATTTTAGAGAGATTTTAATTATTTTTACAGTATTTTATTTTATTTTATCAAAAATAGGTATGTTTGTTATTGCGAAAAGACCCCTAATTGGAGCAAGACATGCCTAAACACATTACAATTGAATAAACTAATATCCAGAATTGAATGATTATTTGATTATAATTATAATTAAATTGAGATCATAATCATTTGATTATAGATATTTAAAATAATAGTTATAATGCAAGTTAGCCAATATTCTAAGGTCCCGGCCTAGTAGTAAGCACATATACATACGTACATACATATAGATATACATAAATACACATATATGTATGAATGTATATATATATATGTATGTATGTATGTATGTATGTATTTAAAGTTATTAAAATAAAATGTAATTATGGAAGTGTGGGTTGTGCAAATAAAATTTTTTTTAAGCATAGGATTTGCACACCTGAAAATGAAATAAAATTTTAAAAAATAAAAAATTAGAGAATAAAATATAATATTTTAAAAATTTATAATAAAATTAAATTGTAATTATTAGCCTACGTATAATTTATAAGAGAGTTAAAGAATATAACATATATTTTTTACCTAAATTTTTTATTTCCTAATTCAATATTAAATTTACTTGTGTAATAAATTTTAATATTATCATATGTAATTTTTTTTAAAATTCAATATAAAGTATTAAACATAAAAGTTTTAAATTAATCATAACAAATACTAAATAATTAATAAATTTTATTTATTAGTTGAACAATAATTTTGTAATATTTATTTCTTTAATTTAATATATATATAATTAATAAATAAATAAATAATTGATACTTATTTAAGAAATTGAGTGCAATTTTTAATAATATTTTGATAAGAAGAATTCTATAAAGAATACGGGTTTAATGGTAGGGTTCAAATAGTCCATTTGCGTAACTGAAAACGACATCGTTCAGTTCAAACATTTCTATGTCATTCAGTCAGCAAGTGTGTACTAAATTCTGAACTTTCCGTAACATTCTGGAACGACGTCCATAGAAAGTAAAAGAAACTCCTGGAAACTCCTCGTACTTTCCACGTCAGTCTCCTAACATTCCAATCCCACCACTGCATTCTCCTTTAAATACCCATAACACCCTTCACACTTGACAGCAAAATACCGCAGCAAGTAGAAACATTCGCACGCAGGTCTCACAAGAAGAAGAGAACGATGGATTTCAGAATCATGGGTCTGGACTCGCCACTCTTCTCGACTCTCCAGCATATGATGGACATGACAGACGACGCCGCCGACAAGTCAGTCAATGCACCGACGCGCACATACGTGCGGGACGTCA
Source organism: Khaya senegalensis (assembly GCA_032402905.1). Taxonomy (NCBI): domain Eukaryota; kingdom Viridiplantae; phylum Streptophyta; class Magnoliopsida; order Sapindales; family Meliaceae; genus Khaya; species Khaya senegalensis. Next base: position 5,309,951 of record CP135556.1, on the reverse strand, counting down.
ATGCGATGGCCGCAACACCAGTGGACGTGAAGGAGTGCCCAAACTCGTACGTGTTCATAATCGACATGCCAGGGTTGAAATCGGGGGACATTAAGGTACAGGTGGAGGAAAAGAATGTGTTGCTGATAAGTGGAGAGAGGAAGAGGGATGAAGATAAAGAAGGGGCCAAGTATGTGAGAATGGAGAGGAGGATTGGAAAGTTTATGAGGAAATTTGTGCTGCCTGAGAATGCTAATACTGACGCGATTTCGGCTGTTTGTCAGGACGGAGTGTTGACTGTCACTGTGCAGAAATTGCCACCGCCGGAGCCCAAGAAGCCTAAGACTATTCAAGTTAAGGTTGCTTAGCTTGGTTTAAAGAATAGTGTTGTGTTGTGTTGTGTTGTGTTATTTTCAGAGAATAATTTGAAGCATAGGAGTGTGAGTAGCGCTCGTGTTTCTGAGCCTTGCGAGTATGATCGTAAGCATTGGCTTATTTAGATGGCAATATGCTATCATGTATTTCAGGAGCAATGAACAGTCTTGGGTTGTTTTTCTTGTTATATAATAAAAGACTAAAAAAATAAAAATAAATAAATAACACAGAAAAAAAAAAGGGGCATTCGATGATAATTAATCTGGCAAGATCAGATTATAATCAATAATATTATAATGGGAATTCAGATGAAGAGAAGGCATTGTTCCAATCAAGACAACGAAAATGGCAACATTTTAAAACTTTTTGACTGACCCTAGAGACCCGTATTTCTTGTTGGGCACTGTCAGTACTAGCCCACAATATTTAAATTCTTCAAAACTGTAAGCTCTCGTACGTTCATGTTGATCTGGTAAATGAATCATGTTTAGCTATTTATCCTTTTATGTAATCTATGATTGATTTCGTACCATAATTCAAATGCACATCGGTAACTAAAAGCTTCAGTCTACACCGAACGTGAATAAAGAATACCCAACTAAAATGAATTAATATTAGGGAGGAAGGAAGAAATTACCATAATTCTAATCACCAAAATCATTTTTAACATTCAAGCCGAATCTCCCCGACGTCAGCATGCTATATGACCACATTCTGAACATCCTGTTATGCAGAAAGGGTATCTCATATTTAATCTTTACATTTTTATTTCCCTTGATTCGGTTGGTTGTCGGATTTCCCAGCTGATTGACTATATTTCTCCTGACAAATAAAGCAATGAAGAAGCCTTCTTTGTCCTCCACCAGATCCGTCCGGAGCAAATGCTCAGCTGCAAAACAAAGAAACCAACCAAAAGTTACAAGCTTGACAATATTATTGCTTTCTTTGCCATTCAAAAATTAAACAAATTTCTGAAAGTACAGCAGCGTCCAGAATTCTTTTCAAACATGATGTTTTGTTAATGAAATAAAAAGTAACAAATAAAAAAACCTTATACTTGAGAACCTAAAATTTAATTGATTTTAAAATAATTTTCAGTTTTTTCATAACCAAATAGATATTTCAATTGAGAAGAAAAAATGTTCGAAATATAAAGTTTAACTAGTAAACAAGTTTCTAAAAAATAATGCTATCATCAAATTTTTTGTTGCATTATTTTAAAACGTGAATACCATCATTCAACCTTAGATTAATGATGCTATTCTTTGCTCCCGAGCACTCATTTCCCACTCTAGGAGGTCAACCAAACAAGTGTCTTGGGTGCTCACAGTGTATTGCACGCTCTCCACCAAATTCTCGTACGAGTGTACTGATTTTTTATACTTGGTCAAGATAACTTAACATGAATTTAATGAAGAATGTACAATGCACCAGAAGTTGCTAAGATTTCCTATATGTAACAGCAGCTTTACAACATTGTTGTCAAACAGCAACACATTGCAGAGCACATTTATCTTCATTTCCATCAACATTGGATGATCTATCTAAAGAGACACTGTATGACAACAATAAGCATATTGATGACCCAAAAGCCAAAAGCTATACTATGCTTCTGATAATGGGTTTTGGGTATGTTATTTCCTAAATTTTATGAGATATTAATTTCATACAACAAATTATTTTTTTATTACTCAAATTCTAATTTGTTAAAAGGACAACAACGGAAAAAAGATGCAGAATCAAGATTCTTCATCAAAAGACGACGAATCACACTCTTCCACACCTTGGGATAAGGATTCCAAATTGTATTAACAAAAAAGGAATTTCACACCTATTCCCCCCAACCAAAATGCATTAAGGAATTGAAAATAAGGAAAAGAAATATATTCCTTAAAAGAATCATAATTCCTTTATTTGGTAATTCAAATCACAAAGATTAATGGCATCTTTAATCCCCAAAGTGAGGAATCATGATTCTTCAACCAAAGATCAGATATCATAATTGTACACGTTTTAAAATGTGAAACTCCAAAATTATTCCTTTTACAAAATTTTGTATTTTCACCCAGATCACTGTTACATGATCTATCTAAAGAAAGTCACAATGCAACACAACACACTGTCATTCAACAGCAACTTATGAGGTCATCGCCTCCTATCTATGCATTCAACCACATAATAGATTTATTGAAAAGTAAAAAGCAAGATAAAGAGGAATTCAGACCGATATAAGAGCAACAGAGGTGGCAAATCCACTGCCTGAGAAGACAGAAAGAGGTCTTTATTTCTAGCAACTAGTTTACTCAACCAAACATGCAGATAGGGTACATTTGGTTGGAACAGCTGCAAAAGGACAAACAATGAATTCCTATACAAATCCTAATTCCTTTGTTTGGTAACACGCATTATGAAAGAATAATTCTTGAATCAAGGATGTTTGCATCCCTCAACCAACGGTTAAAATTCCTAATCCTACTCTTTTTAAACTCCAAAACAGCCCCTTAAATTAATAACTTTATCCCCAAAAAGAATTAAGAAAATAAAAATAATTAGTCATTACTAGTCAACAAGTGTTTAAGAAAACTCATCAAACACTAAAAAGAAAGACATCAACAGAAAGGAAGTTTCTTCTACATAAAAGCAAAATCATCACAGACAATTGAGTCAGGATGTAGCTGCATGCTTGACAACAATGTGACGGTCAATGTAACGTCAATATTAAATGACACATCACAATGCACCTCAACCTTGACCAACTAATCATTGGACTGGTATTGACAAATGTGGCAAACAATCATTTGACAACAATGCACAGTAACCATATGTGCAACTATACTATGGTGTGCTTATTAAAGATGATCCCACTGCTGTGTTACATAGAGTAGAAAATTTTGATAGTGTTGATGCCAAAGCATTATAACAGTGGCACCAACAATGTCAATCAGATTATTTACTATTAATTACTATGATGCAGTGTAAAATGATATCAGTACATCTATTATATTATTTTAATATTTAGTTACTAATTAAGAATTTTCAATATTTCTTTGTGATGCAAAAAAATATATAAATATTTCTAAAAAAAATTAAACACTATATATATATATGTGTGCATGCTCTAGAACCATTCTAGTGAGCAGCATTAGTCCACTTTAGAACACAACTGCAGATATGGCAGAATTTGGTAGTGCTCTGAAAAACTATTGGGAAACGAAAAAATATTGCCAAGTGCAGTGTTGCTCATCACAATGTGAGCGAGAAAGCCACATTTTTCATTCTATGGACTTAAATATCAAGCATCACTAAAATTTACTCATAAATGAAGATTTTGAATGTCTCCAGAAAAAAACTTACAGCCTTCAAAAACTGGCAAGCCACGACGTTTCCATCGCGGGAAGGGAGTTGCCAATTGAAAACCGTGGGACGTAGCAAGAGGTAAGACAGATTTAATGACATCTTCATTTTCGATTTGGTGGATGGAGCATGTGCTGTACACAACTCTCTCAACTGCTGGAACTGCACAAAAAAATGAAAAAAAAAAACTTTAGGACATCAAATTAAAATGCCATAATACTCTGCAGCAAGATCATGAAAGTGATTTAACATTCATCAACATAGTACAGAAATGGCTGTAACTCATCACAAAATCAATAATAAGAAATCATCACAAGACCATGCTGATGCAGCTGTGAGCTGGACTGGTTGAGTTTCCTATAACTTGCAACAGCACATCAATAATGTACCAATGCCGATCTTATCACATAAACAACAAAACTAACATAAAGAAATAGCTTAGGAAATAAAATGCTCTCATTAAATCTCTTCAAACCAGTGCAATGTGCTGCTCAACACAACCTTAGATAATAACTTATTTGTGCTTATATAACAACTTCAATTCACATATAAAACTTCCATAAGTTTTAATTTCCAAACCTTGAGGAAAGATATAACAGAACTAATACTTGGAAAGAAACTTTTATGGGATAACACACTTACAAGATAGCGCATGTGCTAAAGCCTTCTTTTGAAAAGCTGCAAGCTTATTCAGTCTTTCCATGTCAGTAATATCAGCAGAATGATCTATACAATTAAGAATGCAAAACAGATCTAATTAATAAACAGCATATAGATTAGCCTGCTTAGAATGTAACTCCAGTTGAAGTTGGAATAGTGACTACACAGTATATTTGATCTTCAAGAAATAGTGGAGGTCAAAAGGCCCTTTAGCACAATGACATCAATCCCATGTAAGAGATCTAAGGTCAAATAGTTGGTATTCTGGGATTTGGGATTCCATTATTCTTGATCCAAAGAAGAGAAATAATGAAGTAATAAATTGAACTTGTACTAAATTTCATGGAATGTAACATCCTTGTGTTCCTCGGTGGATAACAACTTAGATGCTAAACTATATGAGACATACACTCTGCAACTTCCTTTGTGGTGCACCCTACAAGTAAAGAAGAGGGCAGGTATACAAAGTGGAGCACAGAAAGGCATAATTCTCTTGATTAAGTATAACATATAGTATTAACCAGAATGAAAGATTTAATATTGCAAAATATTTACTAAAGCCATTCTTAATATTATCGGAATAGTTCAAACAGTAAAAAAAAGGAGGGTTTGCAGTAGATCTTGCAAGCAATAGGGGAGGAGAAGCAAACCAAAGATGTGAACAAACATAATTTAACTAGAAATATAAAGGTAAACAACAATCTGCATTAAAACTCCAAGTACACCCAATACAATATGTCTAACTTTGAATGGTAGCTTATTAATATTAATCTTTCGGCTTACAGCAACCACTGCTTAAAAAATGCTCACTTAGACCACTACTCTTAGCACCTAGTATGAGACATAGGAAGAAAATTGAGAACAAAGTTTTGAGGTGTAAAATAAATTTCTCCACGACATCATATTAGAAGGTATCAGCAATTATGAAACAAAAGAAGAATGTGCAAGCTACCAGCAGCATGTGATGGGAGTAAGTGGTCTAATCTCTCGGCAGCAGTCCCAGATCCAGAGCAGGATGGATCTAAAAGAATGGCACGGACCTGAAATTATTTGCTTATAAGAAAAGAACCAATATGCAACACAGAGTAATTTAGTAAATGCAATCAAAAGGTAAATCATGATAGAATAAGAAATCCAATTTATGTTTTCTTCTAACCTTACAAATTAAGAGAGATCGAAAGAGAGAGAGAGAGAGAGAGAGAGACAAGTAATGCTACATAGGAAAGATGACATTGAAGAATTTAATAGTGTGAGTGTTGAACCACCCAGGATTTTATTGAAGCCCAGCTGGTAATCACCGTGGAAAAACCAACCCATTGATGGTAAAGAAATGACCATTAGAAGTTAATGTCATCCTTGAACAATGAGTTACTTAGGGATAGCAATTTTACCCCTAAACTTGCTAATACCAAACCCTAATGGGACGGGTTTGGTATGTCACTTAGTGGGTATAAGAAGGGTATAAGAAAAAAAATTAAAACTCCTAGTGGGTTTAGTACAAGTATAGGTATGAATAAATATTAACCGAATATCCGCTAGAGTATCCACATAGATTTAATTTTTATATATTATTATTTTATTTTTAAATATGTATTTTTACTCAAAATTTGTTTTATTTAACTTTCAACTTAAATTAAAATTTTTAATCTTCTTTATTAAATTATAACTCTAACTCAATATATAGACAATTCATGAAAAAGTAATTAATAAGAAAATGGAGCTCATACATCATGGTTGCATATACATATGATTGTTTTAGGTTTGACTAAATAACAAAGAAATATTTTAAATAGTAATTTTTTAAAACTTGTTAATTTTTTTTTTTCCATATTATCAGACACTCTGCATGCAATTTTTAGATTATTTCCTGATGAAGTAAGACTAAAAGAAAAATATAAACTCGATCACCTAGAGCAATGTAATGTAACTAGGGCTATAACTTAGAAAAAATACAATAAAACCTAGTTAAGCGTTAATTAATTTATGTAAAATAATCCCAACTTCAAAAAAGCGTTAGAATTTAAATTATGAAATTATGATTTGTTTAGATAACCAAAATATAATTTTATAATCCAAATTTTAGCATTTTTTGCCAAGTTGGTATTGTTTTAGAATCTAACTTTAGAACTTGAGTAAATATTATTTGAAATTTTGAATTTCTATTTGAATATTAAGGTAAGTCATTAGAGTAACTATTCTTTGCAATTTTTTTAATAACACTTGATAAGTATTTTTTAAAAAAATAACTATTTAGATGTTGTGTAGTTTTATGTATATATTTGTAAAATAATTATGTATTTTTTTTATAAAATTATTGTGATCAATTTATTTTACATTGATGAATTTGATATTTTATGCAAGTTATATATTTTATTTTGAATTAATGCTTAAAATTTATTGGTTTAATTAGCTATATTATAAGTTTAAATTTGATATTTTATAATAATACAAGTGTAATTAAAAAAGACAAAAAAATCCACTAAATATTTGTGAATATCTGCACAGGTTTGATAAATGTTAAGTACTCACTTAAATAGATTTGATAATGAAATGTCAAACCCGCTATGAGTTTGGTAATAAAATGTCAAACTTACTATGAGTTTGATGCAGGTTTGATATTAAATTTTTTTAGTGAATGTAGATGCAGGTTTGGTGTTATCTGTCCCAAACCTAATCCGCTGTCATCCCAAGACTTGCTTTCTTAGAAAGTGCAATTAACAAACGTTTAACATAATGCAATCAAATTCATTAAATCACTGGATCAATATGTTGAAAAAGCAATGTCTACCAGTGATACTGACCACTAACAAATGATAAAGTTCCAAATGCAAAAATAAAATACCATTGCATGTAGAGAATGCAAACAAAGCTTGTGTTCTATCAGATAACCCCTTGAAATGAATGGCTTAAAATTTGTAGGCAAAACAATTCATGTAGCAGCATAGGCCATGAACATAATCACCATTAAAGTGAAGAGATAACATATCATGCTTACCTCAGAGTATGCAGAATCTTTTGGGTCCAGGTTCAAAAAATCGCCATGCACAACTTCAATATCTTCAAGCTGGCTTAAGGATAATCAAGATATGTAAGCAGTAGACAAGATAAAAGGCTGACCAGAAGCTATGTTTCTAAATACAGTTGATAATAAACAAAAAGCATTGATCATTAAAAATAGATAATCCACAATCACAACTTGGTGTGCCTTCCAACTGAGATGGCAAATCACGTAGAATGCAGACAATTTCACAATCTCTAACAAGCTAAGTGATAGTAAGATAGCAAGTGAGCAAATAATTAAGATGCAAGGCAGATAAACAATCAGAAAGTTTTTGAAAGGATACTGGCTGCACTCGAGAGCCGGATGGTGCCTTCTAGACGTTTAACTCTATCCTTATTAAGTTCACATGCTACAATCTTTCCCTTTCCTTTCATAAGAGCAGCCAGGTGAACAGTTTTGTTTCCTGGAGCTGAGCATGCGTCAAGAACCTTCATAAAAAAATGCAATAAAACATGGAGAACACGAAAACAAGGAACTCAAGAAGAAATATCCTGGAATTCAGGGGAATTTCCATAAAAACAAATGCACAAAAACTGCAAACATAGCATAACTCACTTTCCATCCAGGTTTGGGTGCAAGGGCAGCTGCCACCATAGAACTTGCCTTTCCCTATTAAACAAGGAATCATCAAATAATTCCAGTGAAGAAAACAAACGACTACCAAGTAACCATTATCTTTTCAGATGACAAAACTATAATATCTATCTCTTCCCCAAATACTTAAAATCTTACTTGCAAAAAAACACTTCCATTCACGACCAGAGGATGATCATGCAAATCACAACCTGGTGGGAGTATCAATAAGTCAGGAACCAAGTCATCCTTTTTGACCTAGTTAACCAACACAAGAAATATAATCATAATAAAATGAACCAGGAAAACAAGATCCAGATATACTGACAAATTATTTAAAGGAAGAAAGAAAAAAAAAAGGTAGAACTGTGTAAACACATCAAAATATACACACACACACATATACATACATATATATACAGACATGCATATATATACATATATATATATATATGAGATGTTTAATTAGCGTCCCTATATCATCTATATGATAATGAAACAAGATGTAACATGCAGAGCCCTCGAAGTTAGTTCAGGAAATTACTCCAGTTGATGACATGCAATCACTAAGGAAAAAGACAAATATTTTACAATAGCATAACATATTCAGATGCAATTCAATATATTCAAGAAGAATTCTAATAAGTTCCAAAAAGTACCATGAATTGCTTCCTCAATTCGAGCACCGTAGAATCAACATCCATTTTCAGAGTATTGACACGAACATAACGAGGTTTTCTAACATCTGTGTCAACATTAGCAAACCACATTAGCACTGAGTTGCAATAAGTCATGCATCTCAATGAGAAAACATTTTGTACACCCACCAGGTGTTTGAGAAACAGCTATTAAGTCTTCAATGCACTTGGCCTTTTTTTTCACTAAAAGTCGAGCTAGAGCCGACTGTATAGCATCTTTACGGAGCATGAGAAACTTCTCCGCATCACCAACTAATGGAATTTCCTATAAATCAAAATTCAAATAAAACGTCACCAAACAAAATCAAGAAATGAAGTACAAAGTGCATGCACATATGACAGGTAAAATTATTAATTCTTAGCCAATCAAATTAAGTGAACTTAATTCTTGGAGCTTAAAAGGTAATAAGCACATCCAAAATCAGGTTCTGGGTGTGTCATCTATAGATTGTCCCAACCCGACTACTATCATCAGACTTAGGATGGCAAATTCCCCCATGGTATGGGTGCCAATTAACATCCATGCTACCAGAGGAGGGTATGGGCAAGCTTCCTGCATATAGAGAGGATATGAGAAAGAGGACTGTTACTCAAAGCAGATATGAGGCGGATACGGGAATAATACTCGCCCCATACCTACATCATTTTTTATATATATTTTATATTTTTCCAAAAGGTAAATTTAAAACTACGCACTTTTGTATTTTGATTATATTTAGTGAAACAAAAGCGATATATTTTAACATGTAATGATACAAAGAATGCATAGACCCTTACTTGAAATTGCATAAATTAGTTTCTTTCAAAATTTGGATTTTAAATAAATGGATAAGTAGGTAAATAGGTATATTGATGGGTATGGGAATGTATTCCCCATTTGGAAGCTCGTAGCCATGGAGATAGGTACAGGCGACTAAGACGAGTTTACGTAAGGGTACAGGATAGGCTCTAACACAACATACCCACCCCATTGCCATTCCTTCTTACTTGTATCCCACTAATGAAAAACTCTACAACTACTTAGAAAAAGCCAAAATACATACTGCTAATGTATATAATATTATAGGCTGTTACAATGCAGCAAGCATGAAAATCTCCCCGGAGAGTTGTATACTTACAAAAACAGAGACATTACATACTCCAACTGCGTTGATACCTTATTTTATAATTTAAATTCCATAAGACAATAAATTTAAAATAAAGGAACCAAAAAACTTACCTGACCAAAAAGAATGTCGTATGTAATAATGTAAACCAATTCTTCTTGTCTCTGCAATGACAACAATGCATTTAGCTTCATTAAAAGGTCGCGTTAACCAAATATTAATGCAAATGAAAATTAACAAAACACGTGCTTTCACCTTCCATTTGCCATTCAGTATGCTGGCAGAATCCAAGACTTCTTTAACAATGGGAAGATCTGAATACAAATATAAGACAAACACTAAAACTAGTCAACAGAAACCAAACAAATGTAAAGTTAAAAAGAGTTGGGGTTTTGATCGTAAACTTACGTTTCAGAGTTTGACAAACCAAAGCAAAAGTGGCCTTCTTGTTCTTCACAGAGGGGCTATAGACGAGCGACTTGATGGAGCCAACGGCTCGGCGCCGAGCGTCGCCTTGGAGAACCAACCGCAAGACCTTCGCAGCCTCTCTCCTCGCGAAGTAAGCCGACCGCTCAGCTCTGCTTAGTCGGCCCTCTCGGGATGCCTTGGAGCGCACCATGGCTCACGCTAGGGCAATTGACCCCAGTTAATGCGACTAATAGACAATAAAGCAGAAGCATCGCTTTCAGTATTTACTCTTTAAAAACGCAAGAACCACGTCGTTTTAATGTGTAAAAAACATTACAGCTAATCCCAATACACTTCAGATAGGTCCATTTTTTTTTTTTTTTTTTTTGTAATAAACGTCCTCAATTGTCAATAATAATTTTTAATAAATACTTAAATTAAATCTTTATAAGTAAAGAAATTTAAATTCGGAACTCTAATTTCTGATTTTCATTTTAAAAAAATTAATCCCATTATTCCCTAGACAAGCACGAAATTGCCTCTGGACCAATGAGGTCAACTGACCTTATCTTGAATTTGGAGTCTTTCTTCGTCTAGAGTGTTGTACGTTAGCTTCCAGGAACTAGGCATAATATCAATCAATTGAAAGCTGAAATAAAATTGAACGGGGGCGAATTTGATTGGGCAGATTTCTAACAGATGAAAAGCAAACTGAAAAATAAATAAAGAAATAAATAAATAAAACAAATTAACGCATGGAAACAATCAGCTTGGTGCCATCATCTTTAGAACGTAACGTAGGTTGTTGTTATCATCTCTAGAACGTCACGCAGCTTTAGCCTGGAAGTTGCGTCCGAGCTTCTGAGTCAATGGATGTCTTAGATTTCATTTTAATGCGTTGGGACAAGTTATTCCACAAATTATTATTGGTATTGCAATTTGGTTATTGGAGTTTGCCCTCCAACATTCTAAATTTTCGGTCTTCAGTCTTGCCTTGTTAATTTACGGAGTTTTTTATTTTTATTTTATTTGAATATCCTTTAAAAATATACAAATTTCACACACACACACGTTTCTTTTGAATTTGTTACACGAACGTGCTTGTTGAAGTAAGATATACCCCGCATAATTTGTATGAAAATATAATAATTAATATTTCATATTTTTATATTTAATTTTTTTACCTCAAATGATATGATATTTATTATATTGGTAGTATATTTTTATATTTTTTAAAATTATTTACATCATTATTTCATCGTTCGCAATGAATGTCATATTTTTTAATATAAAATTTTAAAATACGTAATATTATTTTTTATAAAATAAATAATATTAAATATCATAAAATTTATATCAAAAAATAAATTTTAAATAACGTATAAACGAAGTGGTATCTATTTATAAGAGGATGAATTTGTATAATTTTTAAAATTATTTATTATTTATTTTAATAATGTACATAAAATTGTTACGCTAGGTAGGATGCATTATTGGGATAATAAGTTTTAGGATATCTAGAATTGCTCTAAATAAAATTGAATCGCATGTAAAATATTAATTGAATATAATTTAAAATTTCACTAAAAGTTTTAATGGATTACAAATACAAATACACATAGTATTGTGTTATAGCAGGCCTTGCATAGATATTATAAACTCACCAAATATAATATTATACGAACAGTCGATGTGACACTATCATCGATATTACACAAGACCTTTGACATTACACAGGTATAATTAGTTGCTAGTGTTTTATGTAAAAGGATTTTATAGTGAATTCACAAGCTATTTAGAATAATTATGTAAAATATATGAATTAAAAGATTTACATGCAATATAGCCTTTCTCAAGACACGTTGGACACAAATCGCACTTAATCTGCTGAATATTGACTTCTTCTTTGCCTGCTTATTGCATAATTCTTTCTCTTTCTCAACACCCATTCCATTTGTGGTGACTGTGCAGCGGCAGCAGATTTTCGAATGAATGACCTATAATTTTATTTTATTTTTTCTTTTTAAAGGGTTATCCCAAGCCGTGAAATAACTTTGAATGCGGTGTGAAAATCTAATGTAGTTCAAGTCACTATCACTTTTGACTTGTATTCCTTATCGTCGTCAAAGGGCTAGCACGAGACTTGGAACTTATTAAAACTTGGCGCTAAAACAACGCACAAGTCTACCCTCAAGTCATCCTTGACATGCTCCACTGTCCTTACAAGTATATGTTTATTGTCACTTCGAATTAGCGTCGAAGTTTCCAGCAACATCATAGGAAGTTCAAGGAGAAGCCACCTCCTCCAAGGCTATGGTGGTAAGATTTCTGCTATATAATTAAGTTTTCATCTCAGCATAATGACAATACACTGATTTGTAGTACTGGGAGGCTCCTGCTGGAATGTCTAACTCAAATTTTTTACCACCACAAGACTCGCCTGAGAGTGACTATGTTGAGCAGACTAATTTCGAGCTCTCAGAGTACTTAACTTTTGATGAATGGTTTGAGGATGATCATGCATCTACGATTTTCGAGTCTGTTCAGAATCCGGTTTATCGAGCCAATGAAGTTCTTGATTCTGGAGGAACTAGCAGCCACCTTGAAGGACCTAGCAACAGTAAGCAAAATCTCTCTTTTAGGTTTATCATGACAATAGATTTTTGTTTTTGAGTTTGTTATGGTGTTTACTAATAAATTTTTGGCTGGTTGTGGTTGAGAAGCTGGCAGTGAAAGTGGCAGGGAGAAGAACCAGGTAAAAGGAAGAGTTGCATTCAAGACAAAATCAGAGGTCGACATACTGGACGATGGATTCAAGTGGAGAAAGTATGGGAAGAAGATGGTGAAGAACAGCCCAAATCCAAGGTTAATTTAGTATTAATATTTGACATCTGAAAGTAGTTGTTCTTAAGAACAAGATAGTTGTTCTACGAATTCTAATATTATTGTTCTGTTAATTTCAAGTACATTAATTTGTCTATCAGGTAAGAGATTTCAACAGAATCAGCATTAAGCTAACAATTTTATTAATTCATTAAAAAACCTAACAATTGCTAAGGGTTAATCTCTATCCTTCCCATCATTTTTTCAAAAATTTCAACTTATCCCTTCTTAAATATTTGTATGCCTGCAACACAATCTCACACCATTAATCGTTGCCATTAGAGTTCAGTGGTCCAAGGGTGAGATTATAATTACAAAATATTATAAGATAACTAATAAAAGTAATAATGTATTATAATAATTTAAAATTAAAAAAAAAAACCCTCAAAAAGTTTAAAATATTTGTTGTCTTTCTCTTCCTCCTAGGATCAATTTTCAACAGGCTGAAAATGGTGGCAAGGTGGTTGCGCGAGGCCTAGCGATGGCCAAGCACGGCCTTCATGTTGCCACCAGTGAGGCTTTGCTTTCTTTCTCTTCTTTGCTTCGCAGGCTTGATTTGTTTCGTGAGTTTGATTTGCTGTTATGTGGATTTACTTTGATGGATTGGATTCTTATAAAATAAAAAAATTAAAAAAAAAGAGACAAAAATTATTTTATATTATTAAATTTATAGAAATATTTTGTTCTTTTTAAGCTCACCTCGTTTTTGAAAGGACTTTACATAATAGAGGAGTAAGGATGTGTTTTATCAATCCATTACTTTCAACCCTTCATCTCAAGGGTAGAGAGGAATGGCGTGGGGCACATTGTATACTCATAAAACATTAGGAGGTGATTTGAGATTTATCAGAAAAATACGATGGGGCGGGTTGAAATTAACCCTTTTACTAAACCTAAGACGATGGATGATTGAGAAGCACACATTTTTTTGATGTGAAGACTGTGTACTGACTTGATTAGGTGGTAGTATATGCTCTGAATTGCCCATCACAAGTGTAGCGTGTAAAACATTGTCTGCATCAACATTATGTTTAAGAATTTCAAAGTCATTGCATAACGATGTCTATATGTGATTTACAGGAACTATTTTAAATGTTCAGTAGAAGGATGCCCTGTGAAGAAAAGAGTTGAAAGGGACAGAGATGATTCGAGTTATGTGATCACAACATATGAAGGCGTCCACATTCATCCAAGCACTTCCTGGGCTTGAGTTATCCTAACACTGCACTGCTGTGAAATATTTAGTGAAATATTTACTACTTGCTTTTGTTTTATCTTAACGCGGAGGAAAAGAAAGTGATTACCCAGCCTAGATAGGATAATCTATGCTTTTGTACTACGATGATGTTCTTCTACTCCTGAGCAATGAGTATTTTGTTAGCAGTCAATAGCCCTGTAAATTAGATTATCAATTACAGAAAGCTTTGAAAAATTTGGCGGCAACATTTTGTAAGTTATGCGCTTCTTTTTCTGCTACAAACAAGCATCCAGTGTTTTAACTGTAACCGTTCGACAACATTCATACCAGAAACTAACATTTTCATGTACAAAGTTTGATGCTTGCATTCTAGACAACATACCTGAAAATTAGTTATTGCCAGGGGGGCAGCACGGCTAAATATACCGGGATACAATTTAAGGGTTTATTTTAATACAGAAGAAAGCTCAGCCTGAGTTTCATAAACTAATGCAAAAGGAGAATTGAAGATCGTTTCTGCCTTTTAGATATAGTAAATTATCTTGCCAGGCTCACCATCCACTATTTCACTATTTAACTGAAGAACGAAAACCACCAGACAAGACCAAGCAACAAGTCCAAATACCAAGCCACATTTTAAGGCTACATTGAAGAACAAAAGCCACCACAGAATATATTTTCTCTGGTTAACTACTTAACTAGTACTCACTATCCAACCGTAAACACAATGGCTGTTTGTTTCGCTTTTCCTTCTACTAAGGCTGTTTGTGATGAAGGCAATGATCATTATCTAACCGATTCGCAGGCTTCAGCTCCTCCATGAACCGAAAAAAGTTCTTTTTGTGTCTCTTCCATCGAGGAAATGACCAATAAAGGTTAATCATAATTTTTACATATTCCGTAGGGAAGGTTTTGGGTTAATTAAAAACTGGAGACAAAAAGGTTAGAACACCAAATATTTCAAATGTGTAATTGAAATGGCAGAAACATGGTTATGCTGTGATTAAGACAAGATATATTGCAAAAGAGAAAAGACCAAACTATAAAGAAAAGGCAAAACAATCCAGCTACAATTTGTTGTGTTTAAATGTGCATTGCTTTATTACGTCCAACATAATAAGACAACTGCAAGTCCCATCTTACCATTCTCACAACTCCAAAAGACCGGCCTGATTACTCAAAATTCTTTCCGGGAGAGCTATACAATCTTGCTATGTTTAAAACTCGGTAAACTTGAAGTAACAAAAACTACACAAAGAAGTGAACTTGGTTAGGTGCAAAAAGCAAGGTTAAAGTTTAATTTTTGTTCAGCCAACAAATGGAAGATTATGCCATGTAAAATCTCCGACCACATTAGCTAAGTATTGCGTGTTACATGTGACCTGGTACTTTCATTCAGAAATACAACATCAGGTTTCGAATATATGGAAACAATGCTACCAATTCTTTCCTGTTGGTACCGGTTTCATGTATATTAGAGGTTATGCATCCACACCTTTCTTATCCGTTGACTGTGCGATCTGGCAATGGCCTTGACTTTGAAAGTGGATGTTTGTTTGACTTTGCCATGCCAATTGCAAGTAACCACAGGGTTCCAGACTGTTGCTGTGTCTTGTTACTCCAAGGCTGATTCTTGCCAAGCTTAGTGTTCAATCCTGCAAGATGAACTTCAGAAAATTTAAATCACGGAAGCTTTTCTTTTCTTCCCCTTTCTCCTCTTTCTCCTCTTTTCTCTCACCATTCCCCTCCTCCTTTGTGTAGGCTTCATCATCCCTTCCCTCGTTTCTGTCTAATATTGTACCGTATTGAGGTGCTAGCAGTTTCATAGTTTCGAAGGGGTCTTGAAGCAAAACCATGACAGGTACTGTGAGGTTACTACTCTGCAAACTTGAGGTTTTCCCAGATGCATTATCCCAGTTGATGTGTCCTGTCAAGGATCCAGTAACCAAATCCATGGACTTAGCATGATGGGTTGCCAGGATCTCTAATGTACGCTTGCTAATTTGATTGTCATTCTTAATAATCCCATTATCCAGCTTTAACAACTCATCCAATATTATACACAGATCCATCAATTCATCAACATTAGTAGCATCATCACTGACATCTAGTAGCTCCAACCTTGCATCTCTTTCTGAACTCAGAGACCCAATGAAATCGGCAATCTTAGGTTCAAAAGTTGATTTTTTTCTAAGTGGCATCTAATGCATAATGATGCACCCTCAACTGACATGCCACACTCAATTTTCTAACCTTTAATACAGAGTGCCTCAATTCTATTCATTGCTGAACGAGCAAAAACTCCGAGTGATACACAGCCTAGCTCGTCTCACCACCATTTAAGTCCAAACTAATGCTATTATAACTCCGACCAAATTGAAAATCCTCTCTTCCAACAAAGGCATTCTGCACAAATAATGATCAATGGTGCAGAGAAGACTTGCCTCTGAGAAAAATATGAAATCAGTTTATGCACAAGGAATGTCAAGAGGTGGAGATAAAAGGAAAGTGAATATTGCTGAAGATAAAGGTTTTAAAAACCTTTTTATTATTACATTTTAAACTTAAATTTTTGTAATATTATTTGATAGGTACAAAACCTTTAATTATTTTAATAGAATTTTGAGAGTTATAAAATTTTAATTCTTCTAATAAACTTGAGGTTATAATTTTTGAATTTAAAATTTTAATTGTGAAGATTAAAGTTAACAAATTTTTTACATTTAAATTAGTTTTAATTTTTTATTTTAATATCTAGACTAAATATTATTATATAAAGGGGTGTTATCTTTTTGTGCATTACACACTTTACTATCTATTATTCTCTCTAAATTTCACACACTATTTTATTATAATTGGGACTACAAGGATTTGGTATTTTCTTTTTGCTTATTATGTTCATAAAAAAAAACTGGGTGCAAATTAGCGTTTTAATTTATGGTGTGTTTATTAATTTATAGTTAAAATGAACTGAAATTAAAATAAGTTAGAATAGAAATAAGTTAGAATCAAAATAAGGAATATTAATCAAAATAAGTTATTTACTTCAATTATAAGAATTAAAATCAGAATGAAAAAAATTATTTCAAATTACGAAAATATCTTTAATTAATTTTTATTTTCATTATTATTATTATTATTATATTATAATAATTGTGATTATTATTATTTAAAAAAATTATTTTTATTAATAATTAATAATAATAATTTTGTTAATAATAATTATAAAAATATTAATAAAAATAATACTAATTATTATATTTTTTTTGTAAGTTTAGATAATTTTATTAAAAAAAAGAAATTACGAATAAAATGGATAATTTATTATTTTTATTTATTATTTTATTTTTTTTTTAAAAAAAGCAAAATGAGTAATTTATCATTTGGATAAGGTTAAAATGGATAATCCTATTTTCAATCCCTTTTTTGGGAATCAAATTTCCATTCCTTGTGTGTAGATTCCATACATTTGATTCCTATTTTCATCATTATTTTAACAAATAAACATTAGATTTATTCCCATTCTAGATTTTGGATTCCAATTCTCGGTTAGTAAATGTACCCTTAAAGTTAAAGAAATTCATCAATACTTACATAAGGGAATGATTTTTTAACTTTAAAAAAACACAACACATGATTTTCATTTTAAAGTCAAGCTTTTTTAATTTTTTTTTTTAGTTAATTTATAACAATATTGTTGTTTATCAATTTCATAATATAGTATAAATTATTTATTTCATAAAATATTTATTACAAATATGACAAATAAAAGTCAAATAATAGTTTGCATCAATGTGTTCACATACGTCTCCAGCAGCATAGTTCTAGGTGCATCTTCTTGTTTCACTTCTTGTAGTGTCTTCTTGGTAATATCCTTTAAAGGCATTTATTTGTTTACTTGCATAGACAACTTAATTCCAACTAATGCCAAGTGCTGTAATATCTCAATGATTTCAGGCCCATTTTTGCAAGCAACACAATTGGTCCAAAAACTTGCATGACTAAGCAACCAACATTTTAGCATTACTGAAAAACGAAGGACTTAAAGAGTGCAGATAACTACCATTCTTTATTACAATAAAAGGTCTAAAACCATCTTTAAGTATGGGTAACTCTAATAGATCATGGGGAGAAAGCTCAACCTAACTTCCAAATCCATTAAAGCAAATAACTTTGAAAACTCTAAAATGCACTTTCATTTAAGTCCCACTTTCGTAATAATTATCAATCTCAAAGTATCAAAAATTTTTGTATAGTCAATGAATGAATCAATTATACAAAGCTATACTATTTATATACAATTCTAACATCACATGAGATTAATAAGATTAATAATTAACTAGATTTGTTGGCTAACTAACCATAACAAATATAGCTCAACAACTAATACAGCTAAGTAATTAATCTAACTAATTCAACTCCCTTCAAAACTATAAATAGTTGAGCATTCCATTTTGTTAATTCACCATACTCTGCCAACTTACCATACTTTACCAAGTCAGCTTCTGAACTATCCTTCACACCCCCCTATAAGCTCAAAGTTTAAGGAAAAACATTGAACTTGGTTCAAAAATAACAAAACAAAGAAAATAACAGGAGTTTTGTAAACATATCAGTAACCTGCTTAGTACTTGGAATATATCTCATATCCAAAACTTTGCTGAGAACTTTATCTTGTATGAAATGAATATCCAATTCGATGTGCTTTGTATGAGAATGATGTATTGAATTTTGAGTAAGAAAAGTAGTATTAATGTTGTCACACTAGACAATTAGAGAAAAAGATGCAATCAAAGATAATTTGTGTAACAAAGAATGAATGTAGGCTATCTCACAAGTAGTTGAAGGTAAAAATCTATACTCTGATTCAGTACTAGAATGAGTTATAACTTGCTGCTTTTTGAATGATCAACAGATCAAATTATCACCTAAATAAACATAATAATCTCCAACACTTATTCTGTCATCAAAATCATAACCCTATTCAATATTATAATAAGTTATAATTTCGATCATACCAGTAGAATAAAATTATAAACCCATTGTAGATGTAGATTGCAAATATTAGAGGATTTTCTTGCAAGCCTGCCAAGGAAAGATAAAGGGACGGGAGAGGAATTGACTTAATTATTAATAGCAAAAGCTAACTCATGTTTGGTTAATGTTACATATTAAAAAAGACCTCTAATCAAACTTTTACATAATATAGGATGTTCATCATCATGCTTTGACAGTTTTTTACTAGAGTTCATAAGAATATCGCAACATTTACAGGATGCCATTTTTACTTCAAAAAAGTAGATCCTTTATATATTTACTTTGGCATAAATGTAAATTTGATAAAGTTGATATAACATCAATGCTCAAAAAATAGTTGAGAAGCCATAAATCCTTTAATGCAAACTAAGAACTAAGTTTAACAATAGATACTTTCTCAGAGCTAGTTGCCAATATGTCATTAATATAAATTAACACTAACAAAAGAGAAGTGGAAGTTTGCTAAAAAAATAAAGATGAGTAAGCTTTACAATTAGTAAAGCCTAAGAACAACAGAAACTTTTTTAATTTATCATATAATGCATAAGGTGCTTACTTTAAACCATAAAGTGCTTTGGTTAACTTGTATACATAGTCAGTTCTAGGTGTTTAATGAAAGTTTTTAGCTACTAACTTGGCTTTAAACTTGAAAAGTAGTATTTCTTTTAATCCTGAACAGTCATTTGTTTCTTACTATAACATAATTAAGTAAATGAGGCACTAACACCCATGTATCATTCATTGTCAGTGCATCATATTCCTTTTGTATACCCATCTTTCATTTTTGGTTTAAAAATACCACTTTTAGTTCTAGTTATTATGAGATGGCTATTTGTTAAGGTAGGTAAGGATAGATTCAAACTAGAAGTTGTTAGTTGGTTGGTTTTATGTTATGGATATTTGTATATATTAATGTAAAATATCAAAAGATAAATAATAATTAGAATAAGAAGAATAAGGTTGAGAAGAATGAATATGTTCTAATGATGCTGAAATTGTAAGTGAGAATCATTGTTGATTATTAAAGAATAAGTATGTTGACATAAGTTACTTGGCTATTGCATACTAACTTTTAGAATGAAAGAAGAAAAAAAATAAGTGAAAAATATTGAAGAAAACTCTGTATTAAAATTGAGAGGATTAAAATTCTTAACTTTATTAAAATTATACATATAGCAATATAAAGTTTTCCCAAAGAATAAAAACACTTACATCCTTCGCAAAGTGAATTGTTTTCAAAAATATATATTTTAAGGAATAAAAATTGAATTTGTGTGTATTATAATATCTCAAATATGGAAAACAATAACAATCAAACACTTTAAGAAATGTATAATTAGGTTTATAGCCATATAATCTTTTGAAAGAAGAAAAATAAAACTTAAAACTCCTATTGGTAGTCTATTTATAACATATGTAATTGAGTGAAAGGAGTCTCACTAAAAATTTAAAAATAAATTAGTTTATAAAAGTAAAGGAAGACCTAAAGTAACTATATACTTATGTTTCTTTTTTACCACTTTATGTTGATGATATGTGTATAGAAAAAAAATTTATAGGTAATTCTAAATTGTTTTAGTAAAAGAATGAAAGTTATGAATTCTCCACCATTGTCAGATTGTAAGGTTTTGATAGATGTCGAAAGTTATTTTTTAATTTGTAATTTGAACTCAAGAAAAGTAGGCAATGTTTTAGATTTAGTTTTCAAGGGAAAAATCTAACAATATCTAATATATACATCTACGAAGTTAATGTAACATCTATAACCTAACCTGAAAATAGTTGAAAAAGGTTTCTTAAGATTTGTGTAAACAACTTTTAAATGTGTTGTTGCTTTGATTTTTAACTTTGAAAAATAAAATTTGTGAATTTTTTCAAACTAATATGAATCACAAAAATCAAGTTTGAAAGTTTTATTTATAAATAAAGATGTTTTACAATATCTAAATATAGTTTAAAGTACATTATTATTTAAACGTCCATATCTTTTATGTAAAATATTTGCTAGACTTGATACATTGATAATAGAAACAAAATCAGTATAATTGGCTAATGACATGCATTTGTTATAAAATTCAACGGATTTTATTATAAAATAGACAAATTTAACAATGAAGATGAATCACAAATAAAAAACATTAACCTTGGAATGACATTAGTTGTCAAAGTAACAGCTTATATAAACCTTTGATTGCCCCCTTTCTCATTAGCAGTGTTTGATTCTTCTTATCTTTGATATACTTTATAAGCAATGGACTGATTTGTTTTATTTTTGAGAATGAAAGATGCATTACCATTGTGTGAAATTTTCAAACCATAACCATTTTCAATGATCAATCTATCATTACTTGTAAACAAAATTATTAAAATTATTGATAAGATGATGTGTGACTTCACTATTAAGATATCGACCTTCATTTACAGCTCCATCTATATTTGTCAAGTAAGTTGCTTCATTGTTTCTTTTATTCATGTTTTGGTTTGATCCATAAACTTGAATATGATTATTCTGCATAAGTTGTTGATAGTTGTATTGATAATTTTGTTATTGTAGTAGTTGTTGAGGAACATAATCCTTACTGAATCTATGATAACATGTTGCAGCAACATGATCAACCTTAAAACATATATGATATATTAGTTTTCCTCTGTATGCTTGATTAAATCTCACTCTTTAATTTGTTCTACCATTAACATTTATTTTTTTTCTTTCATTTATAATGAAATCAAAATTTTAAGAATTATAGCCTTAATTCTAATTCATCCTTCTATATCCTATCTTTTGATATTACTTTGCTTGTGAATAGTTTGCTATAATTTTTTTTACATATTAGCAATTCGAGCTAGATTTTGTTGCTCAAGTCTATTTTCGTGTATCAACAAAATAGAATATACTTCGTGTACATTAAACACACCATTCTATTAATGATATTGACTATAATTAAGTTATATTCAATATCTAAACTAGCAAGCAAATACAAAATGAAATAATCAACCTATTGTGTCCAAACAATCTATTAGATTCTTCTTTTTTATGAAATATTTTGCAATAGAAAGATAATCTTTCTTTGTTGATTGCTATTAAAGTTTTAGTTGCAATGTTTTTACTTTTTACTATAATTCGATTTGTTTTTTAAGAACTTTTGCATTCAATTACTAATCTAAGAAATTGATTCATTCATTAAAGACAATAGCCATCCAATTGGTAATTAATCTTGCCTTTTCCACATTACAAATTCTGGATTGTCAACATATTCATGTAGATTTCATTTAATTGTGAATCTATTTTGATTAGAAATTACTCCATTTATCAAATCTTCTAATCTATTACCATTAATCGACAACAGAACTTGAAAAATAGTTTAATCCATTCAATTTAATTGGGACAATTAACGAAAAAGAAGATTAAGCAGTTAGATTTGTGTTATATTTGAATTTGCTATAACTTTGATACCAAGTGAATGTTAGTAAAATAAAAGAATTGAATTGTTTGGTTGCCGAGAAAATTAATTCAGAAAATAAAGAAAAAGTTTCTTTAAAAGAAAATTTTGTTTATTGAGAATTTTTGTATATTGAATGAATTAATTAATGATACAAAGTTATGCTATTTATATGCAATACTAACATTACATGAGAATAACAACTAATTAAATTAATTAGCTAACTAACTTTAACTAATTACAGCTAACAAATATAGCTCAGCAACTAATACAACTAAGTAACTAATCTAACTAATTCAACTCTCTTCACAATTGTAAATAGCTTAGTATTCCATTTGCCAATTCACTATGCTCTATCAAGTCAACTTCTGAATTATTCTTCATATATCCAAGCTAAATGATCTCTTTGCTAGTTGATCTAATCTCCATGTTGTTTTCTTGCTTAAGAAATTCACGCATATCTAGTGACAATTTCGTATTTGTCGATTCTATATCAATGTTCTATTGAAAGCTAACTCCAACTATTCTATAATCAAATCCTTCATGTAGTACTATCTTGATGACTGGAACTTTATTCAAGTATTTACTATTGGCATTTACTTTTGAATTACATTTCATCTCTTTCTTAAGGGTTATGTTATCATCTTTCATGATCTCATCCACACTTATAGTTTCGACTATAGAACCATTAATTATATAAATTTGTTCCATTTGATCATTTTCAAACAATTCTATAACTTTTTACCTATAATAAATTGTGCATAGTCACATGTTATTAAGAAGCTCCTTAGATAATAAATCAAACTCTTCTTAAATAATAAATGAAACTCTTTTAGACAATTCAAGCTCCCCTTATAAAATTTCTCATATAATAAGTAATTTGGAGAGCTCCAAATCCAAAATTGGTGAAATTTCTTGACAAACTTTGACATTAAAAGAACATACCTACTATGTAAGTTTTTTGGAACAATCCCTACTCTCCTAAGCATCCTATTGTCATTATTTACTCTAAAATTTTAATAAATTATAGGGTAATTGGCATATTCAAGATAGCTTAGAAAATTCATATCATTCTTTGACTCAATTAAATTGTCTTTCATCACTAAGAAACTAAAGGTAACATTTAGTTTAGTAATTTTAGTCTTGCTTGTAAGCTTAAAGTTTATTGTCTATTTACCTAAGCTTTTCTCCCTTTATAACTCTTCCAATATAAGTGGTAATAAACTAGTGAGATCAACCTAATACTTCCCTATGTCAATTCTTACGCAGATCAAAAAAAGTTTCACTTTATATTTTGCTGAATTATAGGCCATACTTCTACTACCATAGACACTACATTTATGCATTAAAGCACTTAACTAGCAGGTTTCTAGTACCTTATCATTTTACTTCTAATAAATATGTAAACTAATGTCAGTGAAATTTATTGAGATCCCTTTAATTGAATATGGTTGCATTTTCGATCGAACTAATGAATAAAACATAAATTAATATAAGAGTAATAACAAGAAACAAATGCATCAAATTTCAAACATCCATCACCAAAAGAAACTAACAACAATCATTTGAATTGTCAACTAAAAGCTATTAATAAAATTTTTATTTTGACTTAATGGTCTATTTTTTAATTCTAATTTGAATTTTAAACCAACCTAAAATTATACTTAATTTTTATAAAAATAAAAGGATTTGAGACTAAAATACCTCTTTCTTTATAATGTTTGCAAATTTGTTTCAAATTAAAATATAAAACATGTGTATTGTTTGTTAAATTATCGAGAGATCCATTATAACTGTCAAGAGAGCAATTGTAATGTCACCATCTTGTCCTTAAAACCATTGGGGAAAGAAAACCCAATCGACAAAAGAAAATTGATATCACCATGAAAGGAGAAAGACAAAAATTTCTATATAGTTTCTTTAAATTAAAAGTGAATTGTCAAGATGTTTCATTGTTTAGATTAAAATTTGAAGAAAATATCGAAAACTCTTGATGTTTGTCAAGAATCTCACAAAATGTCAAGATTTTTTTTGATATTTTACTAATAATATCTACCAAATGTTAAGATTTTTTGATATTTTTCATAAATATCGATGTTCTGCATTTATTATTAACAAAATATCAAGAAATTAGGATTTGTTTTGTTTTTTGATATTTTGTCCAAACTAATAACAAAATATTGAAATTTTCAATGTTAAATGCAGAATTTTCTCTCTCTTTTTTTTTTTTTCATTCTAATACAATCAATATAAAAAAATTATCCAACAGCAATAAGAAAAAAAAATTCATTAACATAATATCAAAATATCATGTTTGTTTAATAAACCACAGAATACAAGAATTTTTTTGAAGCAAAGAATAAAGCTTATGAGTGAACTTTTGGTAGTTAATTTATCTTGGGACACAAAACATTTGACTTCCCCAGCCTTTGTAAATACTTGCATTGTCTAATGAAATCTCTCACAATTCTTCTAAGTAAATCATGATAGGAACTATTTGTATATACATAACAAAATTGAAGCAGCTTTAATTAAGAAACATAAAATATTATAAAAATTATTGTAACAAAATATATTTTTGTATAAAGTCAAGAATTCTTTATGTTTTAAAATGTTAAGATTTTTCGGTAGTTTGAGATAGAAAATTTTTAATATTTGTGCACAAACTTAGAAAAAATAGAAATGATAATTTAAGTTTATACTTTTTACACGTCTTAAATTTAACTAATTTATAAAAATTTTACTAAACTTCAATATGTACACAAGTTATTAAAATAAAATTACATGAATAATGTCAATATATACCAAAATATTGCATATTGTAATTTAATAAAGTTATAATGTGGTACTAATACTTTCACCAAGTTTTTGCCATAAAGATGTAAATGTGACAAACTATTTTATAGAGAACAAATTAATATTATCTGCCCCTAGTTCTTTCTTATTCCTTCTTCCTCAACAAAATGTGTATATGGTATTCAAAATGAATGAAATTAAGTAATAAAGAAATGAGAATTATTTTGGTCTAAAATCTTGTCTTTGGCCAAAATTAAATAAATTTTTTGAATTGAATTAAAAATCAAATTGGCCCAAATTACACTGAAGCCCGGCAATCAAACAAACCCGCAATCCTAGATATTGAAAACCCTAAACCCTCTTTTCTTTTTCACCCTGGATTTCTTTCTACCAAACACGCACGCGTAATTTTCTGTAGCAGCGAAGATGACTTTAGAAATCGAAGCTCGAGAGTAAGTTTTACGTTGATAATGCTCAAAATTGTACATTGTTAAGGGTAATTAAATGCTTCAGTTTTTCGTTCGCAACAGAGTCTGATTGAGTGTACAGTGTGATTAAGATTGTGCTCCAGTTCTGCAAAGAGAATTCGTTGCAACAAACATTTCAGACACTACAGAACGAGTGCCAAGTGTCTTTGAATACAGTGGACAGCATTGAGACATTTGTTGCTGATATCAATGGCGGAAGATGGGATGCGATATTGCCTCAAGTGGCACAACTTAAGCTTCCCAGGAATAAATTAGAGGACTTATATGAACAGGTATGTATACTTAATAAAAGTGTCAAAATGTTTTTGACGAGACATTTAAGGTTTATGCTCTTTGTTTGTTTTTCTTGGGTTGGGCAGATTGTATTGGAAATGATTGAACTTCGTGAGTTGGATACTGCCCGTGCTATTCTAAGGCAAACTCAGGCAATGGGTGTTATGAAGCAGGAGCAACCTGAAAGATATTTGCGACTTGAGCATCTCCTTGTTAGAACTTATTTTGATCCTCATGAGGTTAGAAGCTACTTTCCTGTGATAATTTATGAATTTAAGTGTTTGTGCACACGTGCATGTCCATGCTTCACTCTTCTATGTGAACTTTGTGCTGTGGTTTCATTTTCATTTCTTTTGATTGGCAATCTATGTGATTTCTTTTATAAATAAGATTCGATAATGCACTGAGCTTCTTAAAGGCTAGATTTGGTTTTCTTTCTGCAGTTTTTTGTGTTAGAGGCCATGTCATCTTTTGGGACATAATTTAGTTAATGTTTACTTGGAATTCTTGATTGAGATCAATAAGCAGAATTCCTGTGTGAGGTTCTTATTGAGTTGGTTGTGGAAGGCTACTACGGGTGACTGGTTATTTGTGTGGCTTTAGTTGAAGGTGGCAAATGGGAGGATGTTTTCTATTCATGAGATGTTAATGTTGGAAGTAGCCCCTGAAATTTGTGTCCTGATCTATTCTTCATGGTAGAAGTATGATGACCTGATGTCAATGTAAATCAGGAAGGATGTCTCGGCACCCCTTGTCAAACACAAAAACTGTTTAGCACACAATATATAGTCCATGACTCTGGTATCAGTGTGTGCTCTACTCGAGACTTTTGAGTTATCTTATAGGTTGCCAAGTCATGATAAGAGGTTTGCTAAGTACTTGGAATTGAAATGAGTGTCTGGTAGGCTAGTTCTTCTCTTGTTTTTTTTGCCCCCCTCTTTTGGTCATTTAATTTATTTTATGACCATGATCTCCTGAAAGCTATTATGTTGTGGCATTTGGTGGGGTAATTATCAGCAGTTGAGTTGGATGAATAGCCAAATATACGTGCGCGTGTGCACGCGCACACACACACACACACACGTGTGTGTGTGTGTGCTACCTGTATCCTTTATAACTGTTCTACTGCACAGTGCGAAAATGTAATGGAGAAATGATACTTATGAACTATCTTCGTGACAGGCTTATCAAGAATCAACCAAAGAGAGGCGTCGTGCACAAATCGCCCAAGGTTCTACCCCTTTATCCTTCCCAGTGTTTACTACATCTAACAGTAAAAACCTTAGAAATATTAGTATTGTTATGGTCATCTAAGAGTTCTATGTAATTGATGGAATCTACCATTAGCTAAATGGAAAATCTGGAAAG
This sequence comes from Khaya senegalensis, assembly GCA_032402905.1. Classification (NCBI taxonomy): domain Eukaryota; kingdom Viridiplantae; phylum Streptophyta; class Magnoliopsida; order Sapindales; family Meliaceae; genus Khaya; species Khaya senegalensis. Next base: position 5,282,254 of record CP135556.1, on the reverse strand, counting down.
AACTTATATTTTAGTTAATCATATTTCATTTGAAGTGTGCCTAATGAATGTAATCTAAGCATTTTCAATTGTCAATGTACTTCTCTTTTGTTTCTGAGCAAAAAAGGAAATCTAAGCATAAGGGGACCAAAATTAAGGTATGGAATAGATATAAGCCAAAATGAAGAAAAAATTGCTAGAATTTCTTAATTCTTCTTTCCATGAATTTTAAATACAAGTAGTAAGTGTATCCTTGTCATAAAACATAAATACTTTGTGCATATCTTTTTCGCTTTTTACAAACGAATTTTCTTTTCATTTCCAGCTCTGGCATCAGAAGTTTCTGTGGTTCCACCATCACGATTGATGGCTCTAATTGGTCAGGCTCTGAAGTGGCAGCAGCACCAAGGTTCCTTCCTTTAATTGCTGTTTTCCATATTTGTAAAATGCTTTAGTAAGAGTTTCTGTTGAAATTATTTCTTCGGTTAGGTTCTTGTTTTATGACTTCTAAAATTTATTTCTACATTGTCTATTGTGTAGTGTTTATTTTAAATACATTTACTTTATATTTTAAAACATTCTTTGGGGCTGAGGGATGTTGTTTTTGTTCATGTCTGAGCTTTGCCTAGCTTGCTACACCTGAAGAGGACAAAAACTTTGAGGATGAGTAAACTTGTTCATTGTGCAATTTTCTGCTTCTTGTTGATGTATGTCTTTGGCTTGTTTAGGATTGCTGCCTCCAGGAACACAGTTTGATTTGTTTCGAGGAACTGCTGCTATGAAAGAAGATGTGGAAGACATGTATCCAACAACTCTGGCGCACACCATAAAGGTGATTTTCTTTGAATACAAACAAATTTTCTTCATGTACATATCTATTAACTCTTGCACCCACTAGTGGGAGAGGAAGAGAGGCCCTTTCTTTTTGTGTTGCCTTCTTGTTATAGACAATAATTTTATAGTTCAAGTGCTTTTGAAGATTTTTGGAACTTAAAAAATGTATGCTTGTTAAATATGTTTATATCTGTAGAGTAAGAGAAACATATTATAGCATGTACAGAGGCCAACAAGTATTTGCAAAAAAATCCCTAATCAGTGGAACAACCGTGGGATATAGTTAAAGTGGACATAAGCACAATGAATAGAATGTGTTTGTTACAAATGCATAGTCAAACTCATAACTATACACTTTATCTAATTCTGTATGATACACTGCTTTTTCTCAAACCATCTGACACATCAGCTCTTCATCAGTGAACTATTACACCACTATAACAGTTGTTTCTACCAGACAAGTAAAAGCCATAGATTTACTATTAAAAGTAAAGGAAAAGTATGAACAGCAGAAGCAGACACAGTAAAAAGCTGTCGGTGAAGATTTTGTAGAATGGGATTTCACAAGAAAATACTTAAGCCTTAGCTAAACTATATTCAATCTATTAATGACATAGATGACTACTAGCTATAATGGTCAGCTAGGTGGAAGACTGATCTTGAAATCGTTTTTGTCAAACCTTGGACGGGGGATGGAAAATTTTTTTAAGTCTTTTCTGCCTCAAAATAGATTCTAGCTAGTTACTGTTGGTAAACCTTGGGTCCAGACTTTCAAGCCTATTTGATTTTAAAGTCATTGTTCTTACTCCTCAAGATAAATGGCTGATTCTTTAGCCGTAGCCACTGACATATGAACCATAAAAAGGTGAGGAAAAATGAGGCACTAGTTATTAACTTTATCTGACTATTAAAAGATGGACATGTTTAGACATCTTCCATCTAGATTCCTGCATACAACTTCTTCCATGCACTAAGTTTTTTGGTTTGTTGAATAAAAGGATTTTATTTTTACTGTTGGAAAGATTTAATGTTAATGTCAGTAAATGCTCCTTTAAACAGCATATACCCTGTAGATCCCTGCTCAACTTCTATGTACAAAATTTTTGTTTTATTCATTACATGGATTGCATTGTTACTATTGAAAAAATTTGATGAGAGAAGTCTTTGGTTAAAATTACTGAAATTTGTCAAACTGCAGAGACATTTTTGACAACTGTTCAGAATTTATTCTGCATTGATGGGGAATAGAGGAAGTGTTTACATAGAAAGTATGGAAATCATTAAAAGAAAAAGGGGAAGGGAAATTATACCATGCTTCTGTTGAAAAATTTAGCCCTATTTATACTTTCTTTGATGCATATTAGCTTATTCACTTTTTCATTTGAGTTGCTTCTCTTTGTGATAACTTCGTGTTCTGTTTTGGCCTTTAACCATGAGTTCTTAATCTCATTGATCAATGATTTGTTGCTGTAGTTTGGGACAAAAAGTCATGCGGAATGTGCTCGTTTCTCTCCAGATGGCCAGTTTCTTGTCTCTTGTTCTTTTGATGGATTTATTGAGGTACCTGTGATCATATTTGCAACTCCTCCACTCTCTCTTCCCGTTCTCTGTGAGTATGTATTATTTATTGATGTTACCGGAATGCTCACAGACACTTTGAACACTTCCAGGTCTGGGATTATGTAAGTGGGAAACTCAAGAAGGATCTACAGTACCAGGCTGACGTGAGTACTTTTGGTCCCGCTTCTCATATGTTTTAGTACCTATAATTTTATCTACACAGAATTCTTATAAAAAATTAGCTTGCTGATAAGTGACCTGAAGATGTGTCAATGGCCAAGTCAGAGAAAAAAGGACACAAACCAAGGTTTCAGCCAATACTTTTCACCATGAAACATAAATCAATTTTGGAAGCTGAGGAAAGAGATAAAAGTAGTTGAAGAAGCATTAATCCTAAAAGGCATAAGCTAATAAGAAGGACCCAGCAAGAATGTTTAAAATTTTATTGTTGTGGAGTTCGGAATTGATTTTCTACAAAATACAATTTTTTGGTTGCACAGTTGACGATACATGTCTGTACTCTTATTTCTTCTCTCACTCTCTCACAGCTATCTAATCTACCAAAAAAGGAAATAAGATACAATTATATTCCTAAAAATAGAATTGATGAATAAGAAATAACTCATAGGATTCTAGACTGATTTATAGGGATTAGCTGTAAATCAAATATTTGAATTTGCCAACAGTCCCCTTCAAGCTGGTTTGTAGATATCCAATAAACCCAGCTTGGTTACCACTGATTCAAATGTACTCTTGGACAAAGTGAAAACATCTGCTTGTTGCTCCTTAGATGATACGTAAGGCATACAAATAGCTCCACTCATCAATTTCTCTTCGATAAAATGCCTATCAATTTCAATATGTTTAGTTCTATCATGTTGAACTGGATTGTTAGCTATGTTGATTGCTGCCTTGCTGTCCGAGTATTACTTTATAGGTCTTTTGATTTCAATCTTCAACTCTGCAAGTAACTTCTTCAACTATAAAAAATCACACATTCCATGAACTGCGCTATACTCCACTTCAACACTACTATGAGACATCACAGATTGTTTCTTGCTGTGCTATGTTACTAAATTTCCACCAACAAAAGTACACATGCCAGAAATTGAACTCCTATCGCTAATTGAACTAGCCCAATTGGCATCTATGTATGCTTCCACCTGAATCTCTCATCCCTTCTTAAAGAAAAAGCCCTTGGTGGTTGTTCTTTTTTAAATATTGAAGTATCCTATGTACTGCCTCCAAATGCTCTTATTTCAGGGAGTGCATGAATTGGCTCACCACACTAACAGAGGGGGTTATGTTTGGTCTTGTATGAGATAAGTAAATTACCTTAGCCAAAGCTTCTGTTTCTGATATCTTGTCATCCTTACTGGTTTCCCTTCTTCTTTGAGTGCAATTTTATGATTGAACTCTATAAGAACATATGCAGGTCTACTTCCTAGCATACCGACTTTTTTGAGAAGATCAGCCACATACTTTCTTTGTGTGACAAGAATTCCGTTGCTAGACCAAGCAACCTCCAAACCAAGAAAGTACCTAAGAGGACCAAGATATTTTATTTCAAACTCTTTATACAATTCCAACTTTAGTCTCTGTATTTCTTCTTCATCATTTCCAGTCACAATGATGTCATCTACATACACAATTAGAATTGCGAATGCCCCTCTAGATGAGTGCCAAGAAAACATGGTGTGATCAGCTTGACTCTAGCTATAACCAGCAACTCTAATAAACTTTGAAAATCTGTCAAACCATGCATGCGATGACTGTTTCATCCCATATAATGATCTTTTCGGCTTACAAACTTATTCCAATTCCAAGATCTCGGATCGAATCAAAATCTGATGGAACTTGCATAAATACTTCTTCTTCAATCTTTCCATTCAAAGACACATTTTTAACATCAAGTTGATGAAGTGACCAATTTTTGTTAACTGCCAATAATAAGAGTACCATTACAGCATTCATCTTGGCAACAAGTGCAAAGGTCTCTTGATAATCCATTCCAAACAACTGAGTATACCCTTTTGCCACTAATCTTTCTTTGTAGCATTCACTGTGCCGTCTGCCTTATGTTTTACCGTGAAAGCCCATTTACAACCAACCATTTTCTTCTCTTTTGGTGATTCTGTCAATTCCCAGGTTCCATTCTTCCTCAGTGCCCTTATTTCTTCCATAATAGCTACTCACCAAGCTGGTATACTTAAGGCCTCCTTTACTGTTAGGTATTTCTACACTAGAAATATTAATGAGAAATGCCTTGTGTGATACAGAAACATGGTGATAGAATTTGTGTAGCAAGAGTATGAAGAATACACGAATGTGTCTGTTTACAAAGAGCAATGGGCAAATCAAGACCAGTAGGAGGTAGGGGAAGAGTAATTCCTGGACTTGAAGGGGCATTGACAGCACTCTGAGGTTGTTCCGGCCTTTTCGAATGATGTAGCCTTCTAGAGTAGACACAAAGATCAGTGGGCTTTTGATGTTAATGGTTCTCCTTCACCGGACAAACTTCTGTTAGTGGCAAAGAAATAAGAGGATAAACTGGCATAGGGCAAATTGCTTCAGTTAATGGTGTTGATGGAGTGATTGATGATGAAACAAAAGAGTCCCAAAACTGAGCTTCTGACAATATCTGCTGCTGAAGTGAATTTTTGGGATAAAAGTACTGATTGTTCAAAGAAATTGACATCAAAATTGACATACATTTTTCTGTTTGCAGGATCATAGCATCTATACCCTTTTTGAATGGGTACGTATCCCAAAAAATACACTTGACAGCCCTAGGGTCCAATTTTCCTCGGTTATTATGAACATGAACCAAGTCAACTGACCCAAAAGGTTTAAGGGTAATAGACGACACTAATATGCAATTGGGATAAAGTCATAAAGAAGTTCGATAATTAAGGAGTATTATGGGTAATTGATTTATTAGAAAAGTAGTGGTAAGTACAGCTTCCCTCCAAAACTGTTTAGGGCCCCCGTTTGTGAACACAAGTGCCTTGGCTACCTCAAGTAAGTGTCGATTTTTCCGTTTTGCTATCCCATTTTGTTATGGTGTGTTGACACATGAAGATTGGTGAACAATTCCATTTTTTGCAAAGTATGTTCCTAGAGTAGGTGAAAAATACTCCACATTATTGGTCTTAAGAGTTTGAACATTAGCTTGAAATTGATTTTTGACCATTTAAGTGAAACCGTTTGTACACATAGGCAGCTTCAGATTTTTCCTTTAAAAGATACACCTAACACAATCTTGTATGATCATCAATACATTTCATAAACCAAGGAGTATTAGAAATATTAGACACTTGATAAGGACCCAAAAATATCACTATGTGTGAGAATAAAAGATGCAGAACTTTTATGAGGTAAAGCATGAAATTGAGATCTTTGATGTTTGGAAAATTCGCAAACATCACATTCTAAATGGTAGAAATCTTTGTTCTTGAACAGTAATATAATTAATTTTTGTAAATACAAAAAACTAGGATGACTCAAACGAAAATACTATAACATAATTTGCTCCAATATAGAAGGAGCTTTACTCACAACCTGAGCTTGTCCTTCTAGAGTTACATCATCTACAAAGTAGTACAACCATTAATCTGTCTAGGATTGCCAATCATCTTCCTCGAATCCAAGGCCTGAGTGAAAGTACTCACGGAAAAAAGATTACATGATAACTTGGGAACGTAAAGGACAGAAGTAAGAGTTAAACCTGTCCCTGCTATGGGGGAAAGCAACCCATATGCAATTTTGATTTTACGATTTCCAGAACAAGGTAAATATGTTGAAAATAAATTTGAATTGTTGGTCATATGGTCAGATGCTCCAGAATCAATTATCCATGAAGTGTTATGATCCAAATAAACAATTAATGCAGCTAAGAAATTAACTTGTTGGGCTATAGAACCTGAAGGAGCAGAATTTGGTGTTTTAGAGGGCTGTAAAATAAACCTGTTCAACATATCTAACTGCTCTTTAGTGCATAGTTGGGAATTTTGTCCACCATTGGTGGCAGATTGATTTTCATTCTGTTGCTCTCCCCAAAAGGCTTTATTATGGGGCCTTTCATTGTTCTTGTGTTGTCCTTGGTTTGCTGGACGACCATGGAGTTTCTAGCATTTTTCCTGAGTGTGATTAGGCTTGTTGCAGTAGTGACACCACCCTTGGCAGCTGCAATCATTGCCTCTGTAACCTATTGCTTTCCTTTTTGCACATCAGTCAGCAAGCCAGAGGACTCCAAATTGTTAGAAGAGCAGGAACTAGGTATCATGATGCTCTTTCTTGTTTCCTCTCATCAGATGTAAGCAAACACCTCTCTGATAGAAGGGAAAGCTTCTTTTCCAAGAACACATCCCCTGGCTGCGTCAAAACTTGGATTGAGTCCAGCCAGAAAATCATAGACTCGTTCCTTCTAGAACAGCTTCTTATATCTTGCACTATCTCCTGGACACTCCCATTCAGCCTCACTACATTGATCAATTTCTTGCCATAAACCATTGAAATGATTGTAATATCGAGTAACATTACGATCTCCCTGTTTCACTTCCTTCAACTGGATCTTAATCTCAAAGGTTTGAGCCATGTTTCCTCGGTCAGAATATGTCTCAGCAATGGCATCCCAAATTTCGTTCACTGTGGACAGAAAAAGACATGTTTGTCCTATATCTGGTTCCATGGAGTTAATCAACCAGGCCATGATCATCACGTTCTCTTTTTCCCATGTGAACAATGCATTCTGGTCTATGGCCAGTGGAGCAATTTTGCCGCCATTAAGCTAACCAAATTTTCCTCTGCCAGTAACAAACATCTTCAAGGACTAAGACCATTGAAGATAGTTCCACCCATTTAATTTATGAGAGGTGATTTGAAAGGAAGGGCTTTCAGAATTAGAGTTCTGAATCATAGCAGGTTGTTTAGAAGTTTTGGTGCAGGATGGTTCTTCATTGCTAACATCAGCCATTTTCTGATGAAAGCATTAAAAGCTGAAACCTAGCTCTGATACCATAAAAAACACTTTGGGAATTAAAGCCTCCTGTTTTTCATATATTAAGAAACATTACAAGATAACATTACAAGATGTGCTAAGCTACACGTGGCTAACTAATCTACCAAAGGAAAGGAAATAAGACACAATTATATTTCTTAAATATAGAACTGAAGAACAACAAATAACTCCTAGGATTCTGGACTGATTTATAGGGATTAGCTGTTAATCAAATATATGAATATGCCAACAGTATGGTTAATCATTTTTAATTATTTCAGTATCCTATAGCGTGTAAGATAAGATTCAAAATTAACTGGTCACAATCATGACCATAAAAGGGCCTAGCAACAGTGAATGGATGATTAAGAGAGCATATGTTCTGAGTGGTTTAGTTCTAGACAGTTCTGAGTGGCAGTGCTCTTCTTATGGTGCATCTAGTGATGTGATTTTCACTTTGCAGGAAACTTTCATGATGCATGATGAAACTGTCCTCTGTGTTGATTTTAGCAGAGATTCAGAGATGCTTGCCTCTGGGTCACAAGACGGAAAGATCAAAGTAAGTTTTGTGTTACAAGTGCATTTTGTGGGTGTGTGTGGGTGTGTGTGTGTGTGTGTGTGTTTGTTTTTTTTTTCTTTTCAGGATATTATTGTTTGTCTTGAGTCTTAAATGGGCTTGGTAAAAGAAATGTAAATGGAGATAAAATTTTTGAAGAAAGGTTCAAATGGTTTGCCTTTGAATTGCAAAAGCATCTAGATGGATTTTTTTTTTTTTTTAAAAAGAAATTTAATTTGAGGATGATACTTTTTGCATAATAAAATCTCTATAACATCCCTTGTTAACTTCTTCACTGCCTATTAACAGCATGGGTAATACTTGTAACATTGACTAAATTTTTTAAATTTTTTCTGTTTGTAATTAGGGAAAACCTTAGATGTGTAATTTACTTCGGAAAATTATTGGCAGATACAACCCAACCATATGATAGTGCTTAAGGTAGTTGGCATGTTGATGATGGCTTACTTGTTATCCGGTAATCGATTACTTAAGTGAATAATAATGTGCACAATGAAAATGATAACCATAGCCATGACAACATCATTAATAGCAACTGATTGACGTTTTACTATCTGTTGTGCAAGTTTTGAATATTGTGTCATAAGTCATGATCCTAAGGGACCTGAACTTTTCTTGAAGCAACTTGAATTTTTGGGCCCACCTTTAAAAATTTATTTTCTTTGATATAGTCATAGTTTGTCTCCTGGTGAATCAAAAAACCCCGAAAAACTGAAGAAAAGAAAGAACAATTATGTTCTTTCTGTTATTGTCAGTTTGCAATGCTATTGCTGAAGTCTAATGACATTTATTCAAACTTGAGGGTATGATCATTTGTAACAAACTTCCATGGGATCTGTGTAACAAATTTTAGGTTTGGCGTATAAGGACTGGTCAATGCTTGCGTCGTCTTGAACGAGCTCATTCTCAAGGTGTAACTAGTCTTGCTTTCTCTCGAGATGGAAGCCAATTACTAAGTACATCTTTTGACAGCACAGCAAGGTATAATCTAATTTATGAGCACTTCTTTCATATTTCCAACAGAGTGGACCTAGATAGTTCTTGTTAATATAATCCTGACATCTAACACCATTACCTATTTCCCTTACTCATTTGTATTTTGTTTTGAATAATCATTTTTCCACCATGTTTGTTATCAGATCCACTTTCGCCATTAGTTTACCAATTGTTGTTGGCAGTAAAACATGCTGAAACTTGTCAGTCTGATACAGAAATATTGTAATGATTATGTGTTATGATCTTTTATGTAGAATTCATGGCCTAAAATCTGGGAAGATGTTGAAAGAATTCCGTGGCCATACATCTTATGTAAATGATGCTATTTTTACAAATGATGGAGGCCGTGTTATTACCGCCTCCAGTGATTGCACAGTAAAGGTTCGTTGGTCTTATTTGTGTTTTAATTGTGTAATCAGATATGAGAGGAAAGTTTTTCTCATTAATATTTAACGTATTGAATACAAGGGGTACTATCTATAGGTAGAGAACTTAAGACTCGTAGGTAATTTCATCTAACTTTAAAATATAAATTTAAAATGTAGACTATCTAATCTCAAAAGTTTAAAGTACAAACTACCTAACCCCAAACCTCTGGATTTGTTTTAACAAATTATCCCTAAAGTTTCTAACTTTACAAATTGTTGCTTTATATAGGTCTGGGACTTGAAGACTACGGATTGCCTACAGACATTTAAGCCACCGCCTCCTTTGAGGGTATCTCTTATTGTTTCGAGTTCTCCCCCATGAATCATGCATTTCCTATGGGATATAGTAGTTTAACTGAATTGTTACATTGTCATTTTGTGCCATTTATCTGTGCTTAATCTATGATCTTTTCTCATTTTTCATTGTTAGGGAGGTGATGCTTCAGTGAACTCTGTTCATTTATTCCCAAAGAATACTGATCACATTGTCGTGTGTAATAAGACATCATCGATTTACATAATGACTCTTCAAGGACAGGTACTTAATACGGATGCAGATGAAGGCAAGAGAGCATGTTGTTACATATTCGTGGCTCCTATTGTTTGGTTCTTACAATTTGATTAACCTTTGTGTAGTTGGTTCTGTATTTTTGTAAGTATACAAGCTTTATAGAAATTGCAACCATAACTAGCAAGCAAGTCTTGCACTCTTGTTTGGATTGTTTTAATTCTTTTAATAACAAATAATACTTGATATTTGACATTTATCCACACTAACTCTTGTTGATTAGAACCATTTTTTCTAGGCATCCACATGCAAAATGCTTTTAGATTTTTCTGAATTTAAGAATTGCTCTTCAAATTGTATCATCCTATTGAGGATTTAATGGGCCTATTGTTTTATTGTAATGTGATGCTTATTTTCAAGGAAATTATTGTCTTTCACTAACTATTGGTGTCCATATTTGAAGGTTGAAATGATTTTCTTATTATTGAAATTTGCTTTTGGGTGATTGTGATATAGGTTGTGAAGAGCTTTTCATCTGGTAAAAGAGAAGGTGGAGATTTTGTTGCAGCTTGTGTTTCACCAAAAGGTGAATGGATCTACTGTGTTGGTGAAGACAGGTATTCTTAAGCGATGCATTTTCTTTGGGTAACATTGAGGACACTTGAGGGTAATAGTTATTGCATCTATATCGTAATTGAAAATTGATTCTTCATTTGAGACATGGAAAAGAAAAAATAGAAGAAAATATTTCTTGTTCTCCTTTGGACCTTTGGTAAGGCTTTAGTGTGCCAGGATAGTTTTGCTTTGGTTCTTACCTAACCCAAATGGGTAAGGTAAGATGTTTTTCTTATTTGATGCAATTTAGATAAAAGTATTAGTCTTGGCGTTCATTTAAAGTTTTATCCATTTCAAAATTCTTGTAGGAGATATGATCATAATATATAGTTTGTTATTTTTATTTCAAAATTCTGCTAGGAGATGTGATCAAAATATGTTGTAAGTTAGTTATTTTTATTTGCTTTTTCTTTTTCCTATTACTTAAAGAAAAGAAGGAAAAAAGATAAGGATGAGGAGCCTGAGCACAGCGTGTTTTGTGCCCGTGCCTCTGAGTGGCATAGGATAGCAAGATGATTTGTGATCATTAGCCGTATTTTTGCCTTGATTAAGTTTCTCTCATAAATTTCTTGCTCTGCTTCACCCATGGTTGCTGTATTTCATTTTTACCCGAATGTAATGTCCTGCTTCTAATGATGCACAATTTATTATGCTACTTGTTTTTGATTTCCTCGCTTTTATGATGCTTTTGATTTCGTTATTAGCTATTTAATCTTTGAATTATATGCAGGAACTTGTACTGCTTCAGCTATCAGTCTGGTAAACTAGAGCATCTAATGAAGGTAAGATTTTGGTTGGTGAAGGGTGTAAGTTGTATGATTTTAGGCATTTGAGTTGCTCCTGTTTGGGTGTTTGCATAATTTGAAAGCTCAATAATTTGTTTTACAAGCTACATAAATCTTGGGGTTTTTAATTGCATGTAGAACTTGAACCTGTCCGAAAACAAAAGTGGGAAGGAAAAATAAAAACTGAACTATATTAACAGATATAACAAATAGAAGAATGGACCTACCGGGGGCTAAATGTATAGCAGCCAATTATGAATAGTTTTTCCAATGCATTCATTCAAGCACATGGAAGTTACCTTTTTACTACTAATTTCAAGCTTCAATCGTTGATGCATTCAGCTAGGGCTTTGTCTTTGCTTTTCGGTCTTCTGTTTTGGGCTCAACATATTTTTGTTTATGATTTACTTTCTTACTTTCCAGGTGCATGAAAAGGATGTAATTGGCGTAGCTCATCATCCCCATAGAAATCTTCTTGCAACATACAGTGAAGATTGCACAATGAAATTATGGAAGCCTTGATTCCCTGTCCTGCCATCTTTTTAAATTAGAACTTCTTTTTTTTTTTCTGTAATTTTGCTTGAAATATTGACTTGATTCATTGGAACAATAGTATTCCGAGTAGGCACCATAATTAAGGAGTAGGGGGATTTTCTCTTGTATCATTGATTCATGAAGAGGGTCGTTTTTATGGTTTTTTAGATACTGGAAATGTTTGTACAGTTAAAATGAATATTATGAACTAACTAATGTTTGTGCAATCTCTCTCTCTCTCTCTCTCTCTCTCTCTATTGGGTGAGTATTTGAAATTTAAATCTAAAGTTTGTTAATTACATGTAATGTAAATAGATCTCATATTGTCTTGTGTACCGCTTTTTGGAATCGTTAACAAATTAAAACAGTCCGCCATACTGCCTTTACCTTGCAGTCTCTACTTTCCATCAGATGCCAAGAAAAAATAATGGAACTGGAATATTTTAATAATTTTATATCTATAACTCTTGTTGTATATTTTATTTTATATCTTCAACACAACAGCAGCGAAAAAGCTTAGACTACTGCGGAGGAAAATATTGCAGGCTCAGTACGATGCAATAGTGCGGCTGGTGCTGGGCACTACCGGACAGGAATATGTTGTCGGAATTTGTTATAAGCAGGCCGAGGTGTGGAAATTTTGCCGGCCATCTTCTGTCCGTTACAGACCTTCCTATTAGTTCCAAGTCTCTCAACTCCAACTCTAGCTCCACCTTATTCAATCTCCATACTTTGAAGGCTTATCTTTTCATTTTCATGAAAATGTTATATGTAATTGCGAGTTTTCTAGCGGTAACTAGTTGATATTTTTTGCTGAAGATGAAATACAGTAAGAAATCGCGGCGCTCTGAACTGTCAAAGTATTTCTTCGAGTTGGCTCCGGGTAAACTCTCAAGTACAGGTATGTATTGCTGCTGCTGATACTCATTCCACAATATCACATCCACCGTCTCTAATAGCATTGACTAATGATTCTCGTTGAAGCGAACTGCTGAACTGCGTACGTTTTCTGATGTTTCATGCATTGCATTGATCTGTTTTACGAACAAATGCAACTACTGCTACTTTTCTGATAAGTAGCAAATATTATATGTAAAATTTCACATCATTTAAGAGTAGGGTTGACAAAAATTCCCACAAGGCACTGCCCCGTTTGAGGCAAAGATCAAGAACAATTTTGTCCCTGAAATTAAAAATGGGACAGAAACGAGAATGTATCCCCATCTCTGTATTCAAAGTGAGGCGGGAATGGGAATAGAAAAAGTCTCCGATCCCCATCCTGTTTTTCCATTTTTATAATTTTTTATATATTTTAAAATTTAATAAAAAAGTAATATATATATATATATATATAAAATTAAATTTATTTTCTTATAAACTAAAAATTTATCAAAACAAAATATACAATAATTAGTTGATAGTAAATTAGACGATTAATTATAAGCATTGAATTAAATTTTAATATATCAATAAAAGATTAACAAAAAAAACAAATAACTNGTTTTTCCATTTTTATATTATTAAATATATTTAAAATTAAAATAAAAGTAATATATATATAATTAAATTTATTTTCTTATAAACTAAAAATTTATCAAAATAAAATATACAATAATTAGTTGATAGTAAATTAAAAGATTAATTATAAGCATTGAATTAAATTTTAATATATCAATAAAAGATTAACAAAAAAAACAAATAACTTCCAAAATTTTATTTTCTTATCTACTAACTAAAATATATTTTTCTACAACAATAATAAAAAGATTAAATATTTTTCTATAAAAATTAACATAAATTTTAATATAATTCTAAATATTTTATTTAATTTAATTTTTGTTATTTTTATTAAAAATTAATATTATAATTTATGAACACATTAATTTCTTTTTTTATTTAATTTTATTAATTTTTTATAATTTTTTTTATTATTTAATATTAATAAATAGGGAGGTTTCTAACCAGGAACGAGAATTGTCACTTTAAAACAAGGATGAAATGGGAACGAAAATTTTTTAAAAAACAAGTTGGGGATATCACTTTCGAAAGAGAGACAAAGATAGGAATAGAGATGGTGCCATCCCTGTTTAGGAGTGAGATTGAGCTAAGTGCCTTACACCTTCAATTAGGAGTGAGTTTGAGCTAAGTGCCTTACACCTTCAACTCAACTAGTGTAAAGCCTTTTGAGTCTAGGTTTGAAATCCTGAGTGTTAAAAACAAAATCGTAAGGAGTCAAGATTGAATCTGTTGTGTCCCTTTAAACTATTAAAACAAACAATATCATGCTAATTAAATCGAATTACGGTAAATGATATAATTGCAAATGGTATCAAATCCAGCTTGTCCAACTAAAAATGAGGACGTTGGACCTTGGGTCCGTGGGGGTGGATTGTGAAAAAGAATTATATCACTTGCATTTCCATTTTAGAAAAAGAATAAGGCTTATTATGATCCATCAGGATCAATGGCCTTTTGACTTCAAGAGAGTAAAAAACCAAAAAAAATAAATAAAATCAAATATGAAATGATTCAGTCTGTAAAAACTTTCCACCAAAAAAATCTTTGCAATATCAAAAGTTGGACTCGTAAACATGGACTGTCAAATAAAATTCTCCATCCTCGACAAAGATAATGGGTTTCCATATCGAAACCCACAAATTCAAATAACCATGAAGTAATTCAGTCTCAACTTCCCTCTAGTATCTATAATAGCAATACTTGCTCCAAATCATAATCACCAATATAATACAAGTTTTAGAAGATATAACCCGGGTTGTTTACAAAGTGTAAGTGCTCACTAAGAGTAGACATATGGCCCCCGTCAGCAGCCTGCCTTCCTACTTCCAATTAGATTTGACAAAGTATGATAATTACCTGATTTAAACCATCAACAGTCTTACTATTCAATTTTTGTGAACAGCCACTCAAAAAAATTTGCACATTTGTAAAAAAATGGAAGCTAGAACTTAGTTTTCTCTTATTGAATAAAGTTGTCACATTTATATTGGCCATGACTCAATAGGTTTAGATATGCCTGAAATGCTGATTCAGTCACCATTTAGGTGATCCCTTAACTGAAGAAGTAACCCCTTTAAAACTAACTGCATATGAAAATACCCACAATCCAGTTTCTGGAATCCCAGAGTATGGTAAAGCTTACAGGTGTTGGTACCAGTTATAAACTTGATTCAGATAATACCATTAGCTAAACACACTACAATGATTCAAACTCCTTTACTGTTGTTTGCATTGCAGACCACAGTAGCCTTGTAAAAACACATTCAAGGTACTGCTACCATGGAAAATTGTACAAAGTAGATTCCAAGCGCAAACCTTAACATGAGAATGTAAGCATTTGTCATGCTAGAAAACCTGACAGACCAAAAAAATCTTTCCTGAAAGAAGATAAGGGCAAAAAATTGAGAGATGTAGACCCATAAGTACAAGCAACAATCTAAATTCTGAAGTAGCTGCACTTAGTACTACTAGTCTACTAGTCTACCAAGGGACTAGAAGTCTAGAACTATCTGCACTACATCAAGCACAGATTTTCCTTAGACATATACCACACACATAGAACTACTCGTGTTAATTTTAAGGGCTCGTACCAGGTTTCTTCCCAACTGGCCCGTTAAAAGATGTATATTTTGCATGTGTGGTGACTCAATCTCTATCATGTAAAACATTTTTTTCGCTTCTCCTAAACCGGCTGATGAATATACATCAATGACATTGAGGAGAAACCGACAATAGGTTGTGCTATGAGATTGGAAATAACAAGATGCATTCAAGTTAACACATCATACAGAGTCAGCTTTCTAACGAGCAGTTCTTTGGTATATTATGTGAATAGAGGCTTAAAACTTTGCAATTTAATAGTTTGCACACAAACCAGAATGCTACAACAAAATATCAAGTCAAATTACATAAAAAAAATTATAAATTAATGTTGTCATCAAAATTGTCTTTCACATTCATTAACAAACATGCACTTGCCTCGAACTTATTTAATCACCTATTAATATAGCCTGTAGACTTTCTCACTGTTAATTCGGTCACTCCCTAATTTTAACAAACATACCTCAATGTTGTTAAACGGGTCACCCTTGTTAAGTCTCAAAACAATGAATAATCCACCGGCACCCCTGCATAAGTTGATCAAATTTGATATGATTCAATTAATCCATTATAAATAAAAACATAATGCAGAATGAAACCACAAATTCAAAGAGAACACAATAAAATAAAATAGTCAAATTTACCTTCAATTTTTGCCACTGGATAAACATTACGGAGATACTCCAGTGGCAGCTTGAGAAACTGAATCAACAGTGCCTTCAGCTTCCAGGAATCGACTCAGATGCTTATCCTCCAAATGCTCCTGTCAAAATTGCATAATTTTGCAACAATAGAACTTACAACATTTAACAAACAATAGCTAGTCAAATAAAGATTTAGAAATGAAGAAGTACAAAATAGAACATACAGACAGGCAAGCTCTATATTTTTGCCACTCAGCAACACATTCTTCTTTGTCCCACTGACCCTTGACAAACTTCTCCGAGTACCATCTGCTCACAATATTAAAACCCAATTTTTTTTTTTTTTTTAAGAAAAAAATTAAGCATTGATTATGATCGAGCCCAAAAACCGAAAGGTAAGTGAGAAAATTGAATGGATACCTGTTAAAGCAGTTGTGGTAAGCTGTTCGGAGATCTGCACATGGCGACGTTGAGGATCTTTTCTTTTCTCTCTTACCGATCCCCATCTCATTCCAATAAACTAATGTCTTGTAACCATCGAACGCTTAAACGGCTAGCAGGTGTAACTGATAAATGGATTTTGGCGGCGGCCAGGGCGGTCAACCGTCAAACAACTTTAGTTGGCGGTGAAAACGGAACACTCTCTCATCGAATGTTCATATATTAGGATCTTCTCAAATTATAAATTTAATTTAAATAAAAAAAATTATAATTTGATATGAAAATTATTTATTTAAAATACAAAACTTATTAATTAAAATTTTATATAAAAACTCTTATAAAATTTTAATAAAATAAAATAATATATAACATAGATATGACTAGAGAGAATCTTCTTGGGGCTAATTATACATTAAAAAATTAAAAAAAAAATTAAAACAGTTGCTTATTTGTAGTTACTATGAGCAATTATGAATAAGGTAGTTCTTTTGGTTTGGTTCTTTTTTAAAAAAAAAAAATTAAAAAATTAACCAAATCCAACCAATAAAATATTTAGATTGGTTGACTGATTTTTGAGTTAAATTAAAAATTAAAAATTTATATATATTATACATATTTATATTTACATGAATTAAATAAATTAATATTTATAATATTTTAAAAATAATTTTTATTTTAAAATTTCTTAATTGTTATTAAATTCTATTAAAATTGATAAATATTATTCTCCAATTAAAGTAAAAATTTTTTTGAATAAATAATATTTTATAATCAAAGTCAAACTTTATTTATTTTTTATTTTTTTAAAGTTATAATTCTTCAAGCAAATTTATCTTAATTATAATCCTTTCCCAAATGAATGTCTTAAAGAAGGTTATATTTATACACATCTAATAAAAGTTTCAAATGTGGATGGTCAATTTGCTATAATTATTTATTTATCTTTTATCCCTATTATTAAACAAACCAGCTTTCACCTTCTATACTATCTTAATATTTCACATTATATTCTAATTGCATAGATTATTTACTTTTTTTTTAAAAAAAAATTATTTTTATTTAGTTGTAAAATATTATTCACTATACCAATAACAGATGCTTATGCAAAAATAAGAATAGCACAAGCATGATTAGATGGTTGGACTATACTATTTATTAGAAAATATCAGCATATAAAATTTTAACAAAAGATTTGCATCTCAAAAAGTTGAAATAATAAATTTAAGATAATTATATTCTTATAAAAATTAATTTTTTAAATTTAAATTTAAATTTGTGAAAACTCTAATACAAAACTTTTGTGTAAAAGTCGATTTTGATAGAACACGTGTGAAAAAATTGTAATGAATGAACATATCATACTATGCATGCGTGCACACATATATAGGGTTAAAATCAAGAGTCGTTTATTTTTTTTTAATACAATTATTTATACTAATTATATGATATTTAATTAATCAAAATTAAATGGTTAATATGAGATTTTATATGTGGATTAATTAAGTATTAATTGTATATATTAAATTTAATTTTAATTATTAATAATTTATTAATTATAAATTTAATATAAAAATTTATTTAAAATTAAACAAATTTTGATCCTATCGCATATGTATACGTGTGGTTCAAATAAAATTTTAAATTTAATCTAATTTCTAAAATACATAAATGAGCAAGTTTCTAATGTTACCATACAATTTGAACTCTTATTAATTAATTAATTAGTTATGTTAGCAGCTCCAAAGTAAAGATTTTATTATGCTTTTATGATGAGAATGAAGGAAAAAGAAATAAAGCGAGCATCATTTCTCTTAGTGGAGGGAATTAACGCTTTTACCGTTTGAATTTAAACAACTAAGCATGCATCCTTATTGCTCAGATAATGGGAGGTTTTTAAACAAATAAAATGGCAGATATAATAAAGATTTATTAACTCAAAGAAAAATAATAATATAATATAAATCCAGTTTAATTGAAAAAAAAAATTGAACTTCAAAATTTTTATATTAATTTATTTTTTAAAAAGTTATTATTAAATTATTTAGTACCTTATAATTTTAAATAATAAAATAATATCAATATATAATATGACTGAAAACCAGATAATATTTATAATGAGTAGTAGAAAAAGTGGCAAAGGCATCGAGTCCCCAACTTTCTCGTAGGAATTATGCCCACTTCTTCCCATGGAGCCAACGACGATGACAAGAAATTTGGTTGAGGGCTTGCTCTGCCTCGCAACTCAAGTTTGGAATTTCCCTTTGTTTAAATAATGCAAATGGATTCTAGCTTAGCTTAACATATTCATTTTCAAAGAATTTATCCCGTCCCATGTAAATCTCTACTTTACTAGAAGTCAAAGATCAATTCTCTTTGTGACTTGTCAAACTCAAGAATATATATATATATATATATATATATATATTAAGTTTGTATATACATTTATGAATTTAATTACATTATATTTATGTATTGATATATTGAATAAAATAAGAGATATTTTTATAATACGATTATGGAATAAATATTATTAAAATTTATTAATTTAAAAATAAATAATAATAATAATAATAATAA
>CP135556.1:5208728-5253723 GCA_032402905.1 Khaya senegalensis | reverse complement strand
GTGTGGTTAGTCACATAGCTTGACCATTTTAAGTTGGTTATATTTCATAACTTTTTGACACTTGGTGTTGCAGGCTACATTCAAGATCACATTGGATGTACCATCTGAACTGGTTGCTCTTTCCAACATGCCAGTCATTGAGGAGAAAGTGGCTGGGCATCTGAAAACTATATCATATCAAGAATCACCAATTATGTCAACTTATTTGGTGGCAGTTGTTATTGGTTTATTTGATTATGTGGAAGATTACACATCTGATGGTGCAGTCATACTACTTGTCCACCATTCTTTTGGTAGAACATTTTTTTTTTTATATTTGTGTAGCTCACACACAGCTTTACATAGGGATCAAAGTTCAAGTATACTGTCAAGTTGGGAAGGCCAATCAAGGAAAATTTGCACTCAATGTAGCTGTTAAAACTCGACTTATACAAAGAGTACGTTCTACCATCATTTTATCTATCCATGTGTTAATGATCAGTCACTTCCTTCATGATTCAAGCTGATAAATAAACCTGATGGATTCCATTGATAATAAGTTCTGATTTCACCATTTGTCTTCCTCAGGTGCTTGGAGTTTGTTATCTGTCATTTCATATCAAATTAACCATGCTAAGTTTTACAGATACTTTGCTGTGGCATACTCTCTTCCTAAATTGGATATGATTGCAATTCCTGATTTTGCTGCTGGGGCCATGGAGAATTTTGGGTTGGTCACCTATCGTGAAACTGCTCTGCTCTATGACGATCAACATTCAGCTGCTTCTAACAAGCAGAGAGTAATGTGAATCTCCTCGGTGCTGGTCTAATTGTCTGGTTCCATTTTGGCTAGTGCAATGATAAAGCAATTGATTGGACCATACTCCTAAATATATTTATTATTTAATTGGTTTATTTCAATTCTGTGAAGGTTGCAATTGTAGTAGCTCATGAATTAGCTCACCAGTGGTTTGGCAATCTTGTAACGATGGAATGGTGGACACATTTGTGGTTGAATGAGGGTTTTGCAACATGGGTAAATTCCTTCATTTTATGTCTACTTGTTGCACTTGTTACAAACATGAGAGAGTAAATTGAATGTTTTAATGAGTTCAGGTGAGCTACTTAGCAACTGACAGCTTGTTTCCAGAATGGAAAATATGGATTCAGTTTCTTAATGAAACAACTGAGGGTCTCAGGTTGGATGGGCTCTCTGAATCCCACCCAATTGAGGTAAATGGTCATGAATTTTTTTTTTTTTTCTCATTCCGGTATATTTCATCTGTTGCATACTGTTTGTTTCCAGGTTGAGGTAAATCATGCTGGTGAGATTGATGAAATATTTGATGCAATAAGCTAAAAAAAAGGTGCATTTGTAATCAGGATGCTGCACAGCTATCTTGGTGCTGAATGCTTTCAGGTTGGTCCCTTGGTTTCGGTGCTTTTAGTTTCTTGTAGAAGTCAATGAATCTTCTTTATCATAAAGAGACCTTGTATATATATTTTTTTAAAAATTTGCATCCATTTTTTCTTGTTTCTTGTTAGTCACAGTAAAAGAGTGCATTAAGTTTTATTGATCCCATTGGATAATAATCCTATTATGACTTGTGAACTGGGAGTTATCTTTTGAGGAAATAATTAGAATTTGGTATTAACATATGTTGTTTGTATATTGAGAGAAGGTGTAGGCACATCACTTGTTATAAGGGCCATTAAACAAATGAATGCCATTAACAAGATTTTATAAAATTGAAAAGCACATCTGTTTTAACTGTGGTGATTTGACAGAATTAACTTCATAAAGAAAATTTTCAGTCTCATTCATAGCTGAAAAGTTCAAAAATAGATGTTATAATTTGTGCTCTCCTCCTTGCATCGCTTTGCTAATAAATTGTGTGCTACATTTCTGGGAATTAAATGTTCTCAGAATGGTAGCTTCCTTTGTTGGAATCCATGAGTCATCAAAAGAGGGAGTAGCTTCCTTTAATTTTCTGCTGTCCAATTTATATCTGCTCATTTGATAAAGGTTTTTGAAGTAATATTTCTATTAATCTTTCTTTCCTTGCATTTTGAACTCTAATTGTCTTTATTGAATTTCTCTTACTGTTAGTTTGCTTAATCTAATTTTATGTGCCTCATTCTGCAATCAGCAATCACTTGCTTCATATATAAAAAAACATGCCTGCTTAAATGCAAAGACTGAAGACTTATGGGCTGCCCTTGAGGAAGAATCCGGGGAACCAGTGAACGAGCTAATGAATTCATGGACGAAGCAAAAAGGTTATCCGGTCATATCTGTAAAAGCAAAGAACAGAAATTGGAATTTGAACAGGTTTTATTATGTTTGATTTCTTTCACCCATTTTTGGTTTTCAATTACAAGTGTAAACTGGCATCTCTTATTTCATATGAATAGCCAACTCTGTTGTTGTATGTGCGTTCCATTGTCATGATACCCTAAAATTTGCAGTGCTTTAACGAGTAAATGTGATGAATGACAGTCACAATTTGTGCAAAGTGGTTCTCCTGGTGACGGACAATGGATTGTTCCAATAACTTTGTGCTGTGGCTCATATGATGTGTGCAAAAATTTCCTATTGCAATATAAGTCCGGATCTTTTAATATCAAGGAGTTTCTGGGTTGTTCAATTTCCAAAGAAGGTGATAGTGCAACTTGCGGGTGGATAAAACTGAATGTCAATCAGGCTGGTTTCTACAGGGTGAAATACGACTAGGATCTTGCAGCTAGGCTCAGATTTGCAATTGAGAAGAAACACTTATTGGAAACTGATAGATATGGTAGTTTCTTTAATCCTTCTTTCTCCAATTTATTTATTGGATCGTAAAGGAGAAAATTTAACAACATTTCATCATTTCATTAACAGGCATTTTGGATGATTCATTTGCCCTCTGTATGGCTTGCCAGCAGTCTTTGACATCTTTGCTTACCTTGATGGGTTCTTTTAGGGAGGAAACTAATTATACCTTGTTATCTCACTTGATTAGTGTAATTTCCACTTCCATATTGAGTTTAATTTCTAGTCAGTCATGACCTTGGTTCTGATTGTGGCTTTTATGCTTTTCATAGATAAGCTATGATGTTGTGAGGATTGTGGCTGATGCAAGACCTGAATTACTGGACTACATTAAACACTATTTCATCTGCCTCTTTCAGAGTTCTGCTGAGTAAGTTATCAATATATAACTTTATGAATTTTGTAGCTATGAGTTGCTTGTCTTCTGCTGCTTTTTAAACATTGATTGGTCTCTTGTATTCAGCTATGAGACAATTGATTGGAAGAACCCAGCTAGTTAAATTAGAAGTCACTTTGAGATGCTTGAGTGAATTAGGGTTGGTATGGAATTTTCAAGTAGATCTTATAGTGCTAGAGCTTTTATAAATACAGTTTTTACAAAATAATGTTGCCAATCATGTCTTTAGCAGAAATTTTTGTAATTACCTTAACATATAAGATTTTTAAAATTACGTTATGGTAGAATGAAGCAAAATCCCTAAAATAAAAGAGGGTAGTTTAGACAATTTAACCTTTTGAAGAAGCTCTCTAAGAATCTCCCAAAATTTGAGCTTCCCCTTGTTCATGTAAAACAGTTTTGTAAATCCTCCGTAAGCCCTTCTATCGTTCAGTCATACAACACAAAAAATGTTGAAAAGAGTTTTTGGCACTAAAAAATCTCTTTTGGCTAGTTGAGCAGCAAAACAAATGACCACTTTGTTATATTGCAAGTTGCTGTATTTGTTAAACAAAATATCTACTTTCCACTTTGCATGAATTTATTAATAGCCAACACACAAGCAGGTGCACTCTTGTCCATGAATACAAGAACTTTCAAGTGTGAGTGTGTGCATATTGTGACAATCCAGACTGACAATCTTTGTGCAGAGAAAATGATAAGAGATGAAAAATTATGAATTTTAAAGCTTTGGTTCTAAAACTCTAAAGAGTTTAACAAATTTTGTATCTTTTAGCAAATCTAGTTTTATAGAGGTTTATTGGTTCTAATCTTTAAATTACCAGGGTGCACAAAAATGACTCTCTGAGTGATAAGAAAAGAAAGAAAGTATTTAATTGGAAGAAAGTACAGAGATGTGGAAAAACTTTCCACTGAGCATAGCTCAACTGTCAAAACTAAAAAAAGAAACAAAGCATCTTACTACAGTCAGCAATTCTGATTAATAGAATGACAAAACCTACAATCCCTTACAAAGTGAAGCCCACATAGACCCTTGTAGCTGTGCCCAGTTCATAATCAGAATCTTTGTCTCTCAAATCTTCAACAATCTTTCAAAATATTTGAAACTTACAAAATTCCTTCAGAATATATGTGAGGTTGTTCCAAAAATAACATAAGAGGGCTATGGTGGATAAACGCTTGGAAAGATTTTCAGAATTTTTCTTGGTACAATAAGTTGTCTGTCGTTGAATCTTGACAAAAGTAGAAAATAATGCCTAAGTTATTTGTTCATAGATGAAGTTGAAGATATCATACTGGAGAGAGAAGAGGACAAGCATGTTGCATTCTAATATATCTTTTTGTCATGATACTTTTTAAATGTCTTGTCATATTGTTCATTTCTGAATTTAGATTTTTACCCTCAGAGATAGAATATTGATGTCTTCCTTATGTTACAAAAATTGTGGAGAGCAAACATTCTTGTTTCTTTGAACGTATTTATTCTTATACAGAGTGGTGGGACTGCATTTCAAACATTTTTTTTTTTACTTTGATGCTTAATTGCCATCAATATTCTATATATTGATTTTCACTTGCAAATATGGAAACCTGCTTTTTGTTCTGCTTTGTGTTTATAATTTGATCATTCCTTCTCAGAAAGCTTGGTTGGGACTCTAACCAAGGTGAAAGTCATCTGGATGCAATGTTGAGAGGAGAAGTTTGGACTGCCCTAGCTTTGCTTGGACATGATGAGACTCTAAATGAAGCATGCCAACACTTCAATGCATTCTTAGCTGACAGAACTACTCCACTACTCCCTCCTGACACAAGAATGGTTGTTGAATGTTATTTTTATTGAAATACTGGTATCCTCCAAATTTAAAATCCCTATTGATTTAGACCAAGCTTTGCAGGCAGCATATGTTGCAGTAATGCAGAAAGTCAGCCCATCAGACAGATCAGGCTATGAATCCCTTCTAAGAGTTTATAGGGAGACCGATCTAAGCAGGAGAAAATACGAATTTTAGGTATTGAAATACCACTTCTATAAGCAATTTTAGGTATTTTGTAGGTTCACTAGCATCTTGTCGGGATGTCATTATTGTTCATGAAGTACATGACTTTCTGTTGACGTCTGGGGTAATCTAGTTTTTATATATCTTTTTTATTGAGCAGGTTAAGAGTTAGATGAAGTCCAAGTATTTACTTGAAGTTCAGTAATAGTGACTTTGTTTGCCATTTGATCTAGGTTCGCAGCCAAAATGTTTTCCATGGACTTGCTGTTAGTAGCGAAGGACGTGAAACGGCTTGGAAGTGGCTGAAGGTAATAATACTGATTAAGTAGTAGTCCTATAAGTATTATGTAGGAAAAGATGTTTTAATAGTCACGGTAAATTGACTGAAAATATTTTTCAGCAGTCAGCACCTAGGATGCGGTTGTGAATTTTCCACGTTGGGAATTGCAGTGCATGACATGCTATGTTCATGATAAGAAAGAAAAACAGAGATAAAAGCATGAACTTCTTGATAAATCAATCAAAGAGAGGGAAGAGGAGAGAGATGAGAAAGAAAAGCCGATACTAAAGTAAAGAGGCGTGTGCATTATTTGCATGTGAAATCTGGTGGGAGGGTTAGAAAGCTTTTGGTAATTTATGAACTGAAAGTATAATGTTCTTGGATCTGTATCCTTATGCAACTAAACTTTAGCAAATTGATAATCTGAATTTTAGAGGATGCAAATCTTATTATAATTGGCAATTGATTGTGAGAAATTAAGTTGGGTTCTTGCACAAGTAATTGCTTTAAGAAATCAGTATACCCAGCCATACTTCAGAAGTTTTGAGAAGATAATGTCATTGTAGAATAGCAAGGGAAACTAAGTAGTTTGTGTTTTATGATGGACGGACTTCAACTAGAGCCCAGAATTTTAAATATAATAATTGCAAATAAGAAAGCAATAGTTATTGTTACTTTAAGGATAAAAGTGGCCAAGTTTAGGAGTAAAAGGAAGTCAACCTCAACTTAGCCCGAACCTGCCCAGTGGAAGAATTTATGACTGAGAAACTAATCCAAAATGGTACCTAAACTTGGAAGTTTACAATTCAATGTGATTATTTATGGCAGCACTTGGCCCACGACAGATTTTACTGTTGTTACATTCTCCTTGTACATTGATATAATACAATTTGTTCTTTTCCTTTGGAACACAGGATAACTGGTATTACATCTCAGAAACCTGGGGTTCTGGATTTCTCATAACACGCATTATCCGCGCAATTGTCTCACTGGTTTGTTTCCTTACCGCCTCAATTTCCTACTAGATTTCCTTTGTTCTCTGTTTTCAAATTTTAGTTTAGTTTTTCAAGATGTCAATATACTCTTGTATATAGGAAATCATGTTTGATGTTTTTCATCTCTCCAACTCTTTGTTTCCTGCTACCTCTCCTGCAGTTTGCTTCATTTGAGAAAGCTGCCGAAGTGGAGGAGTTCTTTTCTAGCCGGGCTAAGCCTTCAATTGCCAGAACCTTGAAGCAAAGCATTGAAACGGTCCACATTAATGCCAAATGGGTTCAGGCTGTTCAGAATGAGGAGCACCTTGCTGAGGCTGTGCAGAAAACAGGAATTAACAATCATCAATATCTGGAGTTATTTCAGTGCAACGGTCGTAGCTCTCTCGCATGGTGTCGTTCTGCGCTGGTATTTACTTTACCTTTTTGTCTTGGTTTAATTTTTGGATTGCTTTCCGTATGGTTGGCCAAGACATGAAACATTCACATTTTTAGGAGTGTTTGAAATTCAATCGCATCCCATTTGTTATCATGCTTCTAATTTGAAGGTCCGGTGGTTGAAATATAAAATATACATTATTTGTCATAAAAAATATTAATAATTTCTCACTTTTACATGTATTTGATGTCTATTTCATTTCACAATAAATGTCATTTTAGAATTACATGGTCTTAAATATTATAATAGAGAAATTTTTAAAATTAATTATTTTTGTTATTTGATTTATTAAACTAATTTCTTTCAAAATTTATTAATTAAATGAGTAAAAAATGACATATGTGAACAAAAATACCCTTATAGTCAAAACGTAAACTTTCATCCCCCAGTCCATGTATATCAATTTTAGAGCTCTCTTAAATTTGTCAATTCATTATAAGCACCATTATGGTGGAAACAAGAATATAAAGAAGGAAGTAACTCACAGAGCAAGTTAAAACGGAATCATAACCAATACCATTCGAGAGATGATGTACTAAAAAAAGAGGATAAGATTCTTTTAATTCATATTATGTTCATTCACATGAGAATGAAGATCAAAGCTAACCCAAAACAAACATCTTGTTCATAAATCAACTGATACAGAAAAGCAAAGATTATGTTGAACAATTCACATGACTTGGGCCCCCTATGTGATTTGACAAAATACCCTTCGTAATTTTATTAATCATAGCCAGAAGAATATGATTGACTTCCCTGCTAGTGAAGGATGATTATATGCGTAAAGGTGAAGTTAAATGAAGTTTTGTTATAATAATACTATTTTTGAATGGAAGTCAAAGTGGAGTGAAGTGGGTAATATAGAAATTGACTTGGGAATTTCAATTGAAACTTTACTTGAGAGTGTAATAAAAAAGGAAGGGTCGGGTTAGTGATAATCGCATGTTAAGAATCCAAAGGCAGGCTTTTGACGTACGACATGTCATTTTCAACCCTATGTCACGGGAAAGGATGGATTATGTTCCCGTTCCTTCCACTTCCGCACAACTAACCACAAACAACTTGATCATCTTGTTCCGGTATCGTGAATTCTCGACTTTTTTGTCGTGTCTTTTGTGAAGGAGTAGCAAATTTTAATACCATTCCCTATGGAATAATTGGGCATAAGTCATATGGAATCATACCATTAATGCGTTTTGTCATAAAACCTATTAACATTAAAGAAGGGATACAATGATTATTAATATTTAAAAAATGTTAAACTAAAGGGTGTTTTATGTGATCTCTTGTTGCTGCATTGAAACAACCGTATCTTATGTCATGTTTTGCTATAGATTCAGTACATTATTAACTTATATAATGTCATGCTATACTTAACAAATATACGTATAATATTACGTTATGTTTATGCAAACTCAACCTATTTAACAACATGTTTATTTAACCTCGTTTATGCATATAAAAAAAGAACCCAATATGCTACTTAATCACACTATTCTCTTGCATAAAATTCAATTTATGTAGATTTGAATGGTAAGATAAACTTAAAAAAAAAACCATGTAAAGTAACAGTTGTAAATTTTATATATATATATATATATATATATATATATTTATGAAAATGGATACTCATAATAATACCTCGTTGCAGCATAATCAAACCCTCAAAACATAATCAATTACTCCAAACTCTTCAATGTGAACTTTTATAAAAAAGAATCAAAACATTTTCCTATTTATTTCTAAGAAAGGAATAGAAATCATCACAAATATTGACTGCTGGGTTGAGTGAAATAAGAATCAAATTACCAAACTCTTAATGTTTAATTATTTTTGAGCTAGGGCTTGGTAGAGCTGAGGAGTATGATAGTCAGGTCAAAAATCTAGCCAGTTCATATGACAAGTGTCTACCTAATTTACACGAACATTTTCAGGATAACAAAATATGACAAAGACTTCAGTCTTAAATAATTCAGATTTGAGGTTAGTATCATGAATTATCCCAATTTGGGTTTAGATAAAGTCCAAGGGCTGACCAACCCTAACATTTTATTGAGAGTAAATGCTTTTTTCTTGTTTTTTAATGTTTTGCCCTTAAAATTGATGAAGTTCTGAGAAATAAATAAAATGTCTTCTCTCCAAATATAGAAGAACATATCCTATCCACCAAATTAGAGACAAATGTATGCACTGGGCCTCAATGGCACATATTTAAACCCCCCATCCCCAGTACATATCTAACTACAACCTAATGTATGTTGGCAGTGTAATATATTTCAAAAATAAATAAATAAAGTGTCTTAAACTATACTCATTTTGCCCCTTTCAAAATTGCTGGTCTTGGTTGATTTTAAAGTGAAATCAAATAACTGCTTGGGACCATGCAAATAACATTAGCTATGTGTAAACACTACTCAAAGATCACAAATAACAAAAGCAAAAGCTCTTTTTGTAGAAACTTGAAGAACACAAATTCCACCACAGAAATTATAATACGTGGCTATCATAATTTTTGGCACATCAAGATTGAATTTTTGGACAACATATATTTTTCGGGCTTTCGGGAAGAGTGTCATCCCTCAAATATTTTTCTCAGCTAATTTTCAATATTCTTTCCCACAAAAGCTTAACTAAACACACAACATTGGAAGAACAATATTTGTTTCCAAAGCCACTAGTTTTGATTGCTTTTTAGTCAAATTAAAATTAAGCCAGAAACTGCCACTAGAGAAGGCATTTTTTTATGTAGCCAACCTGGGCAGCCAGGGCATGAGTTGCGCAGATCTGCTCTAGATTTCTAATACATAGCAGAAAGCTTTTTCAGCTAAAAATGTTTCAATC
Organism: Khaya senegalensis; assembly: GCA_032402905.1. Taxonomy (NCBI): domain Eukaryota; kingdom Viridiplantae; phylum Streptophyta; class Magnoliopsida; order Sapindales; family Meliaceae; genus Khaya; species Khaya senegalensis. The sequence goes on along the minus strand of CP135556.1, from coordinate 5,243,983 downwards.
CTATTAGTTAGCCCACTACTGGGCTTCCCAAGAGTGAGTTTCTCAACTCAAATACTGCTGTACATATTGCCTGGTTCCACAAGTAGAAAGGTCGCCAACACACAAGAAATGCAGATTTGGAGGAGCACCCAAGTGAAAAATATAACTAGGCATATCCAAATATCCACACAACACGTTGGCCATTTTGTTACATTACGGTAACATGGGATCACCTGATGATGCAAGCATCTGTAATTCTGTTTCCTCAGCTGTTTGTTTATTGGTATTTTCTTCCCCAGGATCACCTGCACATATTACAAGGCCAGGTTCAGTTAAAAATACAAGAAACTGAGTAGTTGTAAAAGGATTATCTAAGACTTAAAACACAGAGAAAGGGAAAAGATGATAAAGTCAGATCCACTACTTAATATAGAATCAACTGATGGTTGCTTTGCTGACATGGTTCTTTTGAAATCTGCAAGTATTAAAATGGTTAAAGAAAGGAGTTAAAATTTTTCCCCATAAAACATCAGCAGAAGCAATTCAAAATTTGCATGAGTATTAATATCCTTCGTAGGAAACAAATCATGCTCACATGTTTATTTATTAAAATGAGACTACCAAATTTCAACAACCAACATCATTTTTTATTTTATCTTCAAATGGTTAATCCACCATGCGACTACATTCCAAAATCTGAGTGTCTATACTTGATTCCATGTGGTAGCATGGTTTCGAAATCCATTCCATAATTACAAAACTATTCAGGCTGAACAGGATGTATTTGGTTTTGATTTGGATTCTTGTATTGCAAGTTCCCAATCCTTGTATACCATTATAATCAATGCTGCGGACTGTCTTGTGGTTTTCAGCATCAAACTCATCATCCCTTCAAAGGCTTTTGCAAATGTTTGTGACTTGCCCAATCTAGCAACCCTTCTCATGAGCTTTGCTTTTCATAATTGGATAAATTATCATAGGATTGGCCCCATGTCCTAGTTTCACACTTAGAGTTAGGCCACAATGGTCCAATCTAAGTTCTTAATAATCTGTTTGAAGCCATCGATAAGGCTGCTAAATTTCACACAGGTTCTCAGATTTACTACACTGTAAGAATCAAAATCAGTAACCAACAGCCAAATCTTCTCCACAACCATTAAACCATCTCCTCCATCCCTTGTTCAAAAGTAAATAAATAGACTAGGACCTACTATGCCTACCTGAAAAGGTAACAGATTCAGTTCTGTGTAACAGCAAATAATCCAACCAAATCTAGAAGTCTACACTGAATTATTGATTTACAAGAAAAATATCCCAGCTTGTTAACAACATTCGTGTTCCACATCAACTTAATATTGACATTACATTTGTTTATAAAATGACCTCCAAAGTTCCAACCTTAACCTCATTTCATCTCACCCATACGTATAATATAATTTCATGTCTAATCATTTGCCACTAAACAAAAAACCAGCATCTGTTTCCTCAAACATTTGTCAGTAAAACATAAAACCAGAATCTGTTTCTTGAAAAAGGAAAAAATGAAAAGCAAAAGACACACACGTGAACAAACACACACACAAAAGAAAAGAAAAGAAATATAATACCAACATAGCTCCACAGGAATAGTATTTACATGCTGAACAAATGAAAAACAAGATACTGAATATAGAAAAGATCTTTTAAAAAAATCAACTACTTATTAATAGATTCCTTACCAAAGGGAAGATGTAGCCCTTTGACAGCATCAAAATTCTTGTACGTATAGCCAACAAAACTTAAATCTTTGGGAGTTAGCAACATCTGCATTAATAGGAGAGAAAACATTGTGTTACTGTAGTTTTAAGAATAATAGATGTCTTAAAATGGTAGGGTTTGTAGCAACAGCAGAAAGAATATGCAACATAAGAAATCTATAGAATGAGAATGAAAAAATTGCCCAAAGACAAAAAAAAAGTTCATAAGAACAATTTTCTTAGGCATAGTGTAATTTCTCTTAATTTTAACAAGGAACGGAAGGCAGGAACAGAAAGCCGTTGTACACCTGAAAAACACATTACTAGTGAAGCAGGCACTGCCTCAGCAATCAACCAATTCTTACCCACTTATGCACACTGTACTACACACTAAATGTATAGTTGGAATGATAGCTGTTTACTGAAGATGATAATGGTAAATTGCAAATAGCATATAGCAAATCATTGTATTACAAGGGTTTATGAACAGCATGAATAATTACAAACCTTCCGTGAGGGTCCTGAACTTGTTCTTCCAGATGCTGGAGGATCCAACTGAAGAACATTCAAAAAAGTCAATTCAAGAAAAGGGAAATTTGTAAAGGCACCATAACAAACACAATTATAATGAAGAAAGCAACTGGAAATGAGAAGACAAAAACAAATAGAACTAGCCCAACATGGTGTGTAAGTTTAATGGACATTCATTTGCTAAATTGATACAGAGCATTTTCAGAGAGAACTGACTTGAATATCCAAATGAGCATTTTTCACTCTATGCTAAAGGGAAAGACTTGTCCACATTTGATATACCAATATCAACGTATAAAATTATAAATATTGTATGGAGGATAAAAATTCCTAAAAAAATTAGAAGCATCAAAAGATTAGAAACGACCAAAAGATCTTCAAATGATAATTTAAAATTAATATGGAAAGCCAAAGATGAAAATAAAATATTTGTAGTTTTCAGAAAAAGTAAAATTACTTGTTCATAGGACCACCGAAAATCAGAAATTATAGTACAATCATTGACTTTTTCATAGTAGTTGAGAAATTCGTTAATTGATTTTATCATGTATAATAGAAAATAAACATTGAAATCTAACATGCTGCCGATTGGGACAACTGCTAGATTCAGTCTTAGACCAGTATTTAACTTGCTTCTGCTCATTCTATTTTAGATTAAAGCAGTTAATGCTGGTAGTCTATGCCTTTTGTCAATATTACATCTTCACGAACCTCTTTGTATTCCCATGACAAACATACAAAAGCATGTCAAATAGAAGTGCAAAACAAAAGTAAGTATGACACCCAAAATATAAATAGTGGTTAGAACGGCAAGAATAGTGAGAAGGGAAGAGTTCATAAATTACTTCATCGAACTTCATAAAATTCTGGGTATCTAGCTCCCCGTTGACTTCTGGTTTGAATGCTGCCTCCATTTCATAGAGTTTATCCCAGGCAACATCCATGAACCAAGGATGAGCCTGATGCAAATGATTTTGGCAGAATCAGAAAACAAAGATAATTGACAGAAGAAAGTAACACTTCAAGAATTCAAACCCTTACTTTAATTTGGTGCGACCCTCCAGTGCCTAGCCTATGTTCAACATCACATAGCAACCTATAGATCAGATCCCTTGCTTCAAGTGACAACCTTGAATCTTCGGGAAATTTTAGGTGATTTCTCCAATGCACAATCTGACAGTAAAACAGTTTCAGGAAAAAAGGCTTCTCCATTGAACTCATAGTATCAAATGAAAGTAAAAGATAAGGAAAACAGAAAAGAACAAGATAAAAACAAAGACTGAACAGCGAGAAAGCTAATTTTAAAGCAATTTGGACAGTGAAAAGACTTTGTTGTAGTTGCTCCACCAATCGCCAGATAACTAACTAGTAGCAAATAGAAAAGTGACCTAAACTTGAAATGCTGAGAGAACACTGTCAAATTCAGACCACATGAGTGGCTGACAAAAGTACACAGCTTCATATTTGAATCACTGAAGGTAATTGCATATATCTCTCATGATCAAAAACTTGACAAATACATAGTAGCCAATACATCTTCAGTTTCACCAAATTATTCCTATTTTAAGAAACTGTTACTAGTTTGGTCTCTTTGTAGCTGCCATTTCATTTTCTTTTGCAAGTATGAGTCAGGAAATACAAGGCACAAGCTCCTAAGCTAATAAAACATAAATAAATAAATAAATTGGAGCCAGAATAAAACCTGCTCTTAACTTTTTCTTGTTTTTAACTTCTCATTAACTTTTTTTAGTGGAATTCAAAATGGAAAAAAAAATCAGTATCATAGACTAACTAAAAAGTAGACTATATTTTGAACTCATGGAAAGTAATATTTAACATGGAAAGGGAAAAATGAGTAAATAAATAAAGAGAAAAAAGTTACAGAGAGAGAGAGAGAGAGGACGGGGGGTGGGCGCCGGGGGTGGGGGGATATCAGAGATCTATCAGATATGAGACTAAGATACTAATAGAAACATAATATATGTTACCTTTCTACATGTTGTTATTGGGTCATCTGAGTAAAACGGAGGATATCCAACAAGCATTTCATACATTATTGCTCCTAGTGACCACCTGGATAAAATTCCAAAGGAAAAAAAGCATAGCTGGACATTACTTTAGATGCAGAATGAGAACTGCACAGAAATTTATGTGTTTTTGTGAAAAATTTATTATAATGGTTTGCATCCACAAAGTTTCAACAAGATGACAATCTAAAGTTGGAATTCACAATTTACAGAAAAAGGCAATTCCAAGCACTAAACACGGGGAAGCTACCAACAACAGGAGATATGAGTGTAGACCTCAAAAAAACTGCAAGTGAAACCTAATACAAGTGATATCATTCTAAGGAAAAGGCCTAGTATGTATGTATCTCCAAATTGGAGTGTCATTTGCAGAAAAAGATGGGAGGCTATTTTGTATATTTAGGACAAAGGAAGTTTTGGGCTTCCATTACTCAGTTTAAGGATGTCTGTTTTTTTATTCTTCACAACTGGGAAGCAGCATTAGCCAAATAGGACAGAGACTCTTGGTGTTTTTATAGTTTTTGCAGAGCTTTTTGTGTTAACACTCTGAGTAAAGCTATACCCTGCATAGTCTTTGTTCCCTCTGAGGCTCTTGGACAATTTGTCCCTTTTGTGTGGACATCTTGATCCCTCTGTACATATTTTGGACGGTAATACATCTTTCTTTCTTTTTTTTTTTGCCCTTTCATTTTAATTATTTAAAAAATATATACATCAGAACTGTGAAGAAAGAAGAGAATTAATGTGTAAAATATAAACTAACCAGTCACATTCCATGCCATATCCTTTCTTCAGTAATACCTCAGGAGCAATGTAGTCCGGTGTTCCCACAGTTGAAAATGCCTTGAAATCAAATGATAAAAAACCAATAGCAATTACTTTCAAAAAAAGGAAGAAAGAAATTGGTTTCTGAACGACTACAGTTCTATCATTAATGAAGTGCAATGGTTGCAAAAATGACCAAAATCCAGTACACTTGACAAATAAAGTGCAAATAATGCCAGAAATTGGTGTCTCTCTGAACATTTAGAATTCTAGTTTGGAAACAGAGACATTATTTATCAATCCCTAAGTAAGGGAATGGAGGTTAAAATCTTGGTATTGAGAAAGAAAACTCTTGCAAAGTTCAAAAAACATGCAGTGAAGGGTAAATGCTTGATGATATGAACAATGAAAGACCAGAAGGAGTGAAATTTATTTTAAGGTTTTCATTTCAAGTTTCAGTAACAAAAAGATTAGACTCAATTTGAAATGAAACCCTAGAACCTAATACAAATATCAAAATTTTTAGTATTTGTGTAAAGAAAACCCATTTGGATAATATTCTGAAACACTCAGAATGTCAGAATTGAACCAAATTGATCTCAATTAAACCACTAATGCAGTTCAATAATATCTATGACATTATTATTTCTTTTTTTTTTCCCATCAATTGATTATTTCAAAACACTTTGAGCCATTACCATATATGACCATTCTGATATAAACTGCAATGTACTTTGATAATTCATGCACTACAACAACATATCTGTATAAGTTGCATACCAGTTTCCTCCTGTTCATCTGCCAATGCTGAAGCTGTTCGTGGGCACTTTTCCAACTACTCTTACTATCCGTATCAGGAAAACATCCATCAATATCCATCCGTTCTGCCATATTTTCATCATCAATGGCCTTATTTTCGTGAATTGCATATAAAGTTGAACAATCAAGTGGCTTGCAAAGCCCAAAATCTGATAACTTCATGTGACCATTTTTGTCCAGAAGAAGGTTGTCAGGTTTAATATCTCTGTAAAGGAAGTGAATGTAAACCAATGAGACTGGACAAATACCCAATTTCCTTTTCAATGCTAATTAAAACAGTGTCAAGCAGAATTTAATTTAACATCATAAGTACAACAGCCCAAATATGAACCTGTGAATGTAGTTATGTTTGTGAATGGACTCAATCGCCAAGACACTCTGGGCAATGTAAAACCTAGCCACATTTTCAGTTAAGGTATCCTCCCTCATCAACAAAGTCATCATATCACCACCAGGCAGATATTCCATAATCAAATATAGGTACTCAGCATCCTGGAATGAGTAGTAGAGCTTCACTATACAATGGCTTGCAACTTCAGCCAGTAAGTTCCTCTCAGCTCTAACATGTTCCACCTGCGGAGGAGAAAGATATTCTATTAAAATAAATGAATAAGCATTGAACAAAGCAATATAAAAATGCAACTGGAAACAACATTATAGTAAAGGTGCATGGACAGCTTGTCTGTTACCATGTAAAATCATCCATTCTGTCACATGTAAATTAAATACATTCAATTTCTTGTTAAACAGTAAGGAAAAAGAAAAAAGAACATATTAAGGGTGAAACATATAAAAGCGTACAACAATCTTTAGAAATAAAGCAAGGAAAAATGATCATAGTAAGTTAGATATGCATAAATGGAGACCAAAATGTTCATAGAAGCTAAATAATAGCCTTTAAAAGGTCAACATATGGCACAAACGGCATATTAACAAGATCTAAAATCAGAATATAAATCCTCCCTGTCAAACAAAAGTTTCACACAAGGCATCAGCAGCCAAAGCACATAGCAGTTAGATCAAAAGATTTACAAACTATTCATGACAAGAAACAGAATATAACATCATGCTACATTTCTTGTAGTAGTAAGGTGAGATGTGTTGGAGCAGAAACCAATCAGAAGCATCCAATACATGTTCCAAAATTGCAGGAACTCAAAGTACTATTGGTTCATAACTGAATTAAGCCCCACCTTCCTTACAATACCAGTCACCTCCTACAGAAAAACAAACAGAGAGAGAGAGAGATTCAAAAAATGCTTCCTATTTATCCAACCCCCCAAGGAAAGGCTCCAAACATCTTATGAGTAGATAACCAACTCTAGATACTATCAAAGGATACCAAATGTTAGGAGGCTTGTGTTAAAATTAACTGAAGCATACAACAGATCGCAAAATTGTCTACAAATTCTACTTCTTCATAAAACAAACTACAGTTTACACAGTCAAAAATTATAGTAAGAATGAAATTTACAAAACTCACAGATTGCTCAATGGGACTCGGTTAGGCCTGATAATTGACCTTCATACATTTAATGTGTTCCCCCTCTATTAATGTAACAGAGTTCACTAGGGAAATCTTACCATCCAATCCGCAAGATACATCTACTAGATACCTTTGAATGCTTTATTTACTTTATAAAGCATTTTATTTATGGTATGAGTAGAAAGATCAATGTGATAACGAGGCATGAGTCTCAGTTCTAGATAGCAATAAGAACAGAGGGAGAAAAAGATGAATTTGGATAGTGTAACATATGGTCTGAGAAGTCCTATTTACAAACAGTGAGTGAAATAGAACTGCGGATCTGTTAACCAGTCAAATTTTAAGTTACAGTCATATTTCCCATACAAGCCCATGTAAGATCTGGAAAACACCCCACATCCTCTACTAATTCCCCAAAATCCCACAAGCATACTCCAAGTATAATCCAACAGCAGAATTGTAATCAACCCAAATGAGACTGTATAAAGCGACCACCAACAAAAGCACGTGTTTAAAATGCATGTGCCAGAACCAACCACTACACTTTTTGCCAGTCCTTACACAGTTTTCCACAAGGAGCTCATAGCCATTGAACAAGTTCATGTGTAATGAATTTGATACTGTAGTGCTAAAAACAGATCAACAGCCCAAACAAGATGTAACTTTTTAAACAGGAAACTCTACCACTAAATCTAAAATACTAACTGCAGCATATTTCTAATCTTAGTTACTACATTAGATATGCAACTTTAAACTTATGTGATGCAAATACCTGGTAACAAAAAAAGAAAAAAGGAAACCCAGGAGATCGTTTCTTAGATTAAGCATCACAGCTATGAATTTTATGAAGGGTAGTAGGTCTCATCTCACCTGTCCTCTCTTAAGCATTTCAGATTTCTTCAATTTCTTCATGGCATAGATGTTTCCAGATTTCTTCTCCCGACACAATCGAACCTAAAGTTTAAAAAAATCATCACCAAAATCACCAGATTGCCAATACATGGTTGAAACAATTTACATCAGAACCAAAGGAGTTTAAATTACTTCCAAAAAACAGTTAATCATCTAACCAGTGAAAACGATCAATTTTTCTAAGGTATTGCAACAGTAATAGGAAATCTCTAACCTCACCAAAGGCGCCCCTTCCAATAATAGTCAAAAGCTTAAAATCATCTACACAAATCTTGTGCCTCTTAAGCCTCATAAACTCTGTCTCTTTTCTCTCCAAATCTTTGATGAGGTTCATCTGCTCTTCTTTAGGCACATCTGAAGATGCTAACTTTCTTTCTAACACCCATCGTCTGCATTGGGGACAAATTAAGTTATTATTCCTGAAATAGTACTTTTTGAGTCAAAGGCTTGCACCACCCAAAAGAATTTTTGCCAAGAACACATCAATTTGAAGAAAGTAAATGTTATGATGAGTAAAGAAAAGATAACTGAATGTTTTAAGTATGATTTAAAAGCCCAAAGCATTCAAAATCCATCCTCTATCACCAACTCTTCAAGATTATTCCAGACAATGTGTGGTAAGTGCCCCTCCTTCACATGAGATCCCTCATTTAGAAGAAGCTCCAGATAAATAGAAATTTGAAAGTATTGACAAAAGTTTATGTCACCAATCATGGTGATCAACAGTTCTATTTGTATTATGGTATAAAAGTTATCAGCTATGCCACATGAAATCCTTATAAAGTCTGAATGCTTCCAAGCAAACAGATGCAACTAGAAACCAACATTAAATGAGAATAGACAAAATACAAGGTGGTATTGTAACCTGAGAAACAAATAAAAAAAAAAAATTGCATACTGCACAGAAAACAATCTCATGGTCATGATTCCAAACTAATTCAAACCAATCTAAATATCATAGATTGTGGGGTTCCCAGTCTCAGATTCAAAACAGAACACAACCTATTCAACAAGAAGACAACACTTCGCTTCCCTTCATTCTCTCGGTTTAAAGTATCACTACACTATTGGATACCCATATCACAATAGATAATTCACTCAGTCCTAATGAGTTAAAAATCAACAAAATTTCCTGTCAAGACTTTGATTTAAAATGGCCCACAGATTATGGGACTTTCATCATACTATAACTTGAGGTTGGAATTTCACCCTGTTCAAGGAGTAACTTTTCTCGAGAAAGCATAACAATCCGTAAGAAGAAGCCCACGAAACCCACTCTGAATGACACTTGAGGACCCTCTTACTTATCAAGACTATGTTTAGATCTTGTTATCAACATCTCAGAGTTGATTTCAGCCAAAATATATACATAGAACGTCCATGATCTGAGAACTTCATTACTAGAAACAAATCTTTCAATCATCTATACCATTGCCTCATTAAATTATTCTAGCTGAGAAATAATTACAGACAGATCAACTACTCCAAACAAAGAAAATAACACAATCAAAATCTGGCTAAGTCAAATTTAATGACCCCCAATCTGATTATTGCGAACAAAATCAACAAGAACAAGACAATGTAAGCACTTTGAACCTTACATCTTAAACCATGTCAATATTCCACAAATCAAACTAAAATAAAAGCCTCCAAACTTAGCCCGGTAGCTTAATCAATTTACCAGAATGCTACTATCTCGTCTTCCCCTAGGTTTCTGATTTCTCAAACACAACAAAAAGTTCATAAACAGTAAAACAAAACTTAGTCCAACAATTCAATTAGCTTCCTTTATTTTTTTTTTTCATTTTCTGAGCAACCAAACAGCCCAATAGTTGTTCAATCAGCTGAATCAATTTACCTCTCTTTACGCTCTTGAATATTCTTCATCTGAGCTCTGTAGTGATTCTCTATGAACTGTTTGGCTGCTGCCACTTTCTCCATCGTCAACTTTGACCCCAACACTTCCTCTTCTTCTCCTTCCTCCATTTTTACTCTGCTTTTCCCTCTCTCGCTCTGAATCTACTGAGAAGTATCTATTTATACGCCAAACACTCTGCAAGTTTTCCCATCTCAAGTGTTCTTATTAATTGCAACGACAAGGAGATGACGCCAGAGCCAGACTACCTCACATGTACTATATTCATTCCATCCCCTACTTTCACAACGCACACAAATGCGCACCCTCTCCACTGTCCGAGCGCCACGTGTTCTTTTTAACTTAATGTGTGGGTGTTTCACGTGTTTGGGAAGTAGAGGATCTGAGCTGTCAGTTTTAGTTTAACGATGGTTGTCAGCGGATGAGTGATGGATTCACGCGCTCTAACCAAAGCGTGAAATGTACTCATAGTTGTGTTGGCGAGGAGGAGGTGTCGCCATCGAGTCATGAACGATATTTCAACACATTTTAGTAAAGGTGGGGTCCACATGTTGGCCTTTGATTGGAATGTGTTGACACTCGCCTAGGATACGATGTGGATTTATTAATTCCCTGGTCAGTGATTAGGTGTCACTGCTCAAAGTGTGGGCTATATCTCTCTTCTCTGACACTCGCCCCAACATTTACTGTCGTTAATTCATAATTCTCACTGTCAATCTGAGTTGTGAATGCATGCATGCAGAGATACATACATACGAATACATTATACAACATACTACTAATCACTTATAATTTAAAAAAAATATTTATTAATAATAAATAAAAAAATTAAAAATAAATTTATTTTTAATTAATGTGATAAAAAAATTATAAAATTTATTTTAATTTTTTTATTTATTATTAATAAATAAATATTTTTATAATTAAATAATTTTTATATCTTATTTATATTAATATAATAAAATTACTTTATTTAATATATTTTTTTATTATTTTTAAGAAAGCACGCATAATATGTCAGTAAAGAAACAGTGAAATCTAGCGAATTCTAGTTGTGAACGGACAGGCCAACACTTTGCCAGATCCATATATTTTCCAGTGGTACACGTTGTACCAATACAGTACGAATCTGAACCCCTTACAACCTTGAGTGCTTACGTGGCGCGATGGAATTGGAAAGGATAAAAATATGGACGGAGCTTATTAATGTTCTACATGAATCGCAACATTAGACCGCAGTTTATTATAGATTGGAAAGTACTTTGGTATTAAAAGAAACTGACATACGCTTGCTGTAATCACTGTGATTGTATCCATTAACATGACTTTTATGTATTTATTTATTCAATTTAATTTAAAGAAAGTAAATAAATAAAAGACGTTACAGGGGGGGGAGACAGTTCGGCATGAGCACTTGAAACAACAGCTGTTAGATTTGGTGTATTTATAAGAAGACAAAATATGTAATATAAAATAATCTGGAACGACCATGAACACTTGAAACCAACGGTTCAAATTTGGTGTAGATCAAATAAAATTTAGTGTAATAATACAAAACTCCAAAGCTGTCCTAAAACGACAGCCTTTTATTGAAAGAATACATACATGCATGCATGCATGTTTCGAACTAACAAACACTTAAAAGAGTTTGGTCTACATTAAAATATGCAATTCAAACAAGCTTGAATTATGCACATGCATGCTTAAGGTTTACACTCTGTAAAGTTCTACCAAGTCAATATTATTTACAATAAGTCAATATTATTTATAGTAATATTAGTAATATAAATTTTTTATACCACGTGATTCTACAGTGTTATTTATTGCGTGTGTTATATAATTTATTTTTTTATTCTAATAAAAAAATATAATTTTACTTAAAAAAATATAAAGTATATATCGATAATATAAAATTAGCACATTATACTGTCAAAAATTTGCATCCATTTTTGGTGATATTAGATACATCATGGCAAATTCTTCAAAAAAAAAAATTATCTTTTACAGTAAAATTTGATAAGTGAGATTTCGAGTAAGTGTTCATATAATTTTTTTCTATCCAAAGAAATAATTTATTGAAATAATGAGTCACCATTAATATTGTGTGTTGTATTTTGTATAAAAATTTATTTATATAAAAGAGTAGTAGTTCAATTGATCAAGTAGTATTTTGTGTTGTGTTAAAAGAAGTTAACTTTAACTCAACTATTTTAATAATCCTGTTAAGAAATTAAAACATTAATCCAACATAGTTATTAAATGATTAAACAGATTGTAATTATATCACATATTTAATATGTTTTATTAATATTCTACTATATCTTTATAATGTTTATTGGTAATATTTTTTCAAATATTAATTTATTTTATTCTAAATATAATTAAATAACTTTTAGATGTAAATGAATATATCTAAAAATATTTTAAAATAAAAAAATTATAAAATAAATTTATTAAATCATAATTAATTAGCACAATGTGATTATACAAATAATTAATTGTATTAGAATCAAAATAATTCAAATCCAACAATATTAATAATTATATTATATTGTATCATCTATTTAATAATTATATTACCTTATATTAATTCAAATTTATAAATTTAATATCGTATTCGTATCAAATTGACAAATTACGTCAAAAATTGTCACCCTTATATAAAATTATTCTAATATTTAAAAGCATGGTTACCCATCAAAAGTTAAGAATTAATAAACTTTATTTATTAAAATTATTGAACGTTATTATTATACTTACAAAATTAATATACTAATTTTGTATTAGTATTATTAATTAATATCATATATAAAATTTATATTAACATTTATTAAATTATACTTATTAATTAATATTACTTTATTTATTATATTATATTAGTTGGAGATATAAATTTTATACTTTAATTTTGAACATAAAACATTATTCTAATACTATATTTGTATTATAAAAGGCAATATTTATAGTTTTGCATTGCACTCTTTTGTTTTGAAGGATTATTGAAATTATTAACTTTTATAGTTTAAAATAATTTATTAACTTAGCAGGGAAATAAAATACACCAGATAATTTAGAAATTTTGAGACATATCTTTTAATTAAAGATGATAAATAACCTTTTATATGGATAATTTTTTATTAATAATTGGATTTTTAATTTTAATACCAATTTTCCTGCATTTATCTCACTTAATGTAAATTAAATATAAAAATATGTGCACTTCCATCAATGTAGTAATCTTTTAATAAATCAAACATTTTTATTTTAAAGCTAAGTTGCTAAAATTTCAAAATTAATGAAGTTTTAAAAAATTCAATTTGATGCTAAAAATTTAATTTTCTTCCAAAAAGTTGTTTTTTGTTCTGAAATTTTATAATACAAAATGTGTCTACTTGAGTTGAAAAATCTTAAACTTATAATTTGGTCTAATATTATTCATATTAATTATGTAAGATGTGATAATTTATATTATTGATATAATAGTAAAAAATTTATTGAGAATTTAACTATAATGTATTGTGTTATAGTTTGAAAATTGTTTTGTAATGTATGATAGGACCTGTATTGACTTTTTTTAAGAGTACAAGGTAAATCTTATTAAATACTATACTTTATATTTTCATATTCTCTTTTTATAATTCTAATGTAATATAGTGTCATGAATAACAACATAAACAACCTTAGGCTTTAGTCATTATCGCATATTCAGACTTTGTGCCTCACTATAACATATATATATATATATTATATTTATTTTATACATATGTGATTTTATTTTATATATACATATAAATATGATATACTCACAAAATGATCTATACAACATGCATTTAGTGGTTCAAACTTTAAATGTTGAATTGTACACTACATGACTTGGAAAAAAAAAAATAAATATAAAAAAATAATGAACTTATGACTCAATGACTGGATTTAATATATAAGAAAATATTTTTTTTATAGATAATTATGTAATTATTTAAACTAATGCAAAACTATATAGCAATCATATGCTAAATATTTTTCAAAGAAAATTTAATCAAATCACATCAAACAAATACCCATAATCACATATCATGCTTGGCAAAAAACTTTTGTTTAGGTAGAAAATCAAAAACATATTCGACAGCCTCGTATCTTTATTCGAACAGTCATAATTATATCAAAAATAAACCCAACAGCCTTGTTTCTCATTTGAGTAATGATAATCATATCACATAATCTCGTATTCTCGTTAAGTTTTATAATCATGTTATAAACATACCTAATGATCTTGTATTCTCGTCTGAATAAAATCAATAATAAATTCAATTTCTCTGTCTAGTGATAAATTATAAGATTTACAAAAAATACTTTTAGAAATTCATTTACCATAGGAATATCTTTTAATTGTACTTGAACAACTTTGTATCAACAATATATGTTAGATATACAGGACAACTTTTCATTAATAATTTACTAATAGTGATAGTTGATATCATAAATATGAAAAAAAAATTCTTTGTTCTCTACAAAAAATAATGTTAGACTTATTTGATTTTTTAAATATTACTTTTTTACAAAAATAATCAACTGCAACATGATAGCTGGCAAGCCAATCCATTTGCAATATAGTATCAAAATTACAAATATTTAAAAGAATTAAATTTGCCTTTATATAACAATCATCCACAACAATAACACATTCTCAAAAAACGCATCAGTTATTAAAGATTTTTCAAGTAGTATGGTTACCACTAAGCCATAATCTAATGATCTCAATTCTCTATTAGCATCTATAGTAAAAGTACGAGATACAAAAAAACGTGTAAAATCTTGATTTATTAAAATATAAGCATCATGCCCAAAAATAGTCAATATACAATTGTAACCACTTCTTATGTGGCTTGTGCCTTTTGCTCGATTAAGATAAAGACACATGCCTACATAAGAAGACGATTTGATTGGCCTTTCTTTCTATCATTAGCAACCTCTACAATATTAAGTCGTGTACCTCCACCCTCTACTGTACTACTAGCATTAAGTGTTAAGATAAGACACTCTCTCTTGATATGCTTAGGTTGTCCATAATGAAAACAATAAATAATACAAACAAGACTTTACTTTTCATGATATTTTTCATATGTAATACATGAAATACGTTTACCTCTACTACTGCTACTACTCTGTTGGCTACTTCTATAATTTTGATATATAAAACCTTGTCCAAATCTTTGTCCATGTCTTTTTTATGATTATGAATGTAAAGTACGATGTTATCTACTAGTAAAATCTCTTAATCTACTTTCTATTTTAAACATTCTACTACTATTGGAATGACTAACTAACCAACTTTGTAGGGGTTGCTACCAAACATCTCTCGACTTTCATAACAAGTAAAACTAGATTACCAAAATGTGTGTACACAAATCCAGTCACAAATGCTCTAATATCATTACGCAAGCCCTCTTTGAATCATCTGTATTTATCTATATCATTTTATACCACAATGGGAGCAAATCTTAATGATTTTGTAAATTTATTATCGTACTCTTCAATTATTACTGACACTTAGACTAATATTAGGCATTCACTCCTTTTAGTGTATTGATAAACAGATGAGAAATAGTTATCATTAAATTCTCTACAGAAATTAATTTAAGTGATAGCTTCATATCATGTATATTAATGCAAAGAGATATTTATTAATAGTATGCTCATTTATCAATACATCCATTACCTAAAATATCATTTTCAATGTAATTAACCATGAGTTTACATTCATAGGATCACTAATACCTTCAAAATTTGTTGCACACAAGTTATACCCATGCTTAATAATATTCTTCAGTACTATTTTGGAATTCTCTTGGTGTTTATATATAAGTATATGTGGTACAAAATTAACTCCTCCTTCTCTTATACTTTCATTCTCTTTCTCTTTATGTAGAGGTAAATTCAAATAGATGACAA
Source organism: Khaya senegalensis (assembly GCA_032402905.1). Lineage (NCBI taxonomy): Eukaryota > Viridiplantae > Streptophyta > Magnoliopsida > Sapindales > Meliaceae > Khaya > Khaya senegalensis. The sequence continues at coordinate 5,227,903 of CP135556.1, read as the reverse complement.
GTATCATGCTAAGCTAAATACTACTACACATACTGATAACATTTCAACAAATTATTTCATGATGCATACTACATACGCATGTCACATAATAGTTTACAGAATTAAAACCATACTTTGGTACCAAGTTGACAAGACCCATCTAAACCCCCCTTCTAAGAGTTTAAAGTGAAATCTTATTAAATATTGTGCTTTCTATTTTTATATTATTTTTTCATAATTCTTATAGAGTATTATAGATAACAACATAAACAACATTAGGTTTTCATCATTATTGAATATTGAGGCTCTATGTTTTGCCACAATATAAATACATCATTTACTTACACATATATGATTTCATTTCATATGTACATATAAGTATGATACGCTCACAAAGTTCATGTAGTATGCGTTTAAATGTCACAAAGTGTCAAATTGTACATTGCATCAATCTTGTGTGACATGGAAAAAAATATAAAAAATAAAAAAATAATAAGCTTATGGCTTAATGGGTAGATTTAATTTATAAAAAATATATATTTTTTATAAATAATTATACAATTACTTAAACTCGTACATAAATTATGCATCAATCATATACTAAATATTTTTTGTAGTATAATTAATCAAATCACATTAAATAAGTATCCATAATAATATAACATACTTTGTGAAAAATCTCTGCTTAAGTAGAAAATAAAAAATATACCCAATGGTCTCGTATTCTCATTCGAACAGTCATAATTACATCAAAAATATATATGATGGCTTCTTATTCTCACTAGGATTCATAATTATATTATAAGTATACTCGACAGTCTAACATTTTCGTTCGGACAATTATAATCATACCTTGCAATCTCATATTTTTGCCAAAGTCCCGTGCTTATACTCACATTATTTTAAAATAATTTATACATTAAACTTATGACATGACTATTAAATTATAATTTTCTATCAAATTTACCATACATATGAATAATTGTAATCACATAAATTTTAATACAATATAATTATTATACAAAAATATATATCGCTTTAGAAAAATATTTACTCATCGTCCGTTAATTACTTTTGGATAATTTTAAAATTTTATTAATTTTCTATCATTATACTTGCTTCTAAAACATATAAGATTCAAAACTAATTCAAAATTTAATATGCATTATAAATATGAAGATATAAATAATTTAATTTCATAATTGTACTACCTACTCAATTTCTAAACCTATATTTCTTTTCTTTATTTTTCTTTTCTTCCTTTTCCTCTTTTCTTCCTCAGCTCTCTCTTTCTATTTCACTTCTTCAATTTTTTATTTGTATTTAATGAAGTAAGTTTATATTAATATATGTATATATAGCATTGCCTTACTAATTGAATTGAAAAAGCAAGTAACTTTGAACTACTTGCTTTATATTTTTGTCTAAAAGCATAAGCCCATTTATTACATATAGGTGTTATTTACTCTCATTTAATCTATACTATTATAAAATAATACAAAAATTTATATGCAACATGAATAATTTTTAATCTCAATTTATCTTTATGAAAAAAAATACATTTTAAAACCTTCAAATATATCATCAAGATAATAAACATATATTATATTTACTAATATACATTGGGTATATACATTTTAAAACCTTCAAATATATTATCAAGATAACAAACATGAACACAAAATGAAATAAATAACAAACCAAAAAAATGTAATAATTTAAAAGAGCATAATAAAAAATAAATAGTTTGGGCCTCAAATCAAAGGTAAGTTTTTAGTTATTAAGCATATAAAATTTATGTTTATTTATTATTATGGCATTGGATATGTTATTTGTTAGTTATTTTATTAAAAAAATTAGAAAACATTGGATGATACACAAGTGAAGTTGTTTATAATTTTCAAATAAGTAAGTTTACTAGTTAATGTAAAGGAATAAATAAAATATGGTTTATGGTACTTCCATTCTGGGGGAGGGTGTGTAAGAGGAGGAAGAATGTTGGTTGTTGGCAAAAACTTATCCTAGTCCATGGCCGAATGCTTGAGGGAAAGCTGATCGCAGTACCCATTTTTTCATGAATTATGATTGTAGTCGCTACCAAATTTTTCTATGACCATAGATTGCAATTCCCACTAAAAATTCCACGATAATAACCCATTTTCCTTAGTGATTATAGTCTTCATTCCCATTATCAAAATTTTTATCTGTATGATTGCAATCTTTATCCCTATGATCGCAGTGTTATCTCTATAATCATAGTCCTTATAATCACAATATTTTCCTCATCACAGTCTTTTACTCTTTCTTCCAATTGTAGTCTTTCACCATCCATATCCTATTTTTATCTTGTGCCCCCCAAATCCCCTCATGATCGCAGCTTCTAATTTGTTATTATAATAATATTTATTATTATTTAATTTTTAAAATAACTAACTAACTTCTATAAAACTATGCTATTATAACATTTGACAAGCTTATCAGTAGGTGTCATTGTCATTAAAAATGTAAAACAAACAAAAATGACTAAAAGAGAGAGAAAAAGAAACTCATATTGTTTTTACTTTGGCTATGAGAATAAAATCGACTGAATTATGTATATATGACTATATTATCAAAAATAAATTAGGGTTGGTTATTTTATAAATAATCTTAAAAATATGACTATTTTAAACAATTTATTCAAAAGTTATTGAGATATTTGTAACTCGTATTATATTAAAATTATAAAATGATATGATTAATGTGAAATTAATTAAGATTTTAAAATTTTTTTTTTCTCTAATGCATATATGAAAGATACAAATTTGAAATCTTCAATATAAAATTTGAAATTTTTACCTAAACTTATAATATTCTAACACTAGCATTAAAAATTAGACTAATATTTTTAAAGTTGAACTTTTCATCTAATTACCTATATATAGTAATGAATCTTATATACAAAACATAACTTTAATATTTCTCTTGCCTAGTTATATAAATGCCCACCATGTCAATCGAATCAATATTTTTTATTTCAAATACATTTTATCACAAATATTTGAGATAATGAGAAAAGTTTTTATTTCAAAGATAAATGTTAATGATAATAGTATATACCATACCATTAGACTTACAAACCAATTAATCATGATTTATTTGATAAAATGAAGAATAATGTTACACATGTTAAATAATCATTTTAAATTTTTATGTCAAATAATTTTATTTTCATAAATTAAAAGTGAGATAAATAATAATATGTTGAAATTTTAATAAGAAAATTAATTTGGTGATATTTATTAGATTTTAGTAAAATGTTTCATTTAAGAGCTAAAGTTCATAAAATATATTATGATGCAATAAAATATAACTCTTCAATACTTGAGAAATTTGAGTTATTTTATGATTAACTTCTCTATAAAAAGATTAACAAAAATCCTAGTTATCATTCAATTTCTCATTATTAAAAAAAAAAAAAAAACTATTCTTTGAAGTTTTTGTTCTTTATTTCAATTTTTTACTTATCATTGATATTATCTTAAAATTAAGGACCATAAAAAAAATTTGCACTCATTATAATTATTATCACTTAATATTAATATCCTAAATTATATATACGAGTTAGAGAATAGAAAAAAGACATAAGAAGCCTTACCCGACTCAACATGTTGTCGCTTGAACTAGTTCTTGATTGAATATTTGATAAGGTGAGACTAAAAAATTTATTTATTAATGGTGATTTTATTAATTTGTCTCATGATATGACATAAAGTAAAATAAATTAATAATTATATTTGGTGAGTCATATAGTACGATATGATATAAAATAAAGTAACAATTATATAGTGAATTATAAAGTAAACTCCTTAATAATTACAGAATGAGTTATAATAGTAGATATAATGTAAAATTAATAATGAGCTGAAAAAGAGACTCCATTGGTGCTTATAAAAGAGAAGCCTTTAACATTGTAATGAATCATCAAGGTTTATAGCATTATCTAATATAAACATAATTGAATCTTGTAGTATTATCGAGTGTGGGTTTGAGCCTTGAATCATTGTAATCCTTTATTGTTTTATCAATAAAAATATCATAATCATAACTTAATACTTATTCTTAATATAAAGTTTATTTTTCTTAGACTAGTATTAGAGCCACTAATGATTGTAATAATAATATTTTGTGAGTTATAAAAATGATGTGACATAAAATAAAGTAATAATTTTATTTAATAAGTCATATAGTATGATGTAACATAGAGTAAAGTAATGATTATATGATAAATTATAAAATAGATTCTTTAATGATTATAAGATGAGCCACAATAGTAAATACAATATAAAGTTAATAGTGAGCTATACATAAAATTCTTTTGATGCCTATAAAAGGAAAACTTTTAGTATTGTAATGGATTATTGAATCTTGTATCATTATCGAGTATGATTAATGATTAATTACAGAAAGTTTAATGATTGCCTATGGAGGATAAGCTATCCTATGTTAGGAATATTTAAAAGAGGTAGTGAAGATCATTTCTCTTTTAATTGCTTTACAACTTTAATTACTTTTGTCAATCAGGATAAAGCATGTTTTATCATATGCTTTGATTTTTGGCTTATCAGTCTAAAAAGATTATGTATGTGATGTACTGAATAATTGATAATTCACAAAAATTATTGTATGTACTTTCTATTTGACAATTCATCATAAAATTGGAATATTTTTTAGCAATGTGTGGTTAAAAAATAATGTTGCCATCCTTGATGTGAAGTCCCCAAAAATCAATCTCTTTAAAACCAATCTTTATTTTAGATTCAAATAACACTAAACCATACTTGCATGTTAGTATTTTGAACTATTGACGATGCTTAGATTATTTTTTGCATCTAGACTAAAAATTAAAACATCATCTAGGTATACTAAACATAATTTTGATATAAACTTGCAGACTTTATCCATTCTGTGTTGAAAAATTGATAGAGTATTTTTTAATTCAAATGGCATGACATTCTATTCATAATGTCCATGTGGAACAATGAAAGGTATCTCATGTTTATCCTCATCTTTTATACCTATTGTCAAAATCTTGACTTGTTCCAAATGTTTGTTCACACAAAATGTTGGACTGACCTATTGGGACTTTGAAGGTTTGATAAACTTGAGATTCAAGAGTGTCTTGATCTCTTACTTACATATTTCTTCATCATGCGGCATACTTGAATGTATTGCTATCTGATGTGGCATGACACTGTTCTTTATATAAAAAGAAAAAAAAAATATTTTTCTTTTGACCAAAACTTGGTAGATACTTCTACACAATATTTTAATAGTTTTTTGTATTAAGTTTCTTGTATTGAGTTTCATACTTTGAAATTGTCATTATTTGTCAAATGGACTAGTTTAACATTCTATATGAATAAGTATTCAGAGCAAATTTGTGAAAAAAAGATATTGGTGATTAATTATAAAAAGCTTAATGATTGTCAAACCCTGATATTGAACAAAGTTATTGAAGATTTTGAAAATTAAGTGGAATTAAATTAAGTAACAATGTTGTTGAAGATTTAGAAAAATTAAATGGAAATGAATAAAGTATTTGACTAATTATCCTCTTCCTATCTAATAGCCTTTATAAGCCAAATGTCACAGTACAATGGCTAGATGTTAAGATAAAAGCAAAAACACTATATGAAATAGTTCAAATGCAAGCTCAAAAAAAGGCTTAAATTTGCTTAAATTTGACCTAACTTTTAGAAGGCCCAAAACACAAAAATATCTAACAATTGGAGGAATTTTTTAAATATTTAAGTTTAAATTTTTCTTCTCATTTGCATAGAAATTAAAGAACAAATTTTGACCATCTAAAATAACTTTTGTAAAATAAATTTTAGCTATTCATTCCATTCATCTGTAACTATAAATAGGCCTCACTTTCTTTAACCAAATCATCTATCAAAATTATAAATACAAGTAGTTCTAAAGAGTTATAAAATTTTATAGTCTTATAACTCCTTCGTTCAATTCAGCGTTCTTCTTCAAATTTCTCTTACAATTCTTTAATCTCTTAGTTTTTCTAGTCTCTTAAACATCTTAACATACTTAATGTGATCTTTTGCACAATAATTAAGAAGAGCATGGCCATAGAAAATACTGTGATGGAAAAGAGAACCTTGTCCAAGAACTATTCATAATCTAAAGACGCATTACATTCTACCAAGGTAAGATTAGTTAAGCTCGAGCTAGCGATGGACGATATGCTAAATCGTCTTAACGCTCTTAAATTAAGGGTTGACGAGCGTGAGCAAAATGCCAGTATTGTAAATATGAAAGATAAGTTATATGACACACTTAACTCTTTTATTGTATATATGAACCAAGCCATGGAAGAGTTCAAGCAGAGCATAGCAGCGCAAATAAGTACTACCAAGGCAAGGCTAGATACCGTGAAAGAAGACCTTACCATATGCAATACTGCAATAGCATTTAGGGCTATGGCGAATGGTATGCCAAGAGTTTGAGTTTTTGACTTGCCAAAGTATGGAGGCAAGCGCGATGCCAAAGAAATAGAGAATTTTCTTTGGATGATGGAGCGCTATCCAGATGAGGTGAACATAGATGATGACACCGACAAAAGCAGTATGTGCATCCTTTTTTTCAAGCATTATGCAGCACTATAGCAAAGATGCTACCATGCCAAAATAGAAAAGAAGTTATGTATTATCGACACTTGGTCCAAATTCAAGACAAATTTTAAGAGAAAATTCTACCCTGAGAATACGAAGGAGGTGGTAATGAGGAAGTTTTGCCAGCTGAAATAGTGGGGTTCAATCAAGAACTATATTAAAGAATATAACTCCCTAATATTAGAGATACTTGATATGCTTGAGAATAATCAATTATTATTCTTCCTAAATAGACTCTAATCATGAACGAAGCAAGAATTAAAATAGTGGAATATTCGAAACCTTGCATCAGCAATAACAGTAGCAGAGACATTAATAGAATATCACTATGAGCTGTCCAAAGGCGAGAAGGGCAAGAAGACAACTCTAAACTCCAACCAAGACAGCCATGACAAAAGTGTAGAAGACCAACCTCATAAGATGAATTTTTAACCAAACTGTCCGCTAAGAGGTGTAATGAGGGGCACAGAGCACATAAGAAGCAAAAGTGGAATTACTTCCTTTGCGGAGGAATGCACCACACCAAGAAATGTTCATAACGCTCTAAGTTGAATGCCATCATCAGTGCCTATGAGAATAAGTAGAAGGATGCATGCTTATATTCGATACATGTCCTCAACTTTATCAAGGTTAAAAAGACGTCCAAGAGGGTGACATCCAAGGCCAAGACAGTAACAAAACTTGAACCTAGCAAAATGTTTAAATATGTTGACGTCAGCATTGATAGGTTAAATTTTAAGGCATTCATTGATTGTGATACTAACCAATGATTGATTGCCAAAATTCTTGCACAACGGTTCGGCTTAATACATGTTAAGGAGTCGGGATGGATGAAAGTCGTCGACCAACCTTCTCAATCAATTCACAAAATTACTTAAAATATGCCAATGTAGATTGGGTCATAGCACGGTATGGTCAACTTAATTGTCATGTCGATGAGTGATTTCGACATGGTATTTAATGATGAGTTTATTGACCACATGTTGTTCTTTACCTTCATAAATAATAGGCACATGAAATTCAATGAGACGGGGAAGTTTTACAAGGTGTTGATTGAGCGAAGACACATCAGTGCTAAGGTGTTACTTGTACTACAAGTTGCTAAAAGAGTTAAGAGATGAAAGGATACTTACCTTACTATGTTAAAGAAATATGATACTTTCACAACCAATCTTAATATCCTAAAAGAGGTTCAAAGCATTCTCTGAGAATTTAGTGACGTGATGCCTTTGAGACTACCAAAAAAACTTCTACCAAGACAAGGTAGATTATGAAATAACTTACGTTTAACCTTCGACCATAGAACCATACCGCATGGCACCATCCGAATTCAAAAAACTCTAAAAATAACTTATGAAGCTGTTAAATGCTAGATTTGTAAGGACCTTAAAGGCATCATTCAGTGCACAAGTCTTGTTTAAATGCAAGCATGATGGAAGCTTGCGAATGTGCATCAACTACTAAGCACTTAACAAGGTAACGGTCAAGAACTGTTATTTGATTCCTCGCAAGGATGACCTATTTGATTAACTTGTGAATGTTAGATGGTTCTCCAAACTCAATCTCAAGTTTAAATTTTGGCAAGTGTGCATCGCCAAAAGAGATAAGCTAAAGATAACAGGTGTGACCAAATAGGGATCGTATGAACTTATAGTCATGCCTTTCAATTTCACCAATGCACATGTCACTTCCCACATCCTTATGAATAAGATCTTCCACTTGTTTATCAACAAATTCGTGGTGGATAAATTATCAAAGTATGACAATTTCATTTAAGCTCTACGAGATTACAATGTCAAGGAAACCACAAGCTTATACTTCAAGTATGTTTTGAAGTATTAGAGTTTACCTCGCCATATTATTAAAGATAAAGATATGAGATTCACTGAGAGATTTTAGAGAGTTATTCAAACTCATGGGATTGAATCTCCACTTTTTCACGAACTTTCACCCACAAACTAATGACCAAACATAATGGTTGAATGCATTATTAGAGATGTATCGATGACACTTTGTGAGTTTTAATCGATGAGATTAAGTTAAATTGATATATGGTATAATTTTTTTGCAACTTAGAGTAGAATGAAGCCACTCAATATAACCCTTTTAAGATTGTGATAAGCCGACAACCTCTAATATTACAGGTATTGACAAAATGGTACATGAGTTCTAATCTTCTAGCCTACAAATAGGTTAAAAGTTGATAAAAGTAGATCGACGTGATAAAAGTTTACTTGAGTAAGGTGTCCAAAAAATGAAGAAATTGACAAACAAGAGTTAAAAACAGTTAAAATTTTAAGTTGGAGACCTTGTCTTAATGAAGCTACTACCTCGACAATTTAAAGTACTACGCTAAATGCATTCAAGGTTGGTACACAAGTATGAAGAGCTTTTCTCTGTCCTTGTAAAGGTCAGGAAGGTTTCTTATAGGATTGAGTTGTCACACAAATTAAGGATTCATCCAATCTTCCATGTGAACTGTTTGAAATTATATCATGCAAACACAGAAAACAAGAGTTGTGGTGAATCATATAGAGCATTGCTCACCAACTTAGGTTCCTTCGACCATCAAGCTGAAAAAATCCTTGTAGATCGACTTTTGCAGAAAAGTGAAGTCTTTAACTACATAAAGTAGTTGATCAAATGAAAGAATTTGCTAAGCCATGAAACTAGTTTGGAGAAAAGGAAGACTTGTGGCAATTCCGCGACGCTATCGAAGCATACATGCAAAAAAAACTTGAGGAGGGTGTCAAAAATTTTAGTAGGAGAGGATGTCACAAAATACAGGCTGGATGTCAAGATAAAGGCAAAAACATAGTATGAAATAGCCTAAATGCAAACTCAAAAGAAAGCCTAAATTTGCCTAAATTTGGCCCAATTTCTAAAAGGTTAAAAGAATAAAAATATCTAGTAATTAAAGGGAATAATTACAGAAAATTTTCAAATATTTGAATTTGAATTTTCTCTCTCATTTTCATAAAAATTATAAAATAAATTTTGATCATCCAAAGTAACTTTTGTAGAGTAAATCTTAACCATTCATTTCACCCATTTCCAATTATAAATAGATCTCATTTCTTTTGGTCAAAGCATTCACCAAAATTGTAAATACAAGTAATACTAAAGAGTTATAAAATTTTATAATTTTATAATTTTATAATTCTTTCATTCAATTCAAATATTTTTTTTCAAATTTATCTTACAATTCTCTAATCTCTTATTTTTTTCTAATCTTCTAAGCATCTTAACATGCCTAAGGTAATTTTCTGTACAACGATTAATGTTTACTTAGTATAATAGTTAAAGTTTAATACTAGTTAAGTACCACACGCGTTCAGTAAAAATCTAACGTCTCGTGACAGAAGGCTCTTGATGTGGTATTTTATAGTTTTTTAAGGATGATGTGCATAAAGTAAAATAAAGTAAAATAATAATTGTATTTGATAAGTCATATAGTGTGATATAATATAAAATAAAATAATAATTATATAACAACTTATAAAGTAAATTTCTTAACGATTATAGGATGAGGCTTGTAGTATTATCAATTGAGGTATGTAGTTTATAAATTTACTTAACTTTAATTTGTTTTTACCGTCACTAGCCAACCTTAATAATTTGAACAATATTGTCCTCATAGCTAAAATAAAAATTACTCTTTTTTTCTCTCATTGTTCGTCACTTTCATTCCTTATATCTTTTTTTTTTTTTTCACTTTTAACCATAAAAGGCTCAAATTTTTCATCCTTAAATCAAAAACAAAAGCAAGCAAAAAGTAAGTTTTTATTATCTATGCTTTAAAAATTTAAAAGTTTTTTGGGTTAGTAAGGTATTAGTATGGTATTTGCAAGTTATTTGATTAAAAAAAATTGGTAAATAATGGGTGATTTTTAGCCACAAACTTTATGTTCAAGTTTGACTTATTATAATGTAAACAAAATAGTGATAATTCCTACTATTTGCTTACTTGGTCGGGGGAGAAGTCAGGGGAAAGTGTTGGTCGCCAGTAGTTGATTGATTGAGTGAAGACGCAAATTACGGCTTTGCTATGATCCTAGATAGCTAAAAAATTTACAATCCTAAATAGTTAAATCCTGTGATCCTTAAAACTTGCAAATTAGAGGCCTAAATTCTATCGTCCTTAAAACCTACAATTAGAGTTAAATCCTATGCAAGTTAAATGTTGCATTTAACGACGTATAATTTAAGTAATTAATTAATATAAATTTATATTATTAAATATGTGATCATAACTTTTAGAGTTATGATCCCAATGCTACTAAAAGTTGAGATAGCATAAATAATATTATAAATAATAATTGTAATTAATTATTAAAATAATTTATTTATTTATAAATTATTAAATAATTTATAATTAATATTATATAAATTCTTAATTATATCATATAGTAAATATTAAATTTTAATTAATTGTTTAATAATAATTTATAAATATATAATTAATAAAATATAAACAATTTATTAATAAAATTATTAATTAGATATAAGTAAAATTAATTAATTATATAAATTATTAGGTACATATTAATAAAATATTATTAAGTGTATTAATTAAAATTTTTTATCAATTATATTATGTTATTATTTATTTAATAATATTATTATTTAATTATAACTTTGGGATTTAACAGGCAAGCAAGATCACATCACAAAACTGTGATCATGCTTGGCCTGATCATGGGTTTCTCTGTCAATTAGAAAATTTTCCAGAATGCTTGGCCTGGTCGCAAGTTTCTCCTTCCTTCCTTTTCGACAACCAACTCTTCTCCATCAAAGCAACAATAGCTTCCATTTTCTTCCTTTTATTCACATTATTTAGACAACTTAAATTTCACTACCAATAAGAAATGATTGGGTTTAAAATTTCAAATTTTATACAATGCTTTGTGCATGATGGATGGAAATAAAAGTTTTTACAATGACACAACAACTCTAATTTTTTTCACTTAAATAACTCTAACTCTAATAGTATATTTATACCCTAATAATAAATAAATTTAAAAATATTAATAAGTAAATAACTCATTTCTATTTTGACATTATCTTTGATTCAAAAGTATAAATTTAAGAGTAAAAATAAAATAAACGTAAAAAGTAAAAAATAAAAATAAAATTAAAATTAAAAAATAAATAAAATAATTTTTAATTAAATTAGTTATGAGAATAATATTATTTAATTTTTTAAAATTAATTATTTTTAATAAGAATAAATTAGGATTGATTTTAAATATAAATCAGTTAAAAATTAAGATTATTTTAATTTTTTTATTATTAACGAGTATCGTAATATTAACGAGTGTAAGTTTGAGTCTTAGTCTAATTTTATGGCGAATTCTCTTTAATTTTTTTTTTTAATTCGTTAAATTTTTTATTGGTTTTATAATTCACTGTGCTAACGTGTCCCACGGGTGACCTTCTCTTGAAAATTACAATCTGAACTGCGAGGGAGAGTTTCCCGAAACTGATAGACCAAAGACAGAAGCCACTGCTGATCCCTACTATAAATATGATGCTCCTGCAGACAGAGGTACTATTAATTTGCCCTGTTCTTAATTTCTCAAAACTCTGGATTTCTTGAAAACCCCACAAAAATTAAGGCAAAACTCAGAATCCTCTGTTTTCAACTGATTGTTTGGTTGCCGGGAAAATGTAGGATACTAAAGGAAGAGGAAGTAATGCACTGGGAATAATTGTTGCCACTACTGTTTTGAATTTTTGTTGTTAATTGTTTATGGTTTGTGTATTAACAAGTTGATGTATTGAAATTCACGAGTAGAGAGATGTTGATTATGTTGTGGTTTTCAGGCCATAATTACTTGGTTTATAGATTTTAGAAATCTCCGGACTTATTTTATTATGTTTTAATTCACTAAACGTGTAAGACTGCTGCCGGTTTAAGTCTTCAAATTGGCCCCATTAATTAAAACTTCGGAAGGGTTAAGATTGTATCAAGAAAACTCTTGCCAGAATCGTGTTTTTGCAAGTTTAGTGCTGAATGATGAACTTTTATTAGGCCGAGAAAGGCCATTGAAATGTCATGTCTTTTTGAATGATGCTTCACTCCTTCGCAATCCACCAGGAGTTGTTTTTCAAGGGCTGCAATCACTTCTTGTCCGGATGTCACATTACAGTCTTCACTTATGAAATCAGTCACTTCTAGGATGCTACATGAAAAATCTTCGCCTCTTTGGAAGAAAGTCTTTTGGGGTTCCCACTACAAGTACTTGCAGTCCTATTTAAGGACTTCAGTGGTTTATGAATATGGAAACAAGCTGCATGATTCAAGCATGTATCTTTAGCTAGATTGTTTGCTCATAGCTAATAAGATTGTTAGAGAATTGTTGGATACCGGATCCTAAAGCTTCCAGATCTAACCTTGTTCATTGAATCATCATAGGCTGTCGTCTAGCTATCTGCCTTCATTCTCTGCATTTTATTACTCACATCACTGTTGCACAAGAAATTCCTAGGTGGGACAGGCATACATCATCTCACGTACCTCCATCCAATAAAATCTCGCCGTGCATGCATTTAATTTGGATTTGACTAATTATAAAAGCAATAATGTCTATGAGAGGAAAAATTTAATACACGTGATTTGATTTGATTGGATGGTTTCAATGAGACGGTCCTACTAAGGCTTTCTCTTTTTGCAATATTGTTGACTCCCTATTTGTTCAACTTAGTTAGGGAATGTTTATACTGTTTCTCGTAGCCTCTTTGTATGAAGCTATGATGCCTTCGTACTAATTTTTTCCTTTTAGGGGAGTCACATGCAGAGTAAGAAGTTTATTTTCCTAGGCCTGTGCCTTTGCTCCAAGGGATTGTAAAAGGAAGAACTGTTGTGCCTTTGAATTTCGCCAGTCAGCTAGATAGACTAACAGTGGATGAGCAATGAATATTACAGTTGGTTACATTTTGGTTGAAGAAAATTGGAATCTTGATATTGAATTTGAATATAGTAGATATTGTTGTTTCCTTGTGCATTTGTTTCTTCCTTTTGTTTTACAGTTGATTTTAACATAGATATATCTATTGGCAACCATTGTAACAGCCAGTGTTGCTAGGCCCAGCTTTCCTGGCTACTTATCATCTGAAGCACACTTGTTGCCACCTCATCAACCTTTGGGCTCTACTGATCTGCGTGGAGCTTATTCTGATTTCTTCAGAGAGAAGTAAGAAGTGCAAAATTTTAGTTATTCATACAAATGATGTATGTAATGAGAGGAAATTTTTTCCTTCTTTGCTCCCACTTACAGATAAACCCGATGTGGCAGGGGGCATCTGGCTTGGATGGTACTGCAGGTATTGGAGTTCATCCTGAACCTGGTATGGGCTCACAGCAGGAGCAAGTATTAAGGGTTACTCGCCTCCTGTACAAGATCCAAGTTGAATAGGCCAAAGACGGGACGTTGCCCTAGGCATTAGTCCAACAATCCCTGGTATAATTAATGGAGTTCCTGGCTCTGTAAGAAATACTGATGGTTCCCCACTCATGAAAAGAGAAGTATCCCATATCCTTTTGTATTGTATTTCTTATTGTGCACGTGTGTGTTTTGACATTCTTGTGCACTTTATTGCCTAGGACATCTAGAGATGCCTGGTGTTTTAGCGCATTCCATGGCATGGCATCTGACCCTGCTTAAAATGTAAATTATCGTTTAAAATGATAGTTCAAAAATGAAATCTTCAGTATATTTATTTTTCATCATATTTGAGCAATGGTCCCGTTATCCTTGTTATACCAACTGGACATGTACCTGTTGATGCCAAAAAGCTAAGGTTGTTTTTGAAAATCCATTTGTCACATTATTTTGGTGTGCCATTTTTTATCCTTGAGATAAAATCAAAGAGCTTTTCTGTCCATTTATTGGCTACAGAGAAATCAGAGTTATTCACAAGTAGCTTAGACAAGTAAGTTTACTACTTTATTCAACACTTTAGGAGGCACAGTTTACTGTGTAGAAGCAAGAAAGTCCTTTAATCATTTATGTCTAATACAGTTTCAAGCCTCAGTTCATGTGCTTCTTTTTGTTTAATGACTGAGAATGCTCTTCAGCACTTCTCTGGAGCATGGGATGATTGATTCTTTCAATTTTAATTGACTTTGATGTTGTTCAAGTATATTTTGCACTCAGTTCATAGCATCTTCCTTTTTGCTCAAGTTCACCTGGCTTAATTTTTGCATGATTTTGGGGCTACGTAATTTTTGCATAATTGTGGGGCTGTGGGGTTTCTTTATTTGTTAATCTTCTATATATAAACCTATATTTTTTATTACCTGCTGGCCATTGGATCTGCCGTAGAGTATAGGTATTGAGTTATGTTTTTGCTTTTAACACCCCTAACTACCACTCAGTCCCTTCCTTTAAATACAAAAAAATTGGAGATATGTTCTATGTTACTGATACTTTAGATGCATGGAGTATAATTGGATGAGTTTTAATTTTTAGAATGTTTTGTTCATATCTAAGGGAAAAGAAATCGAAAGATGGATTTTACTGAATTGTAACTGCTAAATTCAACTTATGTGAATCTTTGAGCTTCATATGACATATCGTTGTATGCATTGGCAGCGATTTGTTCCTGCACATCAGCTTTTGTCATTTTCTATTTTTATATTCGTAGGATTGTATCCTATGCTGCTTCTATTAGAGTTATGTTTTTAGTTTTGTTATCTTCTTAGTAACTAAGTACAATGCAGAGTGGAGACAGGGCTTTAGTCTTGTGCTTTGTGGAGTTCACTGACTCAAAGTGTGCTCGGACTGCTATGGATGCCCTTCAAGGTATAGTACATACACAAATTTATGCAAATCGAGAGCTTTCTACCAACTTTTATGGGGAAAGAGGAAACTAAACATTCACTTGATGAATTATGTATGCCACTGCCAGTTTATACACAATGCACCCAGTTTAGACTCCTTTCAAAATGTTCATCATGTAACCGTATTCTACCAATCTAATCTTTTAATGGTATTTAATGAAAATAAAATTATTCCGCTGCTCAACAAGTGCATTGTTTGCATTCGTCTTGTTTATTGGATTTAAAACTTGAAGATGTTCAATCAATTAATTGTTTGCAGGGAAAGACATCATCTAATATGCTGTAGAATGTGGCATTATCTGCAGGTTACAAGTTTGACAATCAGAAACCTGAATCCCCTTCCTGGAGGATCTGGTAGGCACATTTTCCTTTCCATCTTCCATCTGATGGTGACAAGAAACGAATTCCCCGTTAAGTACTGTTAGTTGCCTTGAACATGTTGTGCTATAGTAGAAACAGGCTTTCTCATTTTGAAATGTATAGTTGAGCTGTATCTGAGCAACCTCTCTCATTTGAAATAATATATAGGGGGTTTTGCTTGTGCATTTTCATTGATGATTCTCCCTTGGCCAATTTTTGGTTGAAAAGAATGTCCATTTCTCTCAAAATAATAACATCGGATTCTTTCCTTTCAGAGATCTGATTTTTCCCATTCCCATTCTTAGCACCATCAATTAACTAAATTGAAAACATGTTGATTGATTGAATTTTCAGCAAACATTCTGAAACAAAATATAATTGTATGTTGAACAAGAGGACAGTTTTTCATCTTCCTCTTATTGAATATTGGGAAGCTTTCATTTTCATCCTCTTTGTCTTGTGTGAAAGACATGCGTCTCTTCAGCATTTTCTTTGCCAAGACATATTCATTGTGGATACCAATGAAAGAATATAACTAAAAGATGGGAATATAAAAACAATCACAAGCTAAGCAACAACATAACTACTAATTAAAAATGGTTTTGCAGCGTTGGCTGGCATACAGAAGGCAGAAACCTGGTGACACGGCTTCCATCTTGCTTATCATGTATCGGAATATTTCCATCTACCAAATATATAATAGTGGTAACATCTTCCTCCAATTGGAATTATTTCAATACACATTACAAGTGGACACATAATCCTCAACTTCAAAGCCACCGCAGAACATAACATGTAGAGATTGAAATTTATAAACCACAAGTACAAGAATGTTAATACAAAAGAATATCAATACGCTTACTCTCTCATTCATCTCTTATTTCTTCAAGTATGGAGCCTAGCTAAGTTATATAAATGTCTGTGATCTTTGGCTACAAGTTTAAGCTATAAAGACTAACGATCATCAATTTGAAGGAGGGGCAAATATAATCTTTTACAACATAGCCCCTTCAACAAATTAAGATTAATAACTACAAACACAACTACAATAACTTATCGGCAAAGAATCATAATCATATGAAAGAAACAAAAGCAATTCTAACAACTGCACTATAGGAAAGCAGTGCCTGCAAGACCATGGTGTAAAAGATTATGAGCAATGGCATCCCTAGCCTTCATCGAGCTCATCGATCTCAGAGCAACTTCAGGGATCATCTCATCATCAACAAGATCAAAAGACAACTCTGGATCGATCTCCTCATTCCACATCTCGCAAATATTATGCAACACACAACATGCCCCCAGAACAACAGGCAAGTCCTGCAATTTGACCTCTGTTCTCTTCTGTAAGCAACACCATCTTCCTTTCAACCTAGCAAATGCATTCTTAGAAACCTTTTGAATGTCTCCAATCTTCTCATTGAAAGCATGTTGAGTCCATGTCAAATGCTGTTGTGTATAGGGCACCAAAACCCAATCCATTAATGGATACCCAGAACCCCCAACAATCCATACACCTTTTAAAAGACCTCCACTTGCTCTTTGATACAAAGCAGATTTCTCTAACACTTGATCATCAGGCATTGAACCAGGCCAACCAATACACACATCAGTAAACACTCCATTTGGATTCACAACTCCTTGAACCGTGATTGAATAAGATGTTTTCTGATTCCTCTCTGTATGCCTCTTATTGAAATAAGCTGCAACACTAATTTTTGGAGCTATGATTGGAATATGAGTAGTATACATTGAACCAACAACATTTGGTATACCAGACAACCCTTCGAATTCATCTTTAATCTTCCTTAAACCATCTTCATCAGGCCATTGTAAATACTTAGGCATTAACACACTTCTTATAGCTGTACAAACTTCAAGAACCAATTTATGACAAGTTGATATGCCTAAACCAAACCTTTTTGATACAAGTCTAAGTGGCTCACCTGTAGCAAGTCTCCAAATGCAAACAGCAACTCTTTGTCTGACAGGAATTGCGTTTCGCAAAGTGGTATCTTCTTTGGCAATAACAGAATTCAACTCCTCACATATCATATCAAAAGTTTGCCTTCTCATTCTAAACCATTTCTTGAATTCTTCCTCCGGGTAATCAGGCCTATTACACTCATCCCACCAAGCTTTAGACCTGTCTTTGACCCACAACCTCCTATGCTGCCCAGACCCAGCACCGCCACTTCCGGGCTTGGCTGAATTTTCTGTCTGAGAATCAGCAATAGCAGTGATGGTGGCAACAGAAGCGGCAAGCACACGTGACTTCTTCCTCTTCACTCGTTCATTTTCCTGAATGTCTGCGTAGTAATCTTGAAGATTGGAGTAGTAATCCAACATGGATTTCGTCTTCTTCTTGTGATTTGCTTCGAATAATGATTTATCTTCCGTTGATGCCTTGTTCTGCTCTTCTCGATCACCCTTTTCTTGCTCTTCTAACAACAATAATGAAGTCATAATACCCTTTAAATCTTTCTTCTTAACACCCTTTTCTTCTGCTTCTTCTTCATGTTCATCATCATCATCATCATCATCATCTTCTTCCTCCAATGATTCGCCATCGTTGCTAGCAGGGTACTCCCCATCATCTTCATCATCACCTTCCTCATCCTTCCTTCGTCGTTTTCTGGTCTCATTCATGTCTTACAAAGCGAGAAGAAACAAAGCAAACGTGTACAAATGTAAATGCCCAAGTAGTTGTTTTTCTTTGGTTTGGAAGAGGCAACAAGAGTTTCATATAGGGAATGGAAAAGTGCTTAAAAACAAAAGACAAGAGCAGAACAGGAAAGTCTTTCTATTCGGCGTTGGGTTTCGACGGTGTGAACGAGCTTATGGACAAAGTGGGAACGCGGAGATTGACAATACGCAAAGCAGGAAGAAAGCCACTGTTAGTTAATTATTCAATTGTATATATTATTATTCAACAATCTTGAAGTTTCATTCCTGTTCACTCATTCATTCAGTGAGACAATAATTTATATTATAATATTCATTAGGGATAATAACATAAGAGTCCCTAAACTTTTATCTTTCATCAATAATGATCTTAATTTTTTTCACAAATTCTTCCCCTTTTATCAAAATAATTAAAATAACCTCTTATTCTTAAAATACACACTTATTATTCTTAAAAATCGTAAATTAAAACGTTATTATCTCGTTAAATAATAAATATAAATGTGGATTAATTTGTAAAAAAATAAAAATAAAAATCAGAAGAGTAAAGGGTGCTTAAAATTAGAAATAATAAAAGGAAATTAAAATAAATAATAAAAAAAGTCAACGGTGATAAATAATTTGAGATTCATGATTGT